>OU862907.1:39691702-40291702 GCA_917880885.1 Limnephilus marmoratus | reverse complement strand
GTTTTATAGCTCTCAAAAAATATATCTTATTTTTTAAGATAATATCTAGACATTACCCGCAGCGAAACGCAAATTATATAAAATTCCCTCGATTAAAAAAATCGCAAAGTATGGTGCAAAAATTAATATAAACACGTTTGTTTCAGTTATTTTACAAGTAAAATATGTATGAAAAAATTCACAGTGGTTCTTCAAGTGCTCTTTTAGACAACCCCCGCGAGATTTTTAGAAATTATTTTAAAATTGTCGTGTTTTATTAAATATTTTCAGAATTTTCGCATCGATTTTGTCGCTTTAAATACTAGCGTACTCCTAAACATTCGTAATTTCATATCTCTCCATCTTCTTCTTTTTGAGCCCGGTTGCGGTGCCTCAGTAACTAACTTGCCAATTCGCCGATGACGACTATTGATTGTTCACCTGCTCGCTGTCGTTTCGCTGCTTCTTTTTTGTCCAGCTGAGATAATTTATACGCTTTCATTTTTGTATAAGGTAGCACTTTTCTGGAATTTTCAATACCTTGCTACTTTTCGAGCTCGATTAGTTTTTTTGTTCATTTTTTAAGTTAAAAGAAATATAAAATTTCACTTTCGGAGGTACAAAGTAGTAAGTTTTTAAATTTTGCTCTAACAACTTAAGATTAAACACTTAAAAAAAAAGATATTTATACCCGTCTCCATTTTTAGGCTGTCTGGAAGGAGATTGTACATGTTTACACCCTCGTGGCCAATGCTTCTCTTGCCACTTTCAGTCTTGACAGTATTGTTCGTGTACTTGTGTACTTGTACTTGTTCGTGTACTTGTTTTTATAAATGTTGTGTTTGTGTGTATAAGTCCATTTTGTATTTTTAAGATTCGATTAGTAATACTTAAAGTTTATTGTAACTTTTGTGACAAATCTTACCAGCTCGCAGCCTTTGAAACTATGGGAAAACATTTTTGGGAAATTTTGAAAGGCTGATGGAATTGAGGAAGGATATAGGACGAATAAGATGGTTGGAAATTACCTGGCTATTCCGAACTGATCACTAAACACTGCTATTAAATTAAAAGCAAGGTTTCTGGTCAGAATGTCGATCGATCACCAGAATCCAATTTTCTTCGCAGAAATGAGCAGTAACTGCATTTGAATTATTTTTTATTATATGTGTTAGTAACAAACCCATACAAATTACATACATTTTATTTGTTCACGCCGAGATTTGAACTCGTGACTCGCAGTTTATTTCTCCGTCACGAAGATCGTCAATGTGAAACATGAGCTTTTCCTGAGTTCTTTCCGAGTGTCAATTTTTAAAACAGGGAATTCTGTTTCTCCAAATCAAATACATCTAACTTTTCTCTATCTACGTGTTTGTAATGCCGATTTCACATACAAATAAAATTCCGATGAATACGATGGCGTTTCTATAATCTCATAACTATGAACAATTTTATCTTGGCGATTATAAAGTCTTGAGAACATTAATCTTTTTTCGTTAATTGTTCAAGATTTATCTTAGCACGCCAAAATTTTACTACTTCGCATTTAATAGTGGATATATTTAAAACCATTATTAATCTACGTTCTCGTATTTTGCCGTGTTACTATAAATATAAACTGCTTTTGTCTAGAACAGACATTAATCCTAAATAATCTCTTGTGTCTGTTTGAAATTTAAACTATTAATGTGTTGTCCATTAGCATTTTAATTTGATCGTTTATTTACAGAATAAATGTATTTAGAAAATGCTTTGCTACTCCAATCTACATTTTCCATCTTAATTATTAATTTTGTTAATGTGCCAATATTTTTAGTGAAATTAATTCTGTTAGAATATAATTTCTATTTTGATAAGGATTCCTCCAGTTTTGCTTAAGTCCACCATTACGATTTAAAGGCACATAAATTTCAATAAACTGAGTTGGAACCTATTTAATATTCATGGCGGACCGTCCGATTTTTCTTTCAGTATTTTCACTCCGCCCAACCGATAATATGTCAAATACCTTAGTAAATTTTAATTTTATATTTTCCCTACTTCATTCATAGTAAATGAAATTTGCCCCGACAAAAAAAATATTATTGGAAAAGACAAGTTATTTTTTTTAAATATATCTGTTTAGTTGTTGTTGTAAGAACATGTTATATAATACAATATTAACGTTTGATGCAAAATTTCCAGTCGTGTGCTCCGGGGTATCATAATCTTTTTGCTACCGCGAGATCTCAGTTTTCGGAAGGCCTAGTCGTATGTTCTGGGGTAGCATAACCTTTTTGCTACTGCGAGATATCTCAGGTTTCGGCGTGTTATAAAAATATTAAAATTTGATGCAAAAGGTCCATTCGTATGCTCTGGAGTAACCTTTTTGCTACCACGAGATCTCCTGGTTTTTGGCGTGTTACAATATTAACGTTTGATGCAAAAGGTCTAGTCGTAAGCTCTGGGGTATCACAACCTTTTTGCTACCGCGAGATCTCTCAGTTTTCGGTGTGTTATAATAATATTAACGTTTGATGCAAAAGGTCTAGTCGTAAGCTTTGAGGTATCACAACCTTTTTTTGCTACCGCGAAATATCTCAGTTTTCGGCGTTTTATCTGGTATAGCATGTGTTTACAACAAACGCTTTAATTCCGGTCCCTGTTAAGATTGCAAACAATACCTACAATTGTACGACACAACGTGAGCCATTCCTATTTCCTATGTTCGCTGTTTACTATGATCGCTCTTTTCATGTAACGGACCCTCTCGTTTGGAAACTTTCCTCAGCTCTTACTAATATCCAGAATTTGGCTGAATTTAAACGGGCTTTAAAAACAAAATTATTTAAAAAATCATACCATTCATGAATCCTAACATCTTTTCAATATACGTAATAATAATAAGCCATGTTCTCAAGCTTCCCGTAATTGTTTGGTTTCGGTTTCCTCATAAATGTATTTTTGTTTTTTTTTTTCGTATCCGAATTTTTGTCAGAATATCTCTCATTTCTAAACGCAAACTGCCTTTCTGTTAGTATATTATATTTTAGTTTTAAAGTTCTTGTTTTGTCCTGTGTTACAATAGCGCCGCCATTGTCTATTATTATTATTGTCCCGTGTGTGCTATAACAGCACTATCTTTGTTAATTTTGTAGTTCTTCTGTCATTGTTTTGTAAATACTGTATATTCTTTAGTTAATTTTGTTCTTCTGTCATTATTTTGTAAATACTGTATATTCTTTTATTATTTTCTCAATATTATAAGGAGCACTGTAGGATTGTTTTAAATTTATTATAGTTAAGCGCACTTGAAGTGAAATGTCACAAAACTGCGCTATATAAATATAATGTTATTATTTAATGTTATTATTAACTAACTAACCATCACGCCGGGTAGACAGACAGAGAGGACGGATCGCCAAACTATTCGGTCTTGGCACACACTCTTTGCCTCAAGCACATTCATACATCGTCTCACACATATTCTTCTATTATTCTGACTCTTGACATGGCCCGTCTCAAGTATTTGATTCACTTGATGTAAGCAGAGTTCATTCTCTGAATGGGCTTGTTTGAAATTTAATTTTGCATAATTAATAACTGAAATGACCGTGGCCGGTTATTAACATTACTTCTGGACTCCTTGTGGTGGATCCAGATTCCTCAGATAGTGATCTCAGTATAGGGTGAGATTGCAATAATAAGACGTAGGTAGTCTAGTTAGTGGCGTAGCGAGGGGAGGGCGGAGGAGGGGGGCGGACCCCCCCCCCGGGTGCCAAGCGAGGGGGGGATGACACTCGAACGTGGAGAAAAAACTTACGAAAGTGCCAAATTGCCCAAAAGATATTTTACACGAAAACACTCAATGTTATTTAGCTCGGTTGGTCGGGGATTCCCGAAAAAAGTTGCAGACTACGTATGTGCTGCCAGAATCAAAGATAAACCATTTTCATGTTCTGTGTAGTTGTAACCCGCCGCATACATATTTAATTTAAACCAGTTTTGTGTTCAGAATATAACGATAAATTAAATACCAAGTTGCAGATTCAACGTGCACCGAGTGAAGTTTTTCATTTGAGTTGCATGCCATGTGCTGCAAAATTCTGAGAAATTGACTGTTCCGTGTCTAATTTTTATTTTGGAACTCATACGCAGAATCTGCGGAAAAAAAAGATTATTTTGGAACTCATACCAGTTAAAACCTCCCTGTGTTATAAACATCGTGTGAAAATTCGAGATGCGAAATTCTATTGCATGGATACCATTCTCGATTTCCGAGGGCAGTTATAAATTTGTAGTAGAACATAAAAAAAATCCGGGGTACTTACCTAAATAAGGGGACGGCAAAATTTTCCTTCGCCCCAGGCGGCTAACACCCTCGCTACGCCACTTCTCAGAGTCGATCGATGGGAGTCTAATAATATTAAAATAGATCGCCAGCAGTTCGAGTTTGAGCACCCCTGGTAAGAGATATGCGACAAATTTAACTTTTTATTTTGCAACATTGGCTCCTCCTTAGCCGATAATATACACGGCAAAGTCAAACACAATCCAGCCATTGAAATAACATTAGTGTATGACAGCATTGGATCTTTATATCTCAAACCCACTACAGAGTTATTGGAGGGGACCCACCACTTTCCCAACGGCGTTATAAGGAAACATATGGTTTCCTCCTTCACCGCACACGTCAAGACTCTACTTTTTTTTGAACGAAGCTACATTTATTTGAACGACTCTAGACCCTCCAATGTCCATGCATACGGGGTTAGTAAGCAGTATGCAAGTACTTACATTAACATTAAACAAAAGATAAATAGAAATAGCAGCCCGTGGAATAGTTCTTCTGAAATAGGTAACATCAAAAGGAGATAATAGTGTTAGTAAAAGAAAAAGAAAAATGAATATGACGGCTATGACCAGTCGAAGAAACCTTCTGTAAATAAAATAAGTAATGAGGAAAAAACAGTTATATGATTATTTTTTAACGTAAGTAATTACTATAATAGCGGAAAGAAAATAAAATATATAAAAAGAAAATCCAGAGAAAGTATTCCATAGACCACTACAGAGTTAGAAATAAGTCAAATATTAAAATCCCTAAAACCAAATGCAAGTGTTGGTTACGATTCACTTAAGAGCGTTTAACCAGCCAGCGGACGAAAATCCACATTTCGTCGAAAGTTGTTCATCCGATCATGCAGGGCGGTTACAATGAGAAAGATTAATTATTCTCCGTACCAGCTTTTTAAAATTATAACTCAATATCGAATTTATTTCAATCCAAATGAGCTTTAATTTATACCTTCATCCAAAAATGCTGAAAGGCGTGATGATAAAACTATTAAAATGGTGTACTTTTTTAGTTATTTTTTGATTATAAGTATTTATCATTTTTCAATAATGTCTAAATTTAATAAGAATGTTAAAAAAATCTGAAATATATTAGTTTGTAAGTGCGCAAATAAATACACAAATGGACCAATTTTCGTCATGAAACACATGTACGTACATATTTTTTAATGATTTTATTGAAACTAAAATTAAAATTCTAATACATAACTATGCTAGATAATGTATTGATTTATTTTACTGCATGATTACATTATTTGAAATGGGTGTGGTATAATACAAAAACTTTTTTGAAAATTTAACAAATCTACCAACGACCTATGGAATAACTTTATTATACTAAAAATTAAAAAAAATTCTAAAAATTTATAACATAACTATGCTAGATAAAAGAACGATCTTTCGAAATCCATTTATAATTTTTTGTGGAAAAGAGTCAATACGTCTAAAAACTTTTTTGAAAATGACGTATTTCCGGCTTTCTCTGGTAATGCCCTCTTAAATGTAAGAGAGTGCTAAGTTTCGCCACATAATTGGATCCCAAATAAACGAAATTAATCAATCAATGTTTTAAAGAGGGAACTTTTCCCGATAGCTGTAAAATTGCTAAGGAGATACCAATGCACAAAGGTGGGTCCAAAACAAATACCTCAAACTACAGACCCATCACAATATAACAAAAAAATTTTAATGTGTAAGATTTTCTATTAAAAAAAATATTCTTTTATAAAAAACAATATGGCTTTGGGAAAAAATCAAATCATATCAAACTTTGTGTTAAAAAAAATATTATTTTATAAAAAACAATATGGCTTTAGAAAAAAATCAAACACACTAGGAGCAGTAAATGACTTAATCAGTAAACTTAGGAATGGCATTGATGGTGGAAATTATATTTTATCTATATTAGTTGACTTCAAAAAGTCTTTGATATAGTTAGCGATAACATACTTCTCAAGAAACTCGAGAAAATTGGTGTAGTTGGTCCTGCTCTTAATCTAATCAAATCATATCTTAGCAATAGAAAGCAATTCGTTAGCATTAACAATAAAATAGCAACTAGGTTCCAATAAACTACAGAGTTCCGCAGGGATCCATTCTAAGTCCACTACTATTCCAAATTTACATAAGCGATATTTCGCAATTAATTTTAAATGGTGAAATCTTTTTATATGCAGATAATACTGCAATTTTCTACTGGGGTAAAGATTTAGATATCTTACTAGAAAATACACAAAGAGACCCAGAAAAAATCAACAGTTGGCTCCAACGAAATATTTTAACCATGAATGCAAAAAAAACAGGATAGGTACATGATCTTAAGCTCAACCCGTAAAATAATTCTTCCTCATGTACCCTTAAAAATTGAAAATAATGACCTGCAAATCCTGATCCAGGAAAAATACCTGGGGATATGCATTGATCATTATTTGACATTTAAATAACATATACAAAGTATTAAATACAAAAGCATTCCCTTCATTAGCTTATTTAGCCGGCTATAATATCTGTTGCCAAATAAATTTAAAAAAAAAGGTTTATATTATAGTCTCGTACACTCACATTTAAATTATTTGATTGAAATCTAGGAAAATGCATAAGAAATAATAATGATAAAAGAATTACAGATAATACAAAACAAGGTAATCAAAAAACTGTTTCACTACAAGCCCAGAACATCCACAAAAACATTATTTATAGAAACAAAAATATTAACATTAAGAAAACTATATGAATACAATACGAGTCGCCTTATTTACAAAATAAACAATAAACTCGTTCATACAAACACAAAATTCATTAAAACATCCCAAGTATACAAACACTTTACACGACAACACGATAACATACATTTAAACACCATCCACACTAACTATGGTAAACAATTCATTGGTTACGAGGGGGACAAGGGACAACTTATATAATTGCATCCCAAACGACATTAAAAATGAATATATGCTGGGTACATTTAAGAATATATATGTTTATTTAAGAATATATATTTTTTTTTATTTAAAAAAAATACATACTTACACAGATTAATAGAAAAACACGTGGTTCTTAAAACTAATTAGAATGTATAAATTTCTTTTTAACGAAACTACCCAATTCAAAAGAGAAAACATTTCTCGTGCTTGGATTTTGGAGAGTGCCATTGTAAAATGCGAATAGGTACAGAGAGTATGTTATTACAAGCTCTTAAATTTAAAAAAAATATATATATGTATACATGAAGACAAGTCGACATAATGAACGTGAAGTAAATAAGAGTTTAATTGGAATAGGATACAATATAAGATAATACAGGCACAGATATATCAGAAATAAAAATAATATTATTGTATTTACTCAATAGGTACATTATAAGTAGGTAGTAGGTACATAGCATTGGTTTAGAAACATATTTGAAATGGTTGGGCTGACAGTATTATAAAAGTAGGTACATAGGATAACGTTGTAACAATTTTGTGCCAAGAAATAAAGCGTATGTACTTTGCTTTCAATTTGATATGCTGATGAAATATTTTTAGAGGATATGTTCTAGTTTTTTTGTTTGTTTGTTTTTTTTTTGTTATTATTGTGATGATGAATTTAAAACTTATAATTAATGTCGGGTTGGTCTATTAGTTGTTTTATTTGGGATTTAAAAACTTTATAATTTTTTTCAGACTTGATTTTATATTGTTGTTGATGGATTGAAATGATCTTTGTTAGTTTGTAATAATGAGTTCTTTTTGAATATTTTATTTAAACTGAGAACCCTAAAAGAGTCAAATAGCTTTGTTGTTGGAAATACAGACGGTTTTCGTAGATGACTTTTAAAATCAACCTCTGTACCCTTTCTACAGGTAAGAGTTTAGTTTTGAAGTCCCTCCCCATCCGATTATACCATATTGTAGAATAGATTGGGCAAGAGAGAAATAGATAGTTTTAATCAGACTGGATGATAAGATGTTTCTCAGTCTAATAAATATGTATATAAGTTTTGGTGGCGCCAGTTTCAATTAAAATCATTTATCTATGATAAGAAGCTGAATAACTGCTTTGTTCCCTTTCCTTTCCCTTATTGCCATTACCTATAAAATGCCAAAAACAAGGTGCAGTGACAAACAGCTTTGTTCGCTTTACTTGTATCTAAATTATTGTCACACACAAAAACTGTGAACCGCCTATAACTGCGCAGAAGTTCATTGTCGTTCCCGCTTTCGAAGTGTTTGTTGGATTGTCGTTCCCGCCTTACGAAGTAATTGTTGTTCCCGCCTCACGAAGTGTATGATTGTTTTTTCCTCGCCTCACGAAGTGTGTATGGTTGCCGGCACCTCGTGTGAATTCATCGTGATTTGTTTTGCCCGCTGATATTGTGTATTGTTAAGCCATATGTATTTGCGTGAAACCGCCTGCCACATAAATTTAAATTATCTCGCCGCGGCTGTGGAGAATGCCGTGTTGTGTATTGTGAACCCTTTAGACTTTAGACTAAACCAGCGGCCTAAAGTGGACTTATAAGAACCTGAACGGACCATATGAAGTGCAGTTTGGTGAGTTTTTGGCATCCCTTTAACCTTCCCTTTGAGCAGTTATTTAGTGAACCTTATTTAAATTTGGCACACGCACCCGCTTTGCGAAGGAAATTGTCGCGGCCATCTTGTACGCCCAACCATTGGTCCTTCGAGCCGGATGCCTTTAATTTGTTCGTGTATATTGATGGTCTTGAAAATAAATAGATATAACCAAATTCGTAGATACATTTGTGACGCTATAATAAATAGTAAGAACGCATTCACCTATTCGTGTGTGAAGATATTCGTTATTTGTTATTTGGAGTGCTCCGTACTGCATTAGTACTAAGTAGATAGCTTGCCTACGTAGGTAATTGGTAATACGTAGGTACATTGTACAACCGCAACTCTATTCGCATTTTGTATTTAAGCTGGTACCTTAAAATTATAGTAAACGCATTCACCTATATTTGTAGGGTGAAAATATTAGAAATTCATTATTTGTGGCCAAAGCGCTGGTACCTACCGCATTTGTACGTAATTATTGAATGTTATAGTGGATAGCCAGTGCCAGGCGTTTCGCTCCTTATTGCATTTGTACTAGTTGATAATACGTAGGTATATTGTTCCGCTATTGTATTTAATTTCGGCTACAATTTTAGCGAATAGGTACGCTACGCTGGCACGAAATTATTGTCGCCGTGTTGCAATACTTGAAGATCGGCCGGCACTGAATAAAGTAGTTGTTAACCTTGCTATTACGGAGCTAGGCGTTAACCTGCGCATACCGAATAGTTTTAAAATAAATAAATTTAATTTAATTCTTTTTTTTAATAGAATATTTATTATTGCATTATGGCATCTGCAAAGGAGAAGAAATTGAAATTGTTGACGTCTCAGCGTGACGCATTAAACGAACGCATTAAAAGGTTATTTGAACTTTCAAAGGGGATCTCAGACGCAAATACTCAAGAGGAATTTTTATCGCTAATTGATACGTTGGATTCGACTAGAAATAAATATGAAGAAACACATCAGCAAATTAATGTTATTAATTTGGAAATTGATCCAGATTACACCCCAAAATTTGAAAGTTGGTTAGAATTTGAAGACATGTACTGTAAAATAAAACGCGCACTTTTGTTGATTCAAGAAAGGAAACCGCAATTAGACTTACAAATCAAAAATTGTAAAAAACCAAAACTCCCGGCGGTTGATTTGGTGTTTTTTAGTGGAGATCTTAAGAGCTGGCCAATTTTTTATTCTAGTTTTGTGAATACAGTGCACAATAATGAGTCCCTTTCAAATTCGGAAAAATTGTATTATTTATTGGGGAAAATTAGTAAACAAGTACAAACAACATTTTCGGGTATTGTGTTGTCACCTGAAAACTACGACATAATATTTGATTCTTTAATTGAGAAATATAATGATAAACGCGTTATCTCTTCCGCTTACCTTGATCAAATTTTGAATTTCAAGTCGTTTTCAGAAGCTAATATCAATAATTTGGAATCGTTTGTTGATAATTTTGCGTCTGCGGTGGCCGCAGTCAAAAATGTAAATTTGGAAAATTTGTGTGACTTCATTTTTCTTCATATTGCATTGAAAAAACTTGATTTGGATTCCGTGAAGGATTTCGAAAAAATTTATCGTGAAACGGATTTTCCCTCGTTTGAAGATCTAGTAAAATTTGTTCGTGAGCAAATCAAAATCTTGCAGAGAACAGGCACAACAAGGAAATCGTCTGCACACATTGAGACGTCAAAGAGATCACAAAAATCTACGCAAGCATTTTTAAGCGCTGGTAGCGATTTGGATACAACCGAAAATCGGCCGTTTATTAAATGTTTACTTTGTAAAAAACCGCACGGACATTTGTATAAATGTCAGGAATTTAAAAAATTAAGTATTAAAGAAAGATTCAACTTTGTCAAGGGTAAAGGATTTTGTTTTAGATGCCTTAGTGATAAACATAGGGCTAGAGCTTGCAATTCAAACGAAAGTTGTCATAAATGTAATAACAAATTTCATCATACGATGTTACATTTTGAGGAACAGGGTGAGTCACGCAGAAGGCAGTCAGATTCTTGGAACGCCCATAGAAAGGAAAACCAGACCGCTGATCAAACAATTGATCCAAAGGAAGGCAGCTCGAATCCTGATGTGGCTTTATGTACGTTTTCAACTGTTCGGCCTTATAATTGCAACGCACATTGTACAGTTTTGTTGGCTACCGCACAAGTAGGTATTATGGACTCGCAAGGTAATGAACATGTTATTAGATGTTTATTAGATAGTGCATCACAAAGCAATTTCATTACTCGTGATTGTTGTAGAAAATTGGGTTTCTTTGAATATCAACGCCCGTCTTGTTCCACAGTTAAGGGAATTGGAGGGTCTTCAAAACCCATTAGAGGTTCGATTAATACCAAAATTTATTCTCGTTTTAATCGGGCAATAAATTACAATGTAACTTCGTTGATAGTGGACAAGGTGACAGAATGTTTACCTACTGCCAAAGTGGACGTACTTTCATTGTCATACTTGAATAACTTACCCTTGGCAGACGGATCGTTTGGAGAACCAGGAGAAATTGATATGTTGATAGGAGCTCAGCTCTTCCCGCATCTCCTGTTGTCAAAAAGGGTCAAGGACCCTTCGCATAGGCATAATCTTTTTGCTTTAGAAACAGTTTTAGGATACGTTATTTTGGGAACAGCACCAACCCGAGTTGAGAAAAATGCTACCGTATCTTGTTGTGCTGTGATGGACGAATCAGAAGATATTCGTCTCAACAGATTTTGGAAATTAGAAGAGGTAAACGCACCGCCTATTAAAGGTCCTGAAGATCGTGAATGTGTAAATGGAAGGTATTTTGGAGCCTTACCATTTAAGCGAGATGCTTCAGCACTTGGGGATTCGTTTGCAATAGCAAATAAACGTTTATGCCTCGAACGCAAACTGGAAGACTCTCTTAAATTGAGAGACGCTTATACGAGTAATAATACTAGTTGTGAATATTTGGAAAAGGATAATTTGTCTCCTGCCGCACCAAATAAGGAGGATCAAACGCCATATTGTATAATACCGCACCATGAAGTTAGAATGCACGCACGAGAGGGTAAGATCACCACGATACCCCCCTCCCCCGCTATGGGCATATCCGAGGAAGCCAAACTGGAAGAGGCCTCCCCTCGGTCGCCACCCATTTCCGACTCGTTGCCGGAAACGCATCAATCTTTGCACTCACCGCCCAAGAGTGACCACCGCAACAACAACATTAGCACGATTAATTCCACACATGATAATCCGCAACTAAAACCTTTGGATCACCCGCTATGGATCCATGATTCGCCATGGATCAATTTGAGGCCTAAGCAGTGGCCTATTACCGCTTATGACGTCACTATGGTGACGCAACCGCCAGAACTAGAAACTACATCGTTGGTAGTGACTTCTAGTTTAGAGGAGTATGAAATACTCAATTTGTCAAAACGCTTTACATCGTGGAATAAATTATTACGTTGTTTGTTTTATATATTTAGATTTCTTAAAGTGCCATATCGACGACACATAAGAGGATTGGACTTTGAGTTTGTAGAACTCAGAGTATTTCGCGAAATACAATTGATTTATTTTTTCCGTGAGTTTATGTATATTAAACAAGGAAAAACGTGTAAACCTGTATTTCAACGCTTGAGGCCGTTCTTGCACGACGGACTTATGAGATTGGGGGTTCGATTAATTAATTCGGATTTAGATTATGATCAAAAACACCGCACAATCCTTCCACGAAAGGATCACACATTGAATTTATTTGTTGATTATTATCATAAAATTCATTGCCACTCGGGTCTTGCATTATTAATGTCTATTTTGAGGCAGAAATATTGGATTCTATCGGCCCGTAGTTTAATTAGAAATCGCGTACATAAGTGCAATTCATGTTTTCGGCTACACCCTAAAACAATCGCGCCACATTTTGGTGGAAATTGGGAGGCAAATATCAAAAGTATGAAGACTCATCTTTTTCGCGTAATAGGAGATCAGATTCTGTCTTTCGAGGAGACAACTACAGTGCTCGCGCAGGTAGAAAACATTCTAAATACAAGGCCATTATGTAGGACGCTCTCTTCAGACCCATCTGAAATTCTCGCGTTAACCCCCGCTCATTTCTTAACGACTACCCCGCTGAAACACCTGCCAGCCATGACCATCGAGGAGGATAATTTGAACCTTCTATCGCGTCATGACTTGCTCGATAAATTGATTCAATCGTTCTGGAAACGTTGGAGGTTGGATTATTTGCATACCTTGCAAGTACGTCCCAAATGGAATACTCCCGCTAACCCTGTCAAGGTCGGTTTAGTAGTAATTGTGGGGACCGAAAACGCTCCTCCATTGCATTGGCCGCTAGGGGTAATTGTCGAAGTTTTCCCCGCAAAGGATGAAGTAATTCGTGTTGCTCGCGTTAAAACAGCGTCGGGAACATATATTCGGCCTGTCGTGAGGCTTTACCCTTTGCCGACTCAATAATGAGTTATTATTTGTTAGATTTAGTTAAACATAGCTTAGGAAATTTAGGTTAAGTATTTGGTTATATTTGTTTATTTGCGATACTGCTATCACAGTGCGGTTTAGAAAGGGACCCTTTCAAGGCGGGGGGGATGGTGGCGCCAGTTTCAATTAAAATCATTTATCTATGATAAGAAGCTGAATAACTGCTTTGTTCCCTTTCCTTTCCCTTATTGCCATTACCTATAAAATGCCAAAAACAAGGTGCAGTGACAAACAGCTTTGTTCGCTTTACTTGTATCTAAATTATTGTCACACACAAAAACTGTGAACCGCCTATAACTGCGCAGAAGTTCATTGTCGTTCCCGCTTTCGAAGTGTTTGTTGGATTGTCGTTCCCGCCTTACGAAGTAATTGTTGTTCCCGCCTCACGAAGTGTATGATTGTTTTTTCCTCGCCTCACGAAGTGTGTATGGTTGCCGGCACCTCGTGTGAATTCATCGTGATTTGTTTTGCCCGCTGATATTGTGTATTGTTAAGCCATATGTATTTGCGTGAAACCGCCTGCCACATAAATTTAAATTATCTCGCCGCGGCTGTGGAGAATGCCGTGTTGTGTATTGTGAACCCTTTAGACTTTAGACTAAACCAGCGGCCTAAAGTGGACTTATAAGAACCTGAACGGACCATATGAAGTGCAGTTTGGTGAGTTTTTGGCATCCCTTTAACCTTCCCTTTGAGCAGTTATTTAGTGAACCTTATTTAAATTTGGCACACGCACCCGCTTTGCGAAGGAAATTGTCGCGGCCATCTTGTACGCCCAACCAAGTTTTCTTATTCTGGTTACTGTTTTTGGACTTGTTCTTTCCATTTTAAGTGTCTATCTACTGTGATACCCAGATGTTTTATACTATTTTTACATGTTATTTGTAAACAAATTGCACTGTCGCATTCCTTATTGTTTTCACATCGTGATGAATGGATTTTAATTATAATACTGTTTTCGACATTTTTTTCTTACAAAGAGATGGGATAAAACATGCATCGATCCGAATCACGAAAGGAGATGGATGGCGTCAATTAACCATTTTTCAATCACCGGCATCATGTGGGAATCACTAAGCGCACCAATCTCACGTAAAATCACTCCACACAAATAATGGATGGAAACTATTTTGTTCTCAGAGTTAACAAACGGCACACGGCACAAAACATCCATGTAGAAAAAAGGATTCTTAATTTTAAAATAGGAATATTACTATTTTATGACATCGTCTAATTACCGTCTCTCAGCTGAAAAGGCGGAAATTAAAAAAAAAGCGTCTTCGGAAATCGACCGAAGAGTGTTGTCAATTTATTAATTGACCGCAAGGCGATTAATTAATTGTTTAATGGCCAGATAAACAGCAAGTAAAATCGGCTCATTACTTAGAAAAGAAATAATGACAGGTTTTTAGGGTAAAAAAACCTTATTTCTGAAGGGAATAATTATTTTCGTAAAAGCAATCGGTAAGTTTTTCTGAACTGTGAGTCAGCATGTGGCTTGTCAGATTACCCATTTGAGAACGTAAATAGTTGCATATGGAATAAGAAAAAGTTTTTTTTAATGTGAGTCAGCATTTGGCAAGTCATATGGCCCTTTTGAGAACATGAATATTTACACTCAGAACAAGAAAAAGGTTTTCCTCACTGTTGGCCAGCACGACGTGGCAAGTCAGATGATTTTTTAAAGAACATGAATAGTTGCACTCAGGACATAAATAAGGTTTTTTACCCTCTGTGAGTCAATATAGAAAATTGCATTTAAAACATGTAAAAGGTTTTTTTTAACTAAGTGTTCTGCTTGTGCCTCGTCAGATAGCACTGAAAACATGAAAAGTTGCACTCGGAACAAGAAAAAAGTTATTTTATACTGTGAGTCAGCATATGGGTCGTCAAACTGCCCTTTCGAGAACATGAATAGTTGCTCTCGAAACATGAAAAAGGTTTTTTCTACTGTGAGTCAGCACGTGGGTCATAAGGTTGCTTTTTTGAGAACATGAATAGTTGCACTCGGAACAAGAAAAGGGTTTTTTTCTACTGTGAGTCAGCATGTGGATGGTCAGACTGCCCTTATGAGAACATGAATAGTTGCACGAGGAACATGCAAAAGGTTTTTCTCCACTGTGACTCAGCTTGTGGATAGTCAGACTGCCCTTTCGAGAACATGAATAGTCGCACTCGGAACATGAAAAAGGTTTTTCTCCACTGTGCGTCAGCATATGGCTAATCAGACCGCTCTTTTGAGTACACGAATAGTTGCACTCGGAACATGAAAAAGGCTTTGTTCCCCTGTGAGTCAGCATATGGCGAGTTAGATGGCCCTTTCGAGAACATGAATAGTTGCACTCGGAACAGGAAAAAGGTTTTTCTCCACTGTCAATCAGCTTGTGGATAGTCAGACTGCCCTTTTCAGTACATGAATAGTTGCACTCGGAACATGAAAAAGGTTTTGTTCCACTGTGAGTCAGCATATGGCGAGTTAGATGGCCCTTCTGAGAACATGAGTAGTTGCAATCGGAACAAGAAAAAGGCTTTTCTCTACTGTGACTCAGCTTGTGGCGAGTCAGACTGCCCTTTTGAGAACATGAATAGTCGCACTCGGAACATGAAAAAGGTTTTTCTCCACTGTGAGTCAGCATATGGCTAGTCAGACTGCTCTTTTGAGTACATGAATAGTTGCACTCGGAACATGCAAAAAGTTTTTCTCCACTGTGACTCAGCTTGTGGCGAGTCAGACTGCCCTTTTGAGAACATGAATAGTCGCACTCGGAACATGAAAACGGTTTTTCTCCACTGTGACTCAGCTTGTGGCGAGTCAGACTGCCCTTTTGAGAACATGAATAGTTGCATTCGGAACACGAAAAAGGTTTTTCTCGTGTGTGAATAAACATATGGCTCCTCAATCGGCCTTTTTGAGAACATGAATAGTTGCACTCGGAACATGAAAAAGGTTTTTCTCCACTGTGAATCAGCTTGTGGATAGTCAGACTGCCCTTTTGAGTACATGAATAGTTGCACTCGGAACATGAAAAAGGTTTTTCTCCACTGTGAATCAGCTTGTGGATAGTCAGACTGCCCTTTTGAGTACATGAATAGTTGCACTCGGAACATGAAAAAGGTTTTGTTCCACTGTGAGTCAGCTTATGGCGAGTTAGATGGCCCTTTTGAGAACATGAATAGTTGCATTCGGAACACGAAAAAGGTTTTTCTCGTGTGTGAATTAACATATGGCTCCTCAATCGGCCTTTTTGAGAACATGAATAGTTGCACTCGGAACATGCAAAGACTCCAGTGTGGGTGCGAAGGTGACTTACAAAATTATTCTTATGAGAGCAGCAGTAGTTACAATGCGGACAGGAAAATTGTTTATCCACAGGATACGTCTTCAGATCTGTCGACAAATTTGAAAATAAGACGGATAAAAAAGGCTTAATAAGAGTTATTATCTGCGCTAAGTGGAGAAATCGGATACCGCTAAATGTAAAATCGTTTAATGATCGGTTTAAATCTGGTTTACCTGCTCTCTGGTTCATCCTGTCAACGCGTTCTGAGCTTTCTTTTTTAACATCCAACAGGTCTATGTCAATTTCCATAAAAGCAAAACTCCCTCCATCTTCTTCTCGGGATCCAAGATCTGCCTTTATGGCAACTGTCTCCACATTAGTGCTGCCTGCAAAAATAGATGCTCAAATAAACTTTTTTTTAATAAAAAAATATTAATTTGAGAGACCAAAGATACCATGAATTTACCATGAACAGTTTGTACAGGCGTTAGTTTGAAAATTAGATAGAAGGTGGTGAATATAAGAAAAAAGAGTGACCCCAGAAGTTCGATTTAAGGGCCGTTGCTTTAAGAATATCCTTGCTCTTAAAAAAGTCAATGGAAAGGCTCAATCAATATAGACGCATTTTTAGTGTATATTAACAAGTGTAAACTATAACACGTCCCAAATAACAAAGATGTAATAACTTGAGAAATCAGGAACTTATTTCGAGTAATATTTATTTATTTATTTATTTATTTATTTATTTATTTATTTATTTATTTATTTATTTATTATAGATACAAAAGAAAGTACAAATTACAATTAGGAAGCTTTGCCTGTCCAACTAGGAAAGTTTCCCGTTCCAGGACAGACAAATTGACATGTTAGTTCATATTATACCTGAAATGTACATAATTACATAACAAAAACAAAAAAACAAAAAAAAAAAAAAAAAAAACTGAAAATTTCATTTTTCTCTGAAGCTAAGGTGTGTAATAAAGAAAATGTATATAAAATATATAAATATAAGTACACATACATTTTTTGTGACAAAGTAGAAAGGTAATCTGGTAGTAAATATTATAATCGGATTTACCTAATTAACCTGGTAACATATGTATAATACATTCAGATTTACAATATGGAGGAATTAAAAGAACAAGATGGAGGAATTACAAAAGATATACAACATAAAGAAATCAAATTATGTTAGGTTATGTGTTTAGGAGTTTGAACTTTTAATACAAGTACACTTATAGGAGAAACTATATTAAATTTTACAATATTAGATATAATAACGAATGTAATAATCTATATGATTTTTTTTGAGCGATGAAACTGCAATGATTTTTGTGGCTACAAATTATTTTCATGTTTTATACAGTATTATATTATAAGTACGACAGTATGAATATACACCGCGCTTGTGTCTTGAACTACTCCTGCTAAAATATAAAAACAATAACTATAAATATAGATAGAAATATAAACTATGAAAATAATATAATATAATAATAAAATAGTACCAAATTTAGTGCTACTTTGGTGAAATTGGTGCATTACTTCGTACGCCATACATGTTTTGTTATGTAGGTATTATTTATTTATTATAAATCATTAATCATTACCGTTGTAAGGTACCAAGTTTCACACAGAGTTAGCGACGTGCGACGTGCATGTCAACGCTTTACAGTGGTGATATACCTACACCTATACGGAGCAGACAGGCTTCAGGGGCGCATAACCATAAATCCCATGTATAAAAACATCAGAAAGGATGTCGAAACATTGAACTCAATGAAATGTGAAAGGAATTTTGGTCTAGTGATCAGGAAAGTTAAGTGATTTTGTTTACCAGTTATACAGCATACGTTCACTTTCGACTCTCCCTAAGTTCAGAATCCAATCATTGACTAATTTACGCAGGACGCTTGCACTTTTCAATTTCCAAGAACCGGGTATAAGGTTGAACATTTTTGGACCTAGGTAAGAATATTGTCTTTGAGCAAGGGATGTCACAGTAGCAATTGGAACTATTGGATTCCTCCCTGCATGTCGGGTGTTGTGATAATGTTCTACGGAGGGGAAGAGGTGACGATATTTTTGTGTGTATAATATAACTTTTCTTATAAATAGTTGCCTCACATCCAGAACTCCTATCTCTTTGAATAAATCATTACTGGGGTATCTAAATGGTTTTTTAAGTATGACCCTTAGAAGTGATTTCTGTGCTTTGGCTAAGGGGTCCAGTATTGATTTGGTACATCCTCCCCATCCTAAAGATGCATATTCAAGTAATGAGTTGCACATGGCATAGTACATTAGTTTTAGATCTTTTGCGCATAGAATATTTCTAATAGCCATGAAAAGATGCGTGAGTTTTCTGACCTTTGTGGAGATTGAATCGATATGTTCATTCCATCTCAGATTCTTATCTACGATAATTCCTAGATATTTTATGCTATCCACATATTCTAAGGTATTGCAATTGCAAGTGTTTGGGTCATTGCAATGGTGTATAATAATTCTTTGAGTTTCTCTTGGTTGTCCCGCTTGAGTTGCACTGAAGCGAATGAATTTAGTTTTGTCATACATATACAGTTTAAATTTAAAAATAAACATGCTACATTTTTATATAAGTGACTAACTGGCTGTCTGAGTAATCTCCGTGTATTGTAAACATTCCTTCTTTAAATCTTGGGGGTAGAAATTTGTATCTGTATACAGCATTTCACCTCCGCCCTCTTCCTGGTGCCCTGATTCCGTCTTGATGGAAACAGTCTCAGGATTTAGTAGATCCATGGCCTTGCTGTGTTTGGTAATTGGTTCAAGCCAAAACGAAAATTCCTGAAACAGAAACTTTTTTAAACGGAAATTTAATTCGCATGAGCTTTGCATATTTGGTTTGGGTTGTAACATTTTTCCAAAAAATTGAAGTCGAATAGTATAATTAACTCATATGATTTTAATAATGGAATTACATATGTTTTATCACTATTTAGTGATAGTAAATTTACGTCGAAGAAATTCTTTAAAATATTTATGTCTTCGGTGGCTTTAAATATTACTTTTTCCCATGTTTTATCGCTAATTATTAGTACCGTATCATCGGCATATGAAGTAATTTGGCCATGTAGTGGTTGAAAATAAATGTCATTAACATATATGGTAAAAAGGATTGGTCCGATTACTTTACCTTGCGGGATTCCAAAGTCTGATATTTCTTTATCGCTATTAATCTGATTTATTTTTACGACTTGCGGTCGATTTTTTAGGTAGTTCGAAATCCATTTAATCGCATTGTCTTTTATACCTATATTGTTCAGTTTTTTTAGTAGAATATCATGGGATATACTATCAAAGGCTTTTCTGAGATCAATAAATATACCGGCACATTTTTCACCTTTATCCAATGATTCGTTGATGTATGAGGTTACATTAGCAATAGCATCTTGTGTGCTGAGTGACTTTATGAAACCAAACTGGTTTTTGTGAAGAATTTTATTTCTTTCTAGGAAACTGATCAATTGGTTTTTCACAATTTTTTCAAAAATCTTTCCAATGTTTGAGATTAGACAAATTGGGCGATAGTTAGTCACTTGTTGTGGGTCTCCAGATTTATAAATAGGTGAAATAATTGTATTTTTATAGTTTGTCGGAAATATCCCCTCTGTTAAACTTAAGTTTATCAAATGAGTAATTGGTTTTACCAAATGAATTTTCATGGATTTTAGAAAATGTACTGTAATAAGGTCAAAACCGGGAGACGAACCTCCTTTCATGCCTTCTATTATTTTTAAAATTTCACTTTCTGAGGTTGTTTCAAATTTTGATAAATTATTTTGATTTTGTACATTTTCAATCGTTTGTGTTTTCGGGTTAAAAGATTTATTGATATTTTTCGCAAGATTTTTTCCAACATTAGCAAAAAAAGAATTAAAGATGTTTGCACATTGTTTAGGTTGAATATTAGCATCTATGATTTTATTTTCATGTTCAATGTATTTTATGTTTTGTGTTTTTTTAGTGTTATCCATGGCTAAGGTGACTGTTTTCCATATTTGTTTAATGTTATTGTCTGTAGAGAGTATTTTATTTTTGAAATAGTTTTCTTTATTTTTTTTGATACAGTTTGTTAATTTATTTTTAAAATTTTTGTAAAAAGTGTATGCTTTTTCATTTAGAGGATTTTTAATTGCTGTTTTATAAAGTTTTTCTTTGTTTCTAATTGATATTATAAGTCCTTGTGTTATCCAAGGCTTTAAAATTCTTAGTTTTGATTTAATGCGGACTGTAGTTTCAGTAGTTGAATTTTTTATGTGTTGTGACAATATATTTTCAAAGTTTTTTGAGCAGGTTTCGGTGTCATAACTACTTAACACGTTGTTCCATTGTTCATTTCTTAGTTTTTCGGATAAAATAGTCATATTTGTGTAGGATTTTGTCTTTGTTAGATTAAATTTTTTAGGTTTAATTTTGTTATCATAGAGAAGAATGCATGCATGGTGGTCAGTAATATTCGTTTTCCAAACAATTGATTTCATTTTGTCGATATCTTTAATATTTATGTTAGTCCATATGTGGTCTAAACAAGATGGAGTGTGATTTTTTATTTCTCTCGTATTTTTATTAATGCATGATATGTAGTTAAATTCAGTCATACAGTTAATATATTCATTTTTGAAATTATTATCTACGTTTACATTAATGTTTATGTTGAAGTCTCCTGCAATAAAGCAAAGTTTATTTCTAAATTTTAACAGTATGTGTTTAAATTTATTTATAAATGACGAGATATTCGAACCGTGTGTTCTGTAAACAGCTATTATGTGGAAGTTTGTTTTGTCGAGTTTTAATTGTATTTCAATACAGTTTACAAGATGTATAGGATGTTCAGTTATTTTGACAATACTAAATTTATCGTGAATGAATATGACGAGACCACTATTTTTATTGATGTTTATTTTGGTTGTAACATAATTATATTCTGGTAAATGATAAGTGGGTTATTCGTCATTAGTAAAAGTTTCTGATAATATTATGATGTCAGGTTTTTTGTTTAGATTGTTTAATTTTAGAATTAATTCATCCCAATTTCGTTCCATACTTCGTATGTTAATATGAAAAATGAAAATATTATTGAGATTCTTTGAGATTATGTCATTACATGAATCGGTGTATACACACTCATATTCTTGTATTTTAAAATTGTTTTCTAATTCATTAGCTATGAAGTCATCCATTTAGCAAGAATATTAATATAATATTGATTTCTTTTAAATATATAGAGAATTTTCAAAGTAGAGTGTGATATAGAGTTAGTAATACGAGTACAGATGTTATAATGTGTAGATTGTAGAAGAATATTCCGTTTTTTTAATGTATAGATCATAAAATTATTCATTTTTATATCTTTTGGATATTCAGATGTACATATATAAGACATTGAGAATAAACATAGAATACTTTTAAAAACACCTCTCAAATTAATATTAATATTCATTCTCCTGTTGTGAAAAAGCAAGTAATTTTTTGTAATATTTACAATTAATTTGAACAAGAAAAAAAATATGTAATATATAATAATAATATTGACATTCGGCTGGAAATACACATCACATTTGCAAATATAGTAATACATGTGTTGACTTGTATATATATAAGTAACGTAGAACTTGTATATATGCAAGTAATTTAAAAGGTAAGTTTCTATGGTTATAATTATACTAATTTTGTATTTATGAATGAGGATGTTAAGATGATAGAAATTATTTGAGTAAGTGGTACCATAGGTTTTTAAAAGTAATAGTTCTAAAGATAATTTTTTACGATATATATTCATAGTTATGATACAATTCCAGAGTTCAATCACATTTATATTGATATAAGTGATAATTTTCTGATACTGAGAGTCAGTAGCAATAATAAATAGTTTATATTTTGTTATTTTAAGATTATAAGTGAGGTTTAGATAAGGATTGTTGTAATGGAAAAATCTTTTCCTCATGAATTATTTTGAAAATATGTAAGTATAGGGACTATTATATGCTGTTTTTGCGAATTTGTTTATAATGAAAAAGGTATTATTTAAGAAGTTTACAGTGTTGGCAAAGCTAGGAAAAAATAATTCTGGGTACGTTGGATTTAAAAAGTTACAAATACGTATCATACTTATTATAGTAATGGAGTTTATGATAGGCAAGATAGGAAAAATATTATTAATTAAGATATGATTTGGGTGGATAATAAGATATAGTATATCAATACTTGAGAGTGAGTGCGGTTTTATAGTAGGGAAACATAATACGGGCATATTTATTAGGTGTGGATTCTCATATGTAGAGGAAAAATTTGATATCTCATTATAACATATCATAATAATTGAACCTGCAGAATTATAAGTGGTACAAATTATATTCATTTTACTATAATGTGCATTAAAGTGGTAGAGTGGGTGATGAGAAAATATGATAATGAGATTTTTAATTTTCATTGTACTATAATGGATTAGCTGGACATTAGAGTAATGATTAGGCATACTTTGTGTCGTTAGTCATATTATTTGGCGTTTTACTCGTACGATATCTATGTCATTGCGAATTGTTATTATATTCGAGTCATCGGTCTGCCTGAGTAAAATACGACCTGATTTCACCCATGTATATTTGAAGTGATGATCTCTAGCAATTTTTTTTGTCTGGGCCAGTAGAAATTTGCATTTTGGAGTTAAGTGTTCCGAAATGTAGATTCGATTTTTTTCCTGCGAGCATCCTAGATCTGCTGTGTTAAGCTTGTTCGAGTTGCTATTAGTCGATTTCATATATGTTTTCATTTTGTCTAACCAGGAGTCTCGTGCTTGAGTGTTTTTGAATGTAGCTATAACGGATCTCGTGGTTTTATCGGATGTTTTTTTTCCCAGCCTGAAGATTTTTGAGATTTCGGTTTGCAGAGGCGTGGAGGTATTATTGTAGTTGATAATATTTGTTATTTTCTTCATTATTTCCAAGTTGTTTTCAGCGGTTGTTTCGGGAACTCCTCTAATATCGATGTTGCAGAGAAGGCTTTGGTACTCCAGTCGATCAATTTTTTCATCTTGTTTGGAGATTGTATTTTGTAAGACAGCAGACTGATTTTTTAGTTCGATTACTTCAGAGTTGACTTTATCATTTGATTTTTCGATGATATCTAGTCGTTTTTTCATTTCTTGTTGTTGGTCAGCAATGAATTGTATGGATTTGATGATTTCATTGTTCTGTAGGACGATTGCTTCATATTTATTTAGGTACGATTCGAATTTTTGCTCAACAAATTTCAATACATCTGTTTTAAATGATTGTAATTTCGAGGTAAATATTTCAGAAGTTAGAATGCTGAATTTTTTGTTTTGGTTATTATATTAATATCTATATCTATATTAATATCTATAGGAATTCCAAAAACTATATCTATATTAATATCTATAGGAATTCCAAAAAAATCGAACTAATATCTATGAGAAGGAAAGTGTTGACGAATATCTACAGCTCAAACTGTTGACGAATATCTATGAGAATCAAAGTGTTGACGAATATCTACAGCACTGGCAGAGGTTGGATTTGCAATTATGTATAGCATATTGGAATAACGTAATATTGCGTATGCAGTTAAAAAAACTTAATTTATGAAGTATGTATGTAAAAATCCCTATTATCGGACTATTGGACATATTCAGCTGATTAATCCAACCTACGCTCTGTAGATATTAGTCAACACTCTGAAGTTCGTAGATATTAGTTCAACATATGAGCTGTAGATATTCGTCCGACATACAGGCTGAAGATATTAGTATCTGGAGTCATTTTGCACCACAACATCGCACCGTCTCACAATGCGATCCTTGTCCGTGAGTTTTTTGACCAAAAACAACAAGAAAACTATCCAGCAACCTTAGAATTCAGCTAATCTGGCTTTTTGCAACTTTTTCCTGTTCAACTGACTGAAAAAACCTCTTCGCGGAACGCGTTACAGCATCCGAGAGAATATCAAGAAAAAATCAAAAATGACTGTGATGGATAAACCGAAAATTGAGTACAATCGGTGTTTCGAGGATAAGATTAAGCGTTGGCGTAAGAGCATTGCAATCGATGGGGTGTACTTTGGAGGGAGCCATATCGATTATGATGAATAAATTTGTATTTTTGATTTTATGAATAAAGTCCTAAAACTTTTCTTAACAAAGTGTTATCTATCTCTAAAGATAAACCGGTATCACCTTATTTTGGATCCGCCATTCCGCTTTTAACAGAATATCGAAAATTCACAGGTGCATAATATGAAAAATAAAATCGCTGACTCCAAAAATAACAATCGTACCTACATATTCATGGGTAGAAAAAGTATGTTGATTATTAAGTTGTAGAAGAATACGAAATTTTTTTTTTACTTTTTAGTGCATTTTTTGTTTTATTAAAAATTTTGTTTATCAACACAACAAATGCACAATAGTTATATAACAAGAGCATTAAATATTTTAATAGTCTTCCCGGAGAAGTAAAAAAAAAAAAGATTTCATATAATTAAAAAAAGGGTCAATTTTATCTTAAAAAAAAATTATATCATCAATCAAAATTTTATAAATTCAATTCATGCCATATTAAAAATTAACATAACAATTTCCGAGTACTTAAGTTTATATTTATTGTAAACTCTATGGTAAATTACGTTAAAATAATGAAATAATTATGAAATTCATTAAGATATTATTTTCAGTCTTTTGTTTTGCCGAATATTGTGTTTCAATACTGTAAAAATGTTATAAATAAACAAAAAAAAGTTCATATAATGTGAGTATTTAAATCAACGCAATTTAAACACTGTATGATGTCAATATTATTTAGGGAAATGTTTACATTGTTTACAACAACCAGTTCCGGCAGTGTTGTTTGTGTGATTGCGTGCAGGGCTGGATTTTGTTAAACTTCTGGGATTAGATGAAGAAAGTGCGGTAGGTGATATCGTATATTAAGCCCCGTTTATAATAGGACTACACCAGGCTAGGCTTGCATTCAATAAAAGGTCGAAAATAATAGAATCGAATAATATAGACCTGAAACTGAGAATACTCCTCATCAAGACCTATGTATGGAGTATCTTGATCTACGGCTGCGAAACATGGTGCCTATCCGAAAGAGATAAACGGAGACTAGAGGCTTTTGAGATGTGGTCCTATAGAAGACTATTAGGAATTTCCTGGAGAGACCACATTACAAATGAAGAGGTTCTCCAAAGAATCGAAGGAGGAAGGCACCTGCTCAGGACCTTGTCCGAAAGGCGCGCAAGATGGATCGGCCATGTAATAAGACAAGAAGCAGTGGCGTAGCGTGGGTTTCGGCCGCCCGGGGCGGAGGAAAATTTTGCCGCCCCCCCCCCTACTTCTACAAGTACTTCTTCCGCAGATTTTCAAGCGCTGACCGGGGGGTACTCCAAGTACTCTTCCAATAAAATCATGCTTTTAAATTCTACTATAAATTTATATATAACTGCTCTCAGAAATCGAGAATGGTATGCCTGTAATAGAATTTCGGATCTTCATCACACATACATATGGAATGCAACTCAAATGCAAAGCTTCGATGAATCGCCAACTTATTGTTATATTGATTACACAAAACTGGTTTAAATTAAACTAAATATGCGATGTATCAAAACTACACTAAAAATAAAAATGTTATTTCTTTGATTCTAGCGGCACTTACATTCTGATCACAAAACTGGTTTAAGTTAAATCAGAACATGAAAAGGGTTTTTCTTTGATTCTACCGGCACTTACTTTCTGAACACAAAAGTTTTTTGAGTTAAATCTGTGTGTGGTGAATTAAAACTTCACTCAGAACTCCGGGGCGGAGAAAAATTTCGCCGCCCCCTTATTTGAATTCTTCAAGCGGCGTGGGGAGGGCTCCCAATTTTTTTATTATGACCTATTATAATCACATTTGACGAGTATCCTCTCAATTAAAATCACGTTTATAAATTCTACTCCAAAGTTGATTGATTTATTCTGCGTTAAGAGTCCCCAAATAATAGTTACACACGCAATTTCTCAGAATTTTACAGCATTATGTAACTCAAATGTAAAAATAAATAAATAGTCTCAATCTAGAATTTTATAACTGCACATCGAATAACAGAATGTTTTCCTTCGAAATGTGTCAGCAAATGAATCAAACTGGAATTTCACATTCTGTACTGGTTAAAATTAAATCTGTACCTGGCGAATTAAAACTACACTCAGAACATGAAAATGGGTTTTATTTGATTCTGGCAGCACATACATAGTCTGTAAATAGAATATTATAACTGAACTTCAAATTAGAAAATGTTTTCCTTTGAACTGTGGCAACAGATGAATCTTCAACTGGAAATTTACATTCTCAACAAAAAATTGGTTTAAATTAAGTCTGAATGCGGCGAATTAAAAGTACACTCCAAACATGAAAATGGTTTTTCTTTGATTCTGGCAGCACATACAGAATCTGCAACTAGAATTTTATAACTGAACTTCGAATAAGATAATGTTTTTCTTTAAATTGTGCCAGAAGATGAATCCTCAAATAGAATTTTTCATTCTGAAAACTGGTTCAACCCTTCGAATAATAAGTAAAAAATATTTTTTTTGCTTGTCAATGTTTGCGTACAAAATTTCCGGTTCTTCCCAAGCATTTTAAATGTTTATAAATTTATTCCTTTTTATTGTTTTTTTTTACCCTTTTGCAAAAAAAAAATAGTTCAAAAATCTAGATAAAGTAATTTTTCCGACGTGCTTATAAGAACATTATTGTTTCTAAATATTAAAATTTTGATATTGGAAATGTGAATTGGCTCAAAAATCCATGCCTGCGAATAATCGAATTAAAGTAGAATAGAATTAATTTTGAATACAGATTCCTTTTCTTAAAAAAAAATGTAATAAAACTGTATCTTAACTTTTTATGGCAATCTCAAAATTAAATGTGTGGGATATCATTTCACAATTTAATTTTAAAATTAAATGTGTGGGACAATTTGCATCTCCTGTGATTAGACGGGTTAAATTAAATCTGTATTTGGCGAATTAAAACTACACTCAGAATATGAAAATGGTTTCTCTTTGATTCTGGCAGTACATACATAGTCTAAAATGCAACTTACATTATATAACTGCACTTCAAATAAAATAATGGTCTCATCCGAAATGAATCAGCAGATGAATACACAACTGAAATTCATTCATAAATACATTCTGAACACAAGTCTGGTTTTAATTAAGAGTGAATCTGCTTTAATTAATATTACTCTCACAATATGCGTACGGTTTTCCTACGATTTGCGAAATTTGCAGCTTAAAAAATATATAATTATTGATATTTTTAATAAATAATAAAAAAAAGTTGGATTCGTAAACGAAAGTATCGTAGAACATTTTCAAATGATGATTTGAAATGGTTTAAATTTTTCCAAGATAATATTATTTAGTAATTGTGAAAATTTGCCGCCCCCCTTAAAAGTGCCGCGCGGGGCGGGCCGCCCCCCCCGCCCCCCCCGCGCTACGCCACTGACAAGAAGGCCTCTTGCATGCCATAATGGAGGGTATGACCGAGGGGACAAACGCTAGGGGACGCCCACGCCGAGAGTACCTGGAGGACCTGCTGGTGGACGTGCGCTGCTCATCATATGCAGATTTCAAAAGAGCCACACAAGACAGGGAAGAGTGGAAGAAACGAATAGATGACATTGCTGCAAACCAATCGCAGGATTGAAACCAGAGAGAGAGATAATAGGAAAAGTGCGTACCTAATCCGTATTCGAAAAGCCCTAGGCCTAGGAAGTTGGAAGATAGGAAACCTGTGCTGTGTGTCCGGCAATAATAGATGCCAATAATCCGGTATTTTTTTCCACAACCGAAAAGATGGTTCAACTTTATCTTTTACGGTTACGGATTGCAGAAAACTTAGATATATGCTGGCATTTGTGTATTTTCGATCGATAATCTATGGCTATGGTATCTACTATTCAGTTTAGTTGAATAATCATTTTATGAACAAATATTTATGCGGATTTAATAGATATTTTACCGAAATCGCTGAAGACGTAAATGATCTAATATATAAAAATGAATTTATATGACGCGGAATTGATTTGTTGTGTCGAACAATTTCGTCATTTATGTGACAAGAAAGAAAAAGATTATAAAGACAGAAATGCCGTAAAAACTTCGGGTTATTTATTGGTGTTTTTTCGTCAACTCTGCGTCTCCATATGCAGTGTATGCTAGCCCCAAAATTGAGAAAAACATTCCACATGCAACAATATCTGACGAATCCATCGTTTCAATATTTATTTATATAAAACAAAGTAGAATATACTTCGGTTGACAGTTGACATATTCGAGTGACAGCGGCAGAGTCACTTCTATGGACGTATTCTATTCTATTCCTATTCCAATTATAAAAGACGTTCTAAAATATTGCGGATAACGGATAACGGCACCGGCCTATTCTTATCGCTTATTCCTATTATAAACGGGGCTTTAACCGTAGACTGCTGCTGTCTCACTCTGCTGTCTCACTCTGGTATTGCTCAAGTCAAAGCAGCAATTTAATTTTTCCACAGAAACACTAATCCAACATTAGGTAGCCTTAAGACGGTTTAAATATTCCTCAAACAAAACAAAACGCTAAATGAATTCTCTAACACAAATACTTGTACTGATTGGCGTTGGTAGAATAAGCTAACTCGTCTTAGACGCAGCGCAGTTGTGGAGGTGAGCCTGCCTTAGCTCAAATGAAAGAAGTGTCGATCGGTTTGGCTGTCAGCCGCTACCAAATGTATAGCGTGATTAATATCAGCATTAGTACTTACCAATAACTATCACAAGGAATGATAAATTTAACTGCACGAATTAAACAAAGTAAGGGATATTATGTAGAATTAGAGATTGGAAACAGGATGTAACAACTGACGGTGAAGAAAGCACGTGTCAATATAATATTTAGGTTATTCATAGACAGTAATGAAGCCATAGACAATATTTACAATTTCCTTGCCTAACCAAAAGAAAACTGAATTCTAAAAACTACATTGATAGTTCAATAGCTACCTATATTTATTTTAATAATCAAAATTGTATATATTTCAGATGTTATGCCGTATATGATGACTCCCACTTTAAATGTGTTACCGGGATCACCAGAAGAAAATTATACTAAGATGCAATGCAGAGTGCGAAATTGCATTGAACGTTGTTTTGGGGTGCTAAAAGCAAGATGGCACTGTTTATTGAAGCATTGTGTTTTGCATTATTGTGGATATAAATATACGATTAATCATAACTTACATATCCGTTTTAAAAGCTCTGCGAATATCTTCTCTGGGCGTTTACCATAAAAAATGTCCGTTACGTAATGGAATTCCTCCAAAAATTTTTTTTTTTTAGTAACAAACGATTTTTTATTGAGTTAATAATATATCTAACTTAGTAAAAAAATAGTAAATATTAATAAGAAACGTCTACTATTTAGTGGGATATCAATATTTTAATGAAGTACAGGTGATGCGAAGTTCCATTACGTCACAAACTTTAGGTAAGATTTAAGTAAAATTCTGTGGCAATTTTAATTAATCATTTATTAAACTATCATTTATATTAAACAGTCTTCAAAAAACACATAACTTAAGATAGGTAATTAAATGAAATAATATCTTTTCTTAATAAAACTATTCCACAACGCTACTATATGGTAAATTCAATGACACAATTAAGTCTTTACTTTGGCATTTTTGTTTTAAAGTAATATAATTTTAATTGTAAACATATAATAAAATTATCATGTTTTTTATAAATCTAATCTTTGAGCATTATTCTAAACAAATTAATATAAAAAAAGGTTAAATCTTTTATCACATCACAATAGGACAAGTGACGTTAATAGAAAAGACGTCACGGTTTAGGAACTATAAAGGCAGGTTTACATCCTGCACAATTTTAAGAACAATTTGCATTATAAATTTATAATTTAAATAGTTAGTAAATTAACCACATAAATTCAACCATAAGTTTTAAGATAACCAATTTAAATAAATATTTTTCATTTTTCATAACATCACTTCTGGCCAACGAAGTCTCTGATGGTTCAAGTTAGTTATAAGCTTATGAATTCGAAACCTTTATTTTTAAATTGATTTCGTAGTTTTTTTTTCAATTTTTTAACGCCATACTGACGTAACTAATAACTGAATAACGAAAGAACTTTACCGAGACACCTCTCACCAGGGATTATTTTCAGAAATAAACTGTAAATAAAAACTTAATTCCTACTTTCATTAGACTTAAAAATAAAAAAAATAATATGATAAAACATAAAAACCAGCAGTAGTTACTATATATAGAATTAAATAAATCATTTGGCACAATGTAAACCATGCTTAATAATTATGCCATTACGTCACATTTTGCGTTCCACTAGTACATCACGTCGCGTTTTGGATGTGACGTATGATGCCGGAATAGAAACAAACTCAAAAAGCACTTATTTTTAAGACCGATTTCACTAATTGGCATATTTAATCATATTCTACATGACTTAAATAATTAACCTTCAAATGCTGTTAGTAAAATATTTATTACTTACCAACAAAAACCAAGTTCGTAGTGGAAAATTAAAACAGCACAACGTGACGCCCAACCACCCAGCGTGTCACAGGATTGAGACATACACTGCGGCTCAAAACTAAGATGGCGATTGTTTATAGTGCAAATGTTGCCATTTATCAAAATAAACCGATTCCCACAATGATTTTAAAGGTAATTTTTCGTTCAAAATCGATTTATTGTTGTAGCGTTGCGGAATTTTCCACCTACATCATTTTTAGGCACAGAATATAACAGGTTTTTGTTATTATTTTGAACTCTACTCTGCTGAAAGTAATATATGTTAATGACTTTGGAACATATGACCATTTAGATTAACACAAAATGTAAAACAGGGACTGGGTAAACATTAATATTCTGCGTTCGGAATTTTGCAAAAGTAGGGTAGGACATTAAAAAAATCGCCTCTCTTCTAACTTATTTGACGAATATTTATGTTAATTATATGTATTTTATGGTTTTTGCTATGTAAATAAATAGTTTTATAAATTATTTTATAGGACTTATTTTAAGAAACATGTTCTAAAATTATTAACCTATAAAACGTACATATTTTTTTATTTTAAAGTTATTATCACCTCACTTTTTATCGTTCCATGTAAAAATAATTAAGACGCCGCTACCCGAACTTCTAACAAACACGTAAAGTTTTAAAGCTCTCAAAAAATATGTCTTATTTTTTAAGATAATATCATCTAGACATTCCCGCAGCGAAAGGCAAATTATATAAAATTCCCTCGATTAAAAAAATCGCAAAGTATGGTGCAAAAATTATTATAAACACATTTGTTTCAGTTATTTTACAAGTTAAATACGTATGAAAAAATTGACAGTGTTTTTTCAAATGCTCTTTTAGACAACCCACGCGAGATTATTAGAAATTATTTTAAAAGAGTCGTGTTTTATTAAATACTAGCTGGTCCCGGCATGCGTTGCTCAGCCATTTAATAAATAAATTGTTTCTCCTTGAGTGTCCTTTCCCGTTCGTCCCGTTCCCCTTCCGCCTCCCCTTCTTCTCCTGCGTCCTCTTCCCCTCTCACGTTCCCACTCCAACACCTCCACCTTTCTTCTCCCCACTGTACTCCCCCCCTCCTTCCCACGTCTGCGAACCTCCCTCCCGAGTTACCCTCCCCCCTTACACGTCCCCTTCCCCTCCCGCGTTCCCCTTCCACCTTCCCCACCTTCCGTCTTCCCTTTCCCGCTCCCTCGTCCCGCCAACCCTCCTCCCACGTTCCATATATTCAATCCCAGTACATTCAGTTTTTAAACAGCCCGCGTGCCACCTTTAACAATTTTTATTCAAATTTCCATTTTTCATGTATATTAAATTTGGTACCTAACATAGGTACCTATTTAAAATACCTAAAATTCTTATTTCGATTCAAACATTAGGGGAGTACCTACTTTAGATAAATTTATCAACTTAAAGATTTTCAAAAATAGAATCCTGATTGAAAAATCATTGCTTTGCAAAATGTCATTCTCAAACACGCGAACTGTCAAACGTGCGATGTTTGATGATCCCATCACGACGGGAAGGGTTTGAGCAAACTAGCGCTGTTTCGTTTGTTTAAAGTGCCGCTAAAACGAGACGCAACGCTTGTCAAATGACAGCTAGGCCATACACGCGTTCTCTCCTGAATAGTCAGTTGAGGAGTGTGATGGAAAAATATTTTAAATGTTTTAATAAAAAATGACATCGGACAGCAAAATGACCTCAATATTTTATATTCCAAATAAGCTCGGAAATCGCTAGTTTAAATCTCTCGGGTACGTGCTGTTACACCACGTATAATTTTTGAAATATAAAATTTTGGTTCGCAAAATATAAAAAAAATTTAACAATGTCCCACCTTACGTATTTTTCTAAGTAAAATTACCGATAACGAAAAAAATAATACACGCATATTTTATTAGGCAAATTTATTAAAAACATTATCAACCACTCACTTTTTTGTCGTTTCTTTTAAAAATAAAATTAATTAAAAAATTCCAATAGTTTCACAATTTCTTTTCAGCTTGTGGTCGGAAATTTAAGTGTTATATATTTAATAAAGGTGTATTTTTTTTATTATTTTGAGGTTAACTTTTAGATTCGAAAATAAAAAGAGGTGTTTTATCTTTTTAACATTGCACCGTTTAAATCATATTTCTAATCATGATAGTAACGGACACATAGCAATTTCTGTGAGACCTATATGAGTTGTTTCAAAATCCAAACAAATAGGCCTGAGGGTTAAAGCAGACTGCAACGTATGTCTTTGTAAATAAAAAAAATAAACGAACATATTTTATTATAAACGATAATAATCACCTCACTTTTTATCGTTCCATGCAAAAATAATTAAGCCGCCGATACCCGAACCCCTACGGAAGGCGTTAAGTTTTATAGCTCTCAAAAAATATATCTTATTTTTTAAGATAATATCTAGACATTACCCGCAGCGAAACGCAAATTATATAAAATTCCCTCGTTAAAAAAATCGCAAAGTATGGTGCAAAAATTAATATAAACACGTTTGTTTCAGTTATTTTACAAGTAAAATATGTATGAAAAAATTCACAGTGGTTCTTCAAGTGCTCTTTTAGACAACCCCCGCGAGATTTTTAGAAATTATTTTTAAATTTTCGTGTTTTATTAAATATTTTCAGAATTTTCGCATCGATTTTGTCGCTTTAAATACTAGCGTACTCCTAAACATTCGTAATTTCATATCTCTCCATCTTCTTCTTTTTGAGCCCGGTTGCGGTGCCTCAGTAACTAACTAACTAACCATCACGCCGGGTAGACAGACAGAGAGGACGGACCGCCAAACTATTCGGTCTTGGCACACACTCTTTGCCTCTAGCACATTCATACATCGTCTCACACATACTCTTCTATTATTCTGACTCTTGACATGGCCCGTCTCAAGTATTTGATTCACTTGATGTAAGCAGAGTTCATTCTCTGAATGGGCTTGTTTGAAATTTAATTTTGCATAATTAATAACTGAAATGACCGTGGCCGGTTATTAACATTACTTCTGGACTCCTTGTGGTGGATCCAGATTCCTCAGATAGTGATCTCAGTATAGGGTGAGGGGTGAGATTGCAATAATAAGACGTAGGTAGTCTAGTCAGTGGCGTAGCGAGGGGGTGGCGGAGGGGGGGGGGGCGGACCCCCCCCCCCAGGTGCCACCCGAAGGGGGGGGGGGGGGTGACACTTGAACGTGGAGAAAAAACTTACGAAAGTGCAAAATTGCCCAAAAGATATTTTACACGAAAACACTCACTGTTATTTAGCTCGGTTGGTCGGGGATTCCCGAAAAAAGTTGCAGACTACGTATGTGCTGCCAGAATCAAAGATAAACCATTTTCATGTTCTGTGTAGTTGTAACCCGCCGCAAACATATTTCATTTAAACCAGTTTTGTGTTCAGAATATAACGATAAATTAAATACCAAGTTGCAAATACAACGTGCACCGAGTGAAGTTTTACATTTGAGTTGCATGCCATATGCTGCAAAATTCTGAGAAATTGACTGTTCCGTGTCTAATTTTTATTTTGGAACTCATACGCAGAATCTGCGGAGAAAAAAAAAATATTTTGGAACTCATACCAGTTAAAACCTCCCTGTGTTATAAACATCGTGTGAAAATTTGAGATGCGAAATTCTATTGCATGGATACCATTCTCAATTTCCGAGAGCAGTTATAAATTTGTAGTAGAACTTAAAAACTTGATTTTTTTATTGGAAAAATACTCGTCACATCTGGTAAAAAAATCAGCATAAAATGAGGTCATAATAAAAAAAATATGTTTCCTGCGCACCCCCCCCCCCCCTGGGGCGAAAATCCGGGGTACTTACCTTATAATATTGAAGTAGATCGCCAGCAGTTCGAGTTTGAGCACCCCTGGTAAGAGATATGCGACAAATGTAACTTTTTTTTTGCAACATTGGCTCCTCCTTAGCCGATAATATACACGGCAAAGTCAAACACAATCCAGCCATTGAAATAACATGAGTGTATGACCGCATTGAATCTTTATATCTCAAACCCACTATAGAGTTAGAAATAAGTCAAATATTAAAATCTCTAAAACCAAATGCAAGTGTTGGTTACGATTCATTAAAGAATGTTTTAAAGAGGGAACTTTTCCCGATAGCTGTTAAATTGCTAAGGTGATACCAATTCACAAAGGTGGGTCCAAAACAAATACCTCAAACTACAGACAAAAATTTAAACGTGTATGATTTTCTGTTAAAAAAATTATTCTTTTATAAAAAACAATATGGCTTTGGGATAAAATCAAAACAAATCAAATTTTCTGTTAAATATTTTTTTTATTTTATAAAAAACAATATGGCTTTAGAAAAAATCAAACACACTAGAAGCAGTAAATAACTTAAACAGTAAACTTAGGAATGGCATTGATGGTGGAAAGTATATTTTATCTATATTAGTTGACCTTCAAAAAGTCTTTGATACAGTTAGCCATAACATACTTCTCAAGAGACTCGAGAAAATTGGTGTAGTTGGTCCTGTTCTTAATCTATTCAAATCATATCTTAGCAATAGAAAGCAATTCGTTAGCATTAACAATAAAATAGCAACTAGATTCCAATAAGCTATAGAGTTCCGCAGGGATCCATTCTAAGTCCACTACTATTCCAAATTTACATAAGCGATATTTCGCAATTAATTTTAAATGGTGAAATCTTTTTATATGCAGATAATACTTCAATTTTCTACTGGGGTAAAGATTTAGACATCTTACTAGAAAATGCACAAAGAGACCTAGAAAAAATCAACAGTTGGCTCCAATGAAATATTTTAACCATGAATGCAAAAAAACAGGATACATGTAAATAATTCTTCCTCATGTACCCTTAAAAATTGAAAATAATGACCTGCAAATCCTGATCCAGGAAAAATACCTGGGGATATGCATTGATCATTATTTGACATTTAAATAACATATACAAAGTATTAAAGACAAAAGCATTCCCTTCATTAGCGTATTTAGCCGGTTATAATATCTGTTGCCAAATAAATTTAAAAAAAGGTTTATATTATAGTCTCGTACACTCACATTTAAATTATTTGATTGAAATCTAGGAAAATGCATAAGAAATAATAATGATAAAAGAATTACAGATAATACAAAACAAGGAAATCAAAAAACTGTTTCACTTCAAGCCCAGAACATCCACAAAAACATTATTTATAGAAACAAAAATATTAACATTAAGAAAACTATATGAATACAATACGAGTCGCCTTATTTACAAAATAAACAATAAACTCGTTCATACAAACACAAAATTCATTAAAACATCCCAAGTACACAAACACTTTACACGACAACACGATAACAAACATTAAAACACCATCCACACTAACTATGGTAAACAATTCATTGGTTACGAGGGGGACAAGGGACAACTTATATAATTGCATCCCAGACGACATTAAAAATGAATATAAGCTGGGTACATTTAAGGATATATGTATATGTTTATTCTTGATAAACAAAGTAATGACATAGAATAGAAATTAACAATGAAAAAACATTTTTTTTTTATTTAAAAAAATACATACATACACAGATTAATAGAAAAACACATGGTTCTTAAAACTAATAAGAATGTATAAATTTATTTTTAACGAAACTACCCAATTCAAAAGAGAAAACATTTCTCGTGCTTGGATTTTGGAGAGTGCCATTGTAAAATGCGAATAGGTACAGAGTATGTTATTACAAGTACTTAAATTTAAAAATATATATATATATGTATACATGAAGACAAGTCGACATAATGAACGTGAAGTAAATAAGAGTTTAATTGGAACAGGATACAATATAAGATAATACAGGCATAGATATATCAGAAATAAAAATAATATTATTGTATTTACTCAATAGGTAGATTATAAGTAGGTAGTAGGTACATAGCATTGGTTTAGAAACATATTTGAAATGGTTGGGCTGACAGTATTATAAAAGTAGGTACATAGGATAACGTTGTAACAATTTTGTGCCAAGAAATAAAGCGTATGTACTTTGCTTTCAATTTGATATGCTGATGAAATATTTTTAGAGGATATGTTCTAGTTTTTTTGTTTGTTTGTTTTTTTGTTGTTATTATTGTGATGATGAATTTAAAACTTATAATTAATGTCGGGTTGGTCTATTAGTTGTTTTATTTGGGATTTAAAAACTTTATAATTTTTTTCAGACTTGATTTTATATTGTTGTTGATGGATTGAAATGATCTTTATGATTTTGAAATAATGAGTTCTTTTTGAATATTTTATTTAAACTGAGAACCCTAAAAGAGTCAAATAGCTTTGTTGTTGGAAATAAAGACGGTTTTCGTAGATGACTTTTAAAATCAACCTCTGTACCCTTTCTACAGGTAAGAGGTTAGTTTTGAAGTCCCTCCCCATCCGATTATACCATATTGTAGAATAGATTGGGCAAGAGAGAAATAGATAGTTTTAATCAGACTGAATGATAAGATGTTTCTCAGTCTAATAAATATGTATATAAGTTTTCTTATTCTGGTTACTGTATTTTGGACTTGTTCTTTCCATTTTAAGTGTCTATCTACTGTGACACCCAGATATTTTATACTATTTTTACATGTTATTTGTAAACAAATTGCACTGTCGCATTCCTTATTGGTTTCACATCGTGATGAATGGATTTTAATTATAATACTGTTTTCGACATTTTTTTCTTACAAAGAGATGGGATAAAACATGCATCGATCCGAATCACGAAAGGAGATGGATGGCGTCAATTAACCATTTTTCAATCACCGGCATCATGTGGGAATCACTAAGCGCACCAATCTCACGTAAAATCACTCCACACAAATAATGGATGAAAACTATTTTGTTCTCCGAGTTAACAAACGGCACACGGCACAAAACATCCATGTAGAAAAAAGGATTCTTAATTTTAAAATAGGAATATTACTATTTTATGACATCGTCTAATTACCGTATCTCAGCTGAATAAAAAAAGCGTCTCCGGAAATCGACCGAAGAGTGTTGTCAACTCATTAATTGACCGCAAGGCGATTAATTAATTGTTTAATGGCCAGATAAACAGCAAGTAAAATCGGCTCATTACTTAGAAAAGAAATAATGACAGGTTTTTAGGGTAAAAAAACCTTACTTCTGAAGGGAATAATCATTTTCGTAAAAGCACTCGGTAAGTTTTTCTGAACTGTGAGTCAGCACGTGGCTTGTCAGATTGCCCATTTGAGAACGTAAATAGTTGCATATGGAATAAGAAAAGTTGTTTTTAAAGTGAGTCAGCATTTGGCAAGTCATATGGCCATTTTGAGAACATGAATATTTACACTCAGAACAAGAAAAAGGTTTTCCTCACTGTGAGCCAGCACGTGGCAAGTCAGATGATTTTTTAAAGAACATGAATAGTTGCACTCAGGACATAAATAAGGTTTTTTACCCTCTGTGAGTCAATATAGAAAGTTGCATTTTAAAACATGTAAAAGATTTTTTTTAACTAAGTGTCTGCTTGTCTTGTCTTGCCTAGTCAGATAGCACTGAAAACATGAAAAGTTGCACTCAGAACAAGAACAAAGTTATTTTATACTGTGAGTCAGCATATGGGTCGTCAAACTGCCCTTTCGAGAACATGAATAGTTGCTCTCGAAACATGAAAAAGGTTTTTTCTACTGTGAGTCAGCACGTGGGTCATAAGGTTGCTTTTTTGAGAACATGAATAGTTGCACTCGGAACAAGAAAAGGGTTTTTTTCTACTGTGAGTCAGCATGTGGATGGTCAGACTGCCCTTGTGAGAACATGAATAGTTGCACGAGGAACATGCAAAAGGTTTTTCTCCACTGTGTCTCAGCGTATGGCGAGTTAGATGGCTTTTTTGAGAAAATGAATAGTTGCATTCGGAACATGAAAAAGGTTTTGTTCCACTGTGAATCAGCATATGGCGAGTTAGATGGCCCTTCTGAGAACATGAGTAGTTGCACTCGGAACAAGAAAAAGGTTTTTCTCTACTGTGAATCAGCTTGTGGATAGTTAGACTGCCCTTTTGAGTACATGAATAGTTGCACTCGGAACATGAAAAAGGTTTTGTTCCACTGTGAATCAGCTTGTGGATAGTCAGACTGCCCTTTTGAGTACATGAATAGTTGCACTCGGAACATGAAAAAGGTTTGGTTCCACTGTGAGTCAGCATATGGCGAGTTAGATGGCCCTTGTGAGAACATGAATAGTTGCATTCGGAACACGAAAAAGGTTTTTCTCGTGTGTGAATAAACATATGGCTCCTCAATTGGTCCTTTCGAGAACATGAATAGTTGCACTCGGAACAGGAAAAAGGTATTTCTCCACTGTGAATCAGCTTGTGGATAGTCAACTTGTCCTTTCGAGAACATGAATAGTTGCACTCGGAACATGAAAAAGGTTTTTCTCCACTGTGAATCAGCTTGTGGATAGTCAGACTGCCCTTTTGAGTACATGAATAGTTGCACTCGGAACATGAAAAAGGTTTGGTTCCACTGTGAGTCAGCATATGGCGAGTTAGATGGCCCTTGTGAGAACATGAATAGTTGCATTCGGAACACGAAAAAGGTTTTTCTCGTGTGTGAATAAACATATGGCTCCTCAATTGGTCCTTTCGAGAACATGAATAGTTGCACTCGGAACAGGAAAAAGGTATTTCTCCACTGTGAATCAGTTTGTGGATAGTCAGACTGCCCTTTTCAGTACATGAATTGTTGCACTCGGAACATGAAAAAGGTTTTGTTCCACTGTGAGTCAACATATGGCGAGTTAGATGGCCCTTTTGAGAAAATGAATAGTTGCATTCGGAACATGAAAAAGGTTTTTTCCCAATGTGAATCAGCTTGTGGATAGTCAGACTGCCCTTTCGAGAACTTGAATAGTTGCACTCGGAACAAGAAAAAAGTTTTTCTCCACTGTGAATCAGCTTGTGGATAGTCAGATTGCCCTTTTGAGTACATGAATAGTTGCACTCGGAACATGAAAAAGGTTTTGTTCCACTGTGCGTCAGCATATGGCTCGTTAGATGGCCCTTCTGAGAACATGAGTAGTTGCACTCGGAACAAGAAAAAGCTTTTTCTCTACTGTGAGTCAGCTTGTGGATCGTCAGACTGCCCTTTTTACTGTGAGTCAGCACGTGGGTCATAAGGTTTCTTTTTTGAGAACATGAATAGTCGCACTCGGAACATGAAAAAGGTTTTTCTCCACTGTGAGTCAGCATATGGCTAGTCAGACTGCTCTTTTGAGTACATGAATAGTTGCACTCGGAACATGAAAAAGGTTTTGTTCCCCAGTGAGTCAGCATATGGCTAGTTAGATGGCCCTTTTGAGAAAATGAATAGTTGCACTCGGAACATGCAAAAGGATTTTCTCCACTGTGACTCAGCTTGTGGCGAGTCAGACTGTCCTTTCGAGAACATGAATAGTCGCATTCGGAACACGAAAAAGGTTTTTCTCGTGTGTGAATAAACATATGGCTCCTCAATCGGCCTTTTTGAGAACATGAATAGTTGCACTCGGAACATGAAAAAGGTTTTTCTCCACTGTGAATCAGCTTGTGGATAGTCAGACTGCCCTTTTGAGTACATGAATAGTTGCACTCGGAACATGAAAAAGGTTTTGTTCCACTGTGAGTCAGCATATGAGGAGTTAGATGGCCCTTTTGAGAACATGAATAGTTGCATTCGGAACACGAAAAAGGTTTTTCTCGTGTGTGAATAAACATATGGCTCCTCAATCGGCCTTTTTGAGAACATGAATAGTTGCACTCGGAACATGAAAAAGGTTTTTCTCTACTGTGAGTCAGCTTGTGGATCGTCAGACTGCCCTTTTGAGCACATGAATAGTTGCACTCGGAACATACAAAGACTCCAGTGTGGGTGCGAAGGTGACTTACAAAATTATTCTTATGAGAGCAGCAGTAGTTACAATGCGGACAGGAAAATTGTTTATCCACAGGATGCGTCTTCAGATCTGTCGACAAATTTGAAAATAAGACGGATAAAAAAGGCTCAGTAAGAGGTATTATCTGCGCTAAGTGGAGAAATCGGATACCACTAAATGTAAAATCGTTTAATGATCGGTTTAAATCTGGTTTACCTGCTCTCTGGTTCATCCTGTCAACGCGTTCTGAGCTTTCTTTTTTAACATCCAACAGGTCTATGTCAATTTCCATAAAAGCAAAACTCCCTCCATCTTCTTCTCGGGATCCAAGATCTGCCTTTATGGCAACTGTCTCCACATTAGTGCTGCCTGCAAAAATAAATGCTCAAATAAACTTTTTTTTAATAAAAAATATTAATTTGAGACACCAAAGATACCATGAATTTACCATGTACAGTTTGTACAGGCGTTAATTTGAAAATTAGATAGAAGGTGGTGAATATAAGAAAAAAGAGTGACCCCAGAAATTCGATTTAGGGGCCGTTGCTTTAAGAATATCCTTGCTCTTAAAAAAGTCAATGGAAAGGCTCAATCAATATAGACGCATTTTTAGTGTATATTAACAAGTGTAAACTGTAACACGTCCCAAATAACAAAGATGTAATATCTTGAGAAATCAGGAACTTATTTCGAGTAATATACATATACAGTTTAAATTAAAAAATAAACATGCTACATTTTTTATATAAGTGACTAACTGGCTGTCTGAGTAATCTCCGTGTATTGTAAACATTCCTTCTTTAAATCTTGGGGGTAGAAATTTATATCTGTATACAGCATTTCACCTCCGCCCTCTTCCTGGTGCCCTGATTCCGTCTTGATGGAAACAGTCTCAGGATTTAGTAGATCCATGGCCTTGCTGTGTTTGGTAATTGGTTCAAGCCAAAACGAAAATTCCTGAAACAGAACCTTTTTTAAACGGAAATTTAATTCGCATGAGCTTTGCATATTTGGTTTGGGTTGTAAAATTTTTCCAAAAAATTGAAGTCGAATAGTATAATTAACTCAAATGATTATAATTATTGTGAATATATTTTAAATTCGCATTCGATATTTGAAAACACTTGAAAGAATCGCAATCTATAATGGCATAACTCAAAACAATGTATACAATACTAGCTTGATCAAAAGGTTTTAGGACCGACCACCGTGTGATGTTGTCAGTCAACCGATTGGAATTCTTTTTTTGTTGTTGTTAATCTGTCATTAACACTTCTCTCCAAATTTTAGCGTCATAACTTGACCTTTGTAAAAGTTACGCTGTAGTGAGTACCTCTACCTCCGTGCGTGTTTTCGATTGTTTATAAGTCTGAAAATGGCATCAATTTTACACGGAGGCGTTTACTAATATCTACAGGAATTCCAAAAACTGAAAAAATCGAACTAATATCTATGAGAAGGAAAGTGTTACGAATATTTATAGCTCAAACTGTTGACGAATATCTATGAGAATCAAAGTGTTGACGAATATCTACAGCACTGGCAGAGGTTGGATTTGCAATTATGTATAGCATATTGGAATAACGTAATATTGCGTATGCAGTTTAAAAAAACTTAATTTATGAAGTATGTATGTAAAAATCCCTATTATCGGACTATTGGACATATTCAGCTGATTAATCCAACCTACGCTCTGTAGATATTAGTGAACACTCTGAAGTTCGTAGATATTAGTTCAACATATGAGCTGTAGATATTCGTCCGACATACAGGCTGTAGATATTAGTATCTGGAGTCATTTTGCACCACAACATCGCACCGTCTCACAATGCGATCCTTGTCCGTGAGTTTTTTGACCAAAAACTTGTCCGTGAGTTTTTTGACCAAAAACAACAAGAAAACTATCCAGCAACCTTAGAATTCAGCTAATCTGGCTTTTTGCAACTTTTTCCTGTTCAACCGACTGAAAAAACCTCTTTGCGGAACGCGTTACAGCATCCGAGAGAATATCATGAAAAAATCGAAAATGACTGTGATGGATAAACCGAAAATTGAGTACAATCGGTGTTTCGAGGATAAGATTAAGCGTTGGCGTAAGTGCATTGCAATCGATGGGGTGTACTTTGGAGGGAGCCATATCGATTATGATAAATAAATTTGTATTTTTGATTTTATGAATAAAGTCCTAAAACTTTTCTTAACAAAGTGTTATCTATCTCTAAAGATAAACCGGTATCACCTTATTTTGGATCCGCCATTCCGCTTTTAACAGAATATCGAAAATACACAGGTGCATAATATGAAAAAAAATTCACTGACTCCAAAAATAACAATCGTACCTACATATTCATGGGTAGAAAAAGTATGTTGATTATTAAGTTGTAGAAGAATACGAAATTTTTTTTTTACTTTTTAGTGCATTTTTTGTTTTATTAAAAATTTTGTTTATCAACACAACAAATGCACAATAATTATATTAACAAGAGCATTAAATATTTTAATAGTCTTCCCGGAGAAGTAAAAAAAAAAAATTTCATATAATTAAAAAAAGGGTCAATTTTATCTTTAAAAAAAAATTATATCACCAATCAAAATTTTATAAATTCAATTCATGCCATATTAAAAATTAACATAACAATTTCCGAGTACTTAAGTTTATATTTATTGTAAACTCTATGGTAATTTATGTTAAAATAATGAAATAATTATGAAATTCATTAAGATATTATTTTCAGTCTTTTGTTTTGCCGAATATTGTGTTTCAATACTGTAACAATGTTATAAATAAACAAAAAAAAGTTCATATAATGTGAGTATTTAAATCAACGCAATTTAAACACTGTATGATGTCAATATTATTTAGGGAAATGTTTACATTGTTTACAACAGGGGTGGGGAACCTGCGGCCCGCGGGCCGCATGCGACCCGCGAGGCCTTTGGGTGCGGCCCGCGGGCACTTTTGGTACGGCCTATACATAGTTTAATAAACATAAAATCATATACGTGTTCTAATTACTAATTGCATATGATAAATCTGCTACAAAATGCAGAAAAACCATTCACGCAATGAAAAACACAATTTAATTTAAGTCTGTTGACTATTGGACTCCTATGCACATTCATTCTTAAGGTAAAACCAATTTTGTGTTCACAATGCAAATTCCTGTTGCGGACTCGTCTGCTAACGCATTTCCCGTTACCGATACCGTTCTTGCGCTCCGACTGCAAAACATCGGAGAAAAACCATTTTAGTGTTCTAGGTGCAGTATTAATTAAAGCTGGGGACTCACAATCCAACTCGCTCTAACGGTAAAACCAGTTTTGTGTTCAAAATGCTATGAAAAAATTCCATGTGTGGTTTCATCTGCTTACGCATTGTGTGGAAAACTTCTCGTTTTTCAAGTGCATTTATTAGATTCTAGTTACTTTTGATCTGCCAGTATTGGAGAAAAGCCATTTTCATGTACTGAGTGTAGTTTTATTTCCCCGTGCACAGATTCACCCTGTAACTAAAATCAGTTATGTGTTTAGAATGAATATTTGAGGTGTAGTTTTATCTGTTGACGCATTTCTAGCGTTATAAGTGCATTTATAAAATTCTAGTTGTGCTGCCATAATTATGGCAGCACAACTAGAATTAACCCTCAATTGAGGGAAAGCCATGTTCATGTTCTGAGTGTAGTTTTATTTCCCCGCGTACAAACTCACTTTAAAATTAAAACCAGCCCTGTGTTCGGAATGCAACGAAAACATTCTTGGTGGGGTTTCATCTTGCGAACGCGTTTCGTAGGAAACCATTCCCGTGTTTAAAGTGCAGTAATAAATTTGTAGTTGCATTTGTGCTGCCAGTATTGGAGGAAAGCAATTTCTTGTTCTGAGTGTAGTTTGAATTCCCTGCATACAGATTTACCCTTTAATTAAAAACAGTTCTGTGTTAAGAATGCAACAAAAACAAGTCACGTGTGATTTCAATTGCTGACGCATTTCTCGTGTAGGAAGTGCATTTATAAAATTGTAGTTGCGTAGTTTGTGCTGTCAGAATTGGAGGAAAGCCATTTTCATGTTCTGGGTGTGATGTTAATTCCCCGCATGCAAATTCAACCTAAATTGAAACTAGTTCTTGGTTTAGAATGCAACGACATATTCCAGTTGTGGTTTTATCTGGTGATGCATTTTGAAGGAAACCATTCTCGTGTTCAAAGTGCAGTTATAAAATTCTGGTTGCATATTACGTGCAGCCAGAATTGTAGGAAAGCCATTTGCATGTTCTGAGTGTAGGTATAATTAAGGAGTGGAGGCATTATTTTTTTTTTAGTTCCAGTAAAACGAGTTCTTTATTTCTTATTTCGAATGTTGCTCTCCCCCCCCCCCGAGACGAAAATATGAGTGCGGCCCGGGGGTTAAAGTATAAATATGGCCAAATGGCCCGCGACGCTAAAAAGGTTCCACACCCCTGGTTTACAACAACCAGTTCCGGCAGTGTTGTTTGTGTGATTGCGTGCAGGGCTGGATTTTGTTAAATTTTTGGGATTAGATGAAGAAAGTGCGAGTAGGTGATATCGTATATTAAGCCCCGTTTATAATAGGACTACACCAGGCTAGGCTTGCATTCAATAAAAGGTCGAAAATAATAGAATCGAATAATATGGACCTGAAACTGAGAATACTCCTCATCAAGACCTATGTATGGAGTATCTTGATGTAAGGCTGCGAAACATGGTGCCTATCCGAAAGAGATAAACGGAGACTAGAGGCTTTTGAGATGTGGTCCTATAGAAGACTATTAGGAATTTCCTGGAGAGACCACATTACAAATGAAGAGGTTCTCCAAAGAATCGAAGGAGGAAGGCACCTGCTCAGGACCTTGTCCGAAAGGCGCGCAAGATGGATCGGCCATGTAATAAGACAAGAAGGCCTCTTGCATGCCATAATGGAGGGTATGACCGAGGGGACAAACGCTAGGGGACGCCCACGCCGAGAGTACCTGGAGGACCTGCTGGTGGACGTGCGCTGCTCATCATATGCAGATTTCAAAAGAGCCACACAAGACAGGGAAGAGTGGAAGAAACGAATAGATGACATTGCTGCAAACCAATCCCAGGATTGAAACCAGAGAGAGAGATAATAGGAAAAGTGCGTACCTAATCCGTATTCGAAAAGCCCTAGGCCGTAGAAGTTGGAAGATAGGAAACCTGTGCTGTGTGTCCGGCAATAATAGATGGCAATAATCCGGTATTTTTTTCCACAACCGAAAAGATGGTTCAACTTTATCTTTTACGGTTACGGATTGCAGAAAACTTAGATATATGCTGGCATTTGTGTATTTTCGATCGATAATCTATGGCTATGGTATCTACTATTCAGTTTAGTTGAATAATAATTTTATGAACAAATATTTATGCGGATTTAATAGATATTTTACAGAAATCGCTGAAGACGTAAATGATCTAATATATAAAAATGAATTTATATGACGCGGAATTGATTTGTTGTGTCGAACAATTTCGTCATTTATGTGACAAGAAAGAAAAAGGTTATTAAGACAGAAATGCCGTAAAAACTTCGGGTTATTTATTGGTGTTTTTTCGTCAACTCTGCGTCTCCATATGCAGTGTATGCTAGCCCCAAAATTGACAAAAACATTCCACATGCAACAATATCTGACGAATCCATCGTTTCAATATTTATTTTTATAGGTAAAACAAAGTAGAATATACTTCGGTTGACAGTTGACATATTCGAGTGACAGCGGCATAGTCACTTATATGGACGTATTCTATTCTATTCCTATTCCAATTATAAAAGACGTTCTAAAATATTACGGTTAACGGATTACGGCACCGGCCTATTCTTATCCCTTATTCCTATTATAAACGGGGCTTTAACCGTAGACTGCTGCTGTCTCACTCTGGTATTGCTCAAGTCAAAGCAGCAATTTAATTTTTCCACAGAAACACAAATCCAACATTAGATAGCCTTAAGACGGTTTAAATATTCCTCAAACAAAACAAAACGCTAAATGAATTCTCTAACACAAATACTTGTACTGATTGGCGTTGGTAGAATAAGCTAACTCGTCTTAGACGCAGCGCAGTTGTGGAGGTGAGCCTGCCTTAGCTCAAATGAAAGAAGTGTCGATCGGTTTGGCTGTCAGCCGCTACCAATTGTATAGCGTGATTAATATCAGCATTAGTACTTACCAATAACTATCACAAGTATGGAATGATAAATTTAACTGCACGAATTAAACAAAGTAAGGGATATTATGTAGAATTAGAGATTGGAAACAGGATGTAACACCTGACGGTGAAGAAAGCACGTGTCAATATAATATTTAGGTTATTCATAGACAGTAATGAAGCCATAGACAATATTTAAAATTTCCTTGCCTAACCAAAAGAAAACTGAAATCTAAAAACTACATTGATAGTTCAATAGTTACCTTTATATATTTTAATAATCAAAATTGTATATATTTCAGATGTTATGCCGTATATGATGACTCCCACTTATTGTATATATTTCAGATGTTATGTCGTATATGATGACTGCAAGATGGCGCTGTTTATTGAAGCATCGTATTTTGCATTATTGTGGATATAAATATACAATTAATCATAACTTACATATCCGTTTTAAAAGCTCTGCGAATATCTTCTCTGGGCGTTTACAAAAAAAAATGTCCGTTACGCAATGGAATTCCACCAAAAAAAAATTTTTTTTAGTAACAAACAATTTTTTATTGAGTTAATAATATATCTAACTTCGTAAAAATAGTAAATATAAATAAGAAACGTCTACTATTTAGTGGGGAATCAATGTTTTAATGAAGTACAGGTGATGCGAAGTTCCATTACGTCACAAACTTTAGGTAAGATTTAAGTAAAATTCTGTGGCAATTTTAATTAATCATTTATTAAACTATCATTTAAATTAAACAGTCTTCAAAAAACACATAACTTAAGATAGGTAATTAAATGAAATAATATCTTTTCTTAATAAAACTATTCCACAACGCTAGTATATGGTAAATTCAATGACACAATTTAGTCTTTACTTTGGCATTTTTGTTTTAAAGTAATATAATTTTAAATGTATACATATAATAAAATTATCATGTTTTTTATAAATCTAATCTTTGAGCATTTTTTTTTTTTTTTTTTTTTTCCCATATTTTACAATTTATATTTACATATTTTGAAAATCATAACAATAATGTGGGAACCCACTAAGGCGCAGCCTGTGCGTGGTTAATATAGTTAAAATAAGTTTTATTTTGTACCTAGAAAAAACAAACAGGGGTATATAAAGCAAAAACAAAAATTGTTTAAACAGTTTGTACAAGAAGTGTATACAATAGTGTACGGTTAAATAAGTGTAAAGTGAAATAAATGATATACATTGTAATAATAGGTGTAAAGTTTGTGAGAAAAGTGATATAAAACTAAATAAATAGAGTTTTTAGAAACATAAAGTGAAATAGAACTAAATAAATAGAGTTTTTACATCTGTATGGTTTAGCCATAATTTTAACTCTTTTATGAAATGCGGAAGTTTAGTTGCAACTTGAATATGTTTTGGTAAACTATTGAAGGTACGAGGTCCAATAAAGCTGCTGTGAGTTTTCATTTGTTTTGTGTGTGTTTGGGGGGTATAGAATACATTATTATTTCTAATGTTGATTCTGTTTACATTTTTTTCGAATTTGTTTACGTTTTTAAAGATATATTTCATAGTTTGCAGTATAAATAGTTTACGGAGACTGAATAGTTTAGATTCTTTGTATAAAGCATCTGTCGAAAATGTTTTAATTCTATTATACATAACTTTGATAATATAATTTTGAGTTGTTTGTAAAGGTTTTATAAAAGTATCAAGCGCACCACCCCATCCTATTATTCCATACATGAGTGAAGATTGCACCAGAGAATAATAAATCATTTTCAATTTGTCAATATTCAATACTTCCTTAAGTCTGTAAAATATGTACGTTAGATATTTAGAAACGGTATTATTTATTTGTGATTGCCAATTTAAATTTGTATCATTACATATACCCAAATATTTTATCTTTTCAACTTTTCCAATTTCAGAGCAAGATGAGCATATTACTTGATTACAGTTAGCATTATGAATTCTAATTGTAAGGTTATTCGGGGGTTTGTTTTTATTGTTTTTATAAAAAGGTAGGTAAAATGTTTTATTGTAGTTAAGGAATAGTCTATTACTATTTAGCCATGATGAAACATGTGCGATACATTTTGATGCATTTAAATAAGTTTCAAGCCAGGATTTTCCGTTTACAATTATTACTGTATCATCAGCGTAAGATACAATATCACCAGGGATTACAACATAACATAAATCATTTATATATATTAAAAACAGGATTGGGCCAAGCACAGTACCCTGTGGTACTCCATTTTTTATAATCGTTTCAGTACTATAAAAATTCCCTATTTTTGTTTTTTGTTTTCTGTCTTTGAGATAGTTAGTGAGAATTTTTAGTGTATCTTTTTTGAAACCTATTTGATTAATTTTTTTTAAGAGTATATTGTGATTTACCGTATCAAAAGCTTTTCTTAAATCTAAAAATATAGCTAGACTTTTTTTTTTATCAACAGATGTGTACAATTTTTTTGTCAAATCGAATATTGCATCTTCAGTGCTTAGTTTACTTCTGAAGCCATATTGATTTTGGGGCAGAATTTTGTTTTGTTCTAGGTAATTCATTACTCTATTTTTTATACATTTTTCAAATATTTTTGAGAGGTTTGAAACTAAGGAGATCGGTCTGTAATTATCTAATATGTGCGTTCCTCCTGATTTGTGAATTGGAATGATGGTGGAGATTTTAAATTGTGCTGGAAAATGTCCCTCTTTTAGTGATATATTAAAAATATGTAGTAATGGAATTAAAATATTATGTTTTATTTTTTTAGTGTGTTACCCGATAAACCATCAATTCCTATAGAATTTGTTGATTTTAGACTATCAATGTGTTTTACAATTTCGTTTATCGTGATAGGTGAAAAATATTCTAAGGAGTTAATTGAATCGTAAGTTGAGACTAAATGCAAAGATGAGTCTACGGGTGTTGAACTATCAATTTTACTAGAAGATTCAAGTAGTTGATCTACTACATTTGTGAAGAAGTTATTAAAGTTTTCTGCAATGGCCGATTTGTCAGTTATAATATTGTTATTTATTTTAATCTCTTTCACATCAGTTGATGCCATTTTTTTTTGTTCATTATTTCATTAATAATATTCCACGTTTTTTTAGTATCATTTTTTGCATTATCAATTTGTTCACAGTAGTATTTCTTTTTACAACTTCTTATTAACCTATTGAGATCTATACATCAAATATTTTGTTTTCATAAAATACATTATTCTTACGTTATTTTTTTGACAGGTTTTTTCATAATTTATCATCTCTCTGTAAAGTTTATCTCTTTGTTTAATGGATACTATTAGTCCTACAGTAATCCAAGGTTTGATTTTTTTATATTTTCTGTTAGTAATAACAATTTTGTATGTGCTTCTCGAAATATAATCTTGTAGAGTTTTATAAAACAATTCTAATGCTGAATGTGGGTTAGCTGTTGATCGTACATTTTCCCATTTTTCTGAAAGAAGTAAATTGTTTAATGTGTCATAGTTAATATTATTTTTTTCTAGATTACCAGAGTTTTCTTTTAAATTAGTGGTTAAGATGTTGTGTCCATAAAATGTTGGGTAGTGGTCAGTAATGTTTGTTTGTAGAGTTGAAGATGTAGTTTTGACGTGTTTGTGTGTTTTGACAAATATGTGGTCTAGAGTCGTGGAATTATTCAAATTTTCTCTTGTTGGAGAGTTTATGTATGACTGATATCCTGCATATGACAAACAATCTAAGTATTCATTTATAAAATTTGTGTTTTTACTGTTTTCATTTATATTAATATTGATATCACCAGTTAATATTGCAAAGTTGAAGTTATTTCTGTTAGTTAATTTTAAAAGCGAATTAAGTTCGTTAGTGAAGAGTTATTAAGTTCGTTAGTGAAGAGAGATTCTAAACAAATTAATATAAAAAAAGTTAAATCTTTTATCACATCACAATAGGACAAGTGACGTTAATAGAAAAGACGTCACGGTTTAGGAACTATAAAGGCAGGTTTACATCCTGCACAATTTTAAGAACAATTTGCATTATAAATTTATAATTTAAATAGTTAGTAAGTTAACCACATAAATTCAACCATAAGTTTTAAGATAACCAATTTAATTAAATATTTTTCCTTTTTCATAACATCACTTCTGGCCAACGAAGTCTCTGATGGTTCAAGTTAGTTATAAGCTTATGAATTCGAAACCTTTATTTCAAATTGATTTCGAAGTTTTTTTTTTCATTTTTTTAACGCCATACTGACGTAACTAATAACTGAATAACGAAAGAACTTTACCGAGACACCTCTCACCAGGGATTATTTTCAGAAATAAACTGTAAATAAAAACTTAATTCCTACTTTCATTAGACTTAAAAATAAAAATAAAATATATGATAAAACATAAAAACCAGCAGTAGTTACTATATATAGAATTAAATAAATCATTTGGCACAATGTAAACCATGCTTAATAATTATGCCATTACGTCACATTTTGCGTTCCACTAGTACATCACGTCGCGTTTTGGATGTGACGTATGATGCCGGAATAGAAACAAACTCAAAAAGCACTTCTTTTTAAGACCGATTTCACTAATTGGCGTATTTAATCATATTCTACATGAATTAAATAATTAACCTTCAAATGCTGTAAGTAAAATATTTATTACTTACCAACAAAAACCAAGTTCGTAGTGGAAAATAAAAACAGCACAACGTGACGCCCAACCACCCACCGTGTCACAGGAGACATTGAGACATACACTGCGGCTCAAAACTAAGATGGCGATTGTTTATAGTGCAAATGTTGCCATTTATCAAAATAAACCGATTCCCACAATGATTTTAAAGGTAATTTTTCGTTCAAAATCGATTTATTGTTGTAGCGTTGCGGAATTTTCCCCCTACATCATTTTTAGGCACAGAATAAAACAGATTTTTTTAAATTATTTTGAACTCTACTCTGCTAAAAGTAATATATGTTAATGACTTTGGAACATATGACCATTTAAATTAATACAAAATGTAAAACAGGGACTGGGTAAACATTAATATTATGCGTTCGGAATTTTGCAAAAGTAGGGTAGGACACTCAAAAAATCGCCTCTCTTCTAACTTATTTGACGAATATTTATGTTAATTATATGTATTTTATGGTTTTTGCTATGTAAATAAATAGTTTTATAAATTATTTTATAGGACTTATTTTAAGAAACATGTTCTAAAATTATTAACCTATAAAACGTACATATTTTTTTTTTAAAGTTATTATCACCTCACTTTTTATCGTTCCATGTAAAAATAATTAAGACGGCGCTACCCGAACTTCTACCAAACACGTTAAGTTTTAACGCTCTCAAAAAATATGTCTTATTTTTTAAGATAATATCTAGACATTCCCGCAGCGAAACGCAAATTATATAAAATTCCCTCGATAAAAAAAATCGCAAAGTATGGTGCAAAAATTATTATAAACACATTTGTTTCAGTTATTTTACAAGTTAAATACGTATGAAAAAATTGACAGTGTTTTTTCAAATGCTCTTTTAGACAACCCACGCGAGATTATTAGAAATTATTTTAAAAGAGTCGTGTTTTATTAAATACTAGCTGGTCCCGGCATGCGTTGCTATGCCATGTAATAAATAAATTGTTTCTCCCTGAGTGTCCTTTCCCGTTTGTCCCGTTCCCTTTCCGCCTCCCCTTCTTCTCCTGCGTCCTCTTCCCCTCTCACGTTCCCACTCTGTCACCTCCACCTTCCTTCTCCCCACTCTACTCCCTCCCTCCTTCCCACGTCTGCGAACCCCCCTCCCGAGTTACCCTCCCCCCTTACACGTCCCCTTCCCCTCCCGCGTTCCCCTTCCACCTTCCCAACCTTCCGTCTTCCCTTTCCCGCTCCCTCGTCCCGCCAACCCTCCTCCCACGTTCCATATATTCAAGCCCAGTACATTCAGTTTTTAAACAGCCCGCGTGCCACCTTTTACAATTTTTATTCAAATTTCCATTTTTCATGTATATTAAATTTGGTACCTAACATAGGTACCTATTTAAAATACCTAAAATTCTTATTTCGATTCAAACATTAGGGGAGTACCTACTTTAGATAAATTTATCAACTTAAAGATTTTCAAAAATAGAATCCTGATTGAAAAATCATTGCTTTGCAAAATGTCATTCTCAAACACGCGAACTGTCAAACGTGCGATGTTTTCTGAAATTATCCAATTTTCTGCGACATTTTCTTAATTTTTCTCTCCGTAAGCACCATCCTCGAACTTCATGGAATATTCTAAAAAAAATTAGCGAAATTAGTTCAGCTGCTCTTGAGATTTGTGCTCAGCAACACATTCAGCGATTCATTTTTATATTATAGATTTTCACAATTTTCGATTTTGTCGCTTTAAATACTAGCGCACTCCTAAACATTCGTACTTTCATATCTCTCCATCTTCTTCTTTTTGAGCCCTGTTGCGGTGCCTTAGTAACTAACGAACTAACCATCACGCTGTTTCACCGCAGGGGTAGACAGAGAGGACGGACCGCCAAACTATTCGGTCTTGGCACACACTCTTTGCCTCTAGCACATTCATACATCGTCTCACACATACTCTTATATTATTCTGACTCTTGACATGGCCCATCTCAAGTATTTGATTCACTTGATGTAAGCAGAGTTCATTCTCTGAATGGGCTTGTTTGAAATTTAATTTTGCATAATTAATAACTGAAATGACCGTGGCCGGTTATTAACATTACTTCTGGACTCCTTGTGGTGGATCCAGATTCCTCAGATAGTGATCTCAGTATAGGGTGAGATTGCAATAATAAGACGTAGGTAGTCTAGTTAGTGGCGTAGCGAGGGGGGGCGGAGGAGGGGGGCGGACCCCCCCCCCCGGGTGCCAAGCGAGGGGGGGATGACACTCGAACGTGGAGAAAAAACATACAAAAGTGCAAAATTGCCCAAAAGACATTTTAAACGTATACACTCACTGTTATTTATCTCGGTTGGTCGAGGATTCCCGAAAAAATGTTAAATTTTTTTTTTATTTTCGTTCCTAGCTTGAAGTCTTGCTCGGTCGGGGATTTCTCCGAAATATTCCTTGGGTAATTCAAATTTCGTTTATATATTGTGATTGACCTAAACTTGTGAAGAGAATTGTTATCTATTGGCTGACGTGAATTAGTGAAAAAGTTGTTATTCTGTTAGCGTTTTTATTAGTGCTGGATCATTTAAAAAAAAACATGGAAAGTGTATTTGATAGTTCACTTTTCTAATAGACGCAAAACTTGAATACATTACACCAGAATCGAATGATAACTGATCTGCATGTTTTTTTCTGTATCACATTGTTTTGTGTAGGTACCTACATGAAAAAATATTTTAGGAATAATAAGTAATCTGGAGGATTGCAGAAAACGTTTTTTAAGAATTAGAAATACGCGCTTTGAATTTGTTGACGAAGCGCTATTTACACCGACTACTAAGTCAACTGTCGACAGTATTTACACCTAACGATTAGCTGCTTACAATGGGGTAGTTTCGCAAGCTTTTGTAATTCGTCTACTAAATGTAAGACCGCCCTCATATTTTGATCAGCTGTCGATACTTTGGAAGAGAGGTCACCTTCGCATTACGAGAGCTGTTAATATAATACCTAAATTATTTCATTCAATATTAGATTGGGTATTAGGTATTCAAAATCTAGTTTGATGGTTACTAAAAATTAAGATTTATTTATTTATTTATATAATACATGTTACATAATTGTGGCATTTACATAAAGTAGAATATATTAAATCACCATACTAGGCGGCTGCCTGTCTCATGGTGACCAATGGAGTATAGTTATTATGTATGAAATTTAAAGTTTAAAGTCTAGTGTAAACATACGGATTTAATATAAATGATGCTAAAAATTGGAAAAATTATAATAAAAAGTAGAAAAGAAGAAAGTAGAAAAAGTAGAAAGTAGAAAATTCACAATAGAAAGGAAAGGAAAATTAAAGTAAATTAGCAGAAGATTATAAAAAATGTACATAACCTTTATCTTTTATTAATATATGTGCATGAGCATGCAAGCAAACATGTACGTGAATAGATACACACATGCAAAAATACTAAATGTACACATACATACACATGCGTATACGTACAATAAACACATCTATATATATATATATATATATATATATATATATATATATATATATATATATATATATATATGTAATATATATATATATACACATACACACATACATACACATACATACATACACCTACATATACCTATATAACGCAATCCTCACACATATAAACAATATATACACATCTATCTGAGTATGAGAAACAGGCTACTAACACTATCACATTCACTCATCAAGAATTCCCCGAGCGCATTCCTGAAACTGTTGTATTTGGCTATTGACTTTATTTCTATTGTTAAATTATTGAAGATACTTACTGTATATTTTTAATAATCAAACTATATGTACAAGTATAAAAATGATAAACTAATAATCCTTAAATCAGAAATCAGATTTTTGCCTTAGTCCTAATTTTGATCTATAAAAAGTTTTTTTGGTTGGCGATGTCACGTGAGTATGGCGTCTAGACGGTGTATTTATTCGTTGCCGGCCTACATTAATTTCACATTTTTCCAAATTTAAGTTAAGAGTGAGTCTGTGTAAAAATTCAAAAGCTTGAATAAAAGTTACACACGGAACAAGCAAATGTTTTCCTCCGAATTTTGGAGCTTACGGTGTGTAATTCAAATTTAGAGCTCATCTCAAAGCTGGTTTCAATTTAAGATTAAATCTGTATTCGGTAACTCGTTTTAATCAAAACTACACCCATAACATGAAAATGGTTTTTCTCCGATATTTGCATCAAATAGTCTGGAACTTTCGTATCTTGCAACTCGAGGAATATCTTGCAATAGTGGAACTCTGGAATGGTTTCCTTCGAAATGAGTTTCAAATTAAAGGAAACCATTTTCGAGTTCCACGTGCAAGATTTGAAAGTTGCATAGTATGTGCTGCAAAGATCGGAGGGAAACCATTTATGTGTACTGCGTGCATTAATAATTAAAGCTAGGGACTCACACCTTTACTATTTCACAATTGAAATATTAGCATTACACTCTGAACACAAAACTGGTTTTAACTTAAGAACAGTTTGTTAAAATTATATTTTCATTCCGGCAAATGCTTTTCCTCAGAATTGACGAGTTGAACAATGATTGACAGGAACTCGTGAAGGGAATTATTACCTATTGATTGTTGAAAAGTTGTTTTTTCAAAGTAAATTTTAATAGGGGGGGGGGGGGGGGGGTGACACTACGTTTTCCGCCCCGGGTGCCACTCTTGCTAGCTACGCCACTGAGTATAGTTACGTTTATTGCGAGATGATGTACTGTACAATGGTGCTTCAGAAGAAGTCTGAAGGTAAAGGGGACAATGGACTGCAATCACACCCTTTTGTATGTTCCTCATGCTGTCTCACTCATACACACATATCGTCGGCAGAAAGGCTAATTGACGTAACCAGCAAATCCTCTACTTTCGGGAAAGTCAAAAAAACAAAACAAAAAAATCAGAAAATAGTAATGGTAACCCCCGTCTCGTTGATTTTTACAATGAACAACAGAATAATGTTTATGTTTCTACCAATATAATTAGATCTATGTAATTATTTAAAAAAATTAACATTTTGGTGGTTACATCCATTCTTTTTTGTGAAAAATTTACGACTGCTTGGCTGTAACCAACAATATCTAGTATGAGAAGCTCGGTGTGCGATTAATTTACGGAAAGGCAAAAGGGCGTAACCTCTTTTATGTTATTTGTAGCTCCTCAGTTCAGCTCGCCTACCTACGGTGCGGCTGTATTATTCTTCACTCTTCGTATTTCAGTTTGTTTATAAATCATTATTCTAATTTAAATACGAGAATTTGTGTTTACATGAAGTGTTTTGCAAGGGCTTTCGCCCCATAATATTTTTTCCGGTTATCTACCGGCAAGCCTATAAAAAAAACAGTTTAAAAGTTTAAAGTCAAACTGTCAAACAGACTTCAAAGTGCTATTGTTGTTTTTAGGTTAATTTGTATATTATTAATTCAATTGTGCTAAATAAGTTATGTTTACGTATGATTTTTTTGTGACGACATTCGTCCCATTACAGTTCTTTTTCAGTTTTCTACCGGCAAGAATCACAAAACAGTTTTTTATAAAAAGTGTACAATAACAAAAACGAAGTTAAGTGTTTGTATTTACGCCAAGTGACGTTTGCGTGATAATTAGCGTGTGTGAATTGTGTGAATGTGCGGAAATAAAACAATTGTTTAATTTTTAAGCATTAAATTAAGTGAACTGTAGACAATCTTTAGTTGTAGGTATAGTTATAAGAGATCAATACAGTTAATTAAATATTTTAGTAAGTTATCACAACTGTTGTGCGGAAGTGACGTTTGTGTGATCAGTATCTAGTGTCAAAGGCGCAGAAATATAATAATTGTATAGTTTTATAAGCATTAAAATAGTTCTTAAGAAATTTTTTAGTTGTAAAGTGTTTAAATTCAATGCAATACGACATTTAGTGCTCTAAAAACCGTGGTTTCGACCCAAGTATCAATCTTGCGTGATCGGACGATCTGTCTTCTTTCTTTATCACTCGTAACGATTCTATGGGCTAGTAGCCATGGAGTCAGATGATGAGCTTTCTTCCAACATCTTGTCTGAAGACGAGGTTTTGGAGAGAATACTAGCGAAAGAAAACAGGGACTTAATTATTAAAAGGCGTGAAGCGGAACAAGCCCATCAAGAGTCGACCTCCAGATCGCTTTCAATTATAGAGCAAATGAAAGCTCAAAGAGGGCAACCAAGCAGCTCCAGACGTCCCGCTTCGCCTCGCGAATTCTCGAGTATTCAGGTGAGTTTGGAAGCTGCAGAAGCTATCCAGGCAACTTCCCAGACTGCTGCCGGCAGAATGAATGAAACCAGATTGGCCAGTGGAGAGGAAGGTAAGATTTCTTCTCCCAACCAGGTGAAGAAAAAAAGGGCTCGGACAGAAGGGTCACCAACAAGCGGGGAGGAGCGCCTAGCTCCCATTTGGAACCAATTGGCGAGAATCTCGGCAACTGTGCAAGAAGGGAAAAATAAACTTAATAAAGAAGACCGCTCCAACATAAAGGTAAGCATAGATGTAATTAAGAGAGAGCTTATCAACCTGGCTACGGAAAATGCTTCAGCTATTGCCAGAGCCAACGCCTTCAGTGAGGTCTTGAAGGCTCAAAGAGGTTTCTCAGATAAGTTGGACCTCTTAATCAGCAGACCTGCGCCGGTGACCCACCCAGTCCAACTTCCACAGCACCCCGCCCGTAAGACGTATGCCGGTGCCGCCTCAGGAGCTCCCTCAGCCTCGATATTCGTCGAAGGCACCGAAAGAGATTTACCACTACCCCAACCTACCGTCTTATTTTATCCAACTATTCCGGATGGTAAAACTTCAGAAAGTACACAAAAAGAGCTGATGAAGGTATTAAATCCTACCATTGACGGCTTCCAAGCGGTCAGAACGAGGAAGATAAAAGGTGCTGGCCTTTTGTTGCAGACGTCCAGCACAGGGGGGCTAAACAATATAAAAAACGCGGCAGCCAAACTCGAGGCCAGTGGTCTGAAAATGGTACTTCCACAGGGAAATCTTCCCAAGGTGGTCTTATATGATGTACCTAAAGGCGATACCGCTGGGGACCAGGCATTATTTGAGGAGATATTTAGAAACAATATTCAAGGTAAGTCCGCACTTACGAGGGAAGACCATCTGCGCACCATGCGGCGAGTCTCTCTATTTGGCAGAAAAGATGGGTCCACGATGAATATGATTGTTACCTGCCACCCTGAGAGCAGGAAGGTACTGATAGACAGCGGCCACTGCTTTCTTGGGTGGAACGCCTGTCGTGTGCGTGACTACTTGGGTGCTACTCGATGTTTTAAATGCCATTTATACGGGCATGTAAGTAAATTTTGTACGGCAGATGTGATTACCTGTAGGCACTGCGCCGCCAGTGGTCACGACTTAGAGGATTGCCCCAAGAAGACAGAAGCAGCCATATGCGCCACTTGTAAGAGATTTGGTAAACCAGCAAATCATAAGACAGGTGACAGACTTTGTCCCGCTCATAGAGCTGCCATAGAGGTGCAGGTGCGCAAGACAGACTATGGACGCCGCTAATTTCCTTTCCATAGGTCAGGTAAACCTGCAGCGATCTCGGGTGGCCACCCTTGAAGCCCAGCGGGTCATGACCAGTCTAAACATTGACATCTTGCTTATTCAGGAGCAATACGCGTGGCAAGGTAAAACTCCTGGTATAAATAGGCCAGGTGCGATGCTCGAGGTGGGCTCCTCTCCGGGTGCGGGTGTCCTGATCAACACTTCCTTGATTAGACCCTTACTCCTGGAAGGGCTCTCAAACGATTACCAAACCTGTGTTTCCATTAAATTAGCTAATACGGAAATCATCGTGATCTCCGTTTATTTTAAATACGGTAACCCTGTTGAACCGCATATTTTGAGCCTAACGCGAGCGCTTCACAAATTAAGAGGTCAAAACATAATTATCGGTGGAGACTTCAACGCGCGATCGCCTCTCTGGTTTGACTATAACGGAATCCGAACGGAAAGATCCTTTGCTGTCGAAGACCTTATTGCGGCGCAAGGTCTGTTCATCCTCAATGAACCAGGCACGTTTTCTACTTTTTCAGGAGCCGGAGGCGAAAGCAACATTGATCTCACTCTATGCTCTGGATCTGTTGCGGCCAAAATATCCCAGTGGAAGGTTCACGAGTGCGCGTTAGCTTCTGACCATAGACTTATAACTTTTTCTGTGGGTATTCCAAAGATAGAAGCTCCACGGTCTACGTGGAATTTCAGAACCACAAGGGCGGATTGGGATAAATTCGGGGAAGCGCTACGTCAATCATTAAGGGGATTTCACGACGTAGCAGCTAGGGAACCGGACAATTTGGGGAATTTTTTCAACGCGGCGGTGGTATCAGCCGCTGAAGCTTCTTTGGGAAGAACTAACCCTAAAAAGGCTATTCGGACGCCGTGGTGGACACAAGAGCTGACTTTGCTGAAGGGAGCCTTTAAAAGCGCTTATAGGAATCTCAGTGTTGTCAAGCAGAGTTTGTGCTCGCCTGAAGAGGCTATTGTCCTCCAAGCCCGCTTTAGGGCCGCACGAGGTGCTTATCGCTCGGGTGTCCTTTTGGCAAAACGAGCTGCCTGGCACAATTGGGTTAATGAAGTGGGTAACGCCAGCCCGTGGGAAATCCACAGCGTCATTAGAAAAACGGGAAAAGGATCTGACAGTTATTTGTCGAGTGTGGTGCTCGGGAACGTTGAGAGTGTTGATGTTACCTCCACTCTTGAGACACTTCTGGGTAAGTTAGTTCCATTAGACTCAGTAATAGGGGAAAGTGTCCACCATAAACAGATTAGAAATCTGTCACGGCTGCCACCTAATGTACCCGCCCAGGGGGAGGGCATGCCACCGTTAAGTCGAGCCGAGGTTGAAGTAATAATTAAGGGTTTGGGTCCGAAAAAGGCACCGGGATTTGACAGATTGAATGGTATAATTGCGAAGAATGTCTGGACGTACGCCAAAGAGGAGTTCTACCAAGTTTTGGAGACTTGTTTACGTAGGGGAAAATTCCCTACAGAATGGAAGAAGGGCGTGCTCCGGATTATACCAAAGGGAAACGATAAGCCGAAAACGGACATAGGAGCCTATAGGCCTATAACCTTATTGCCAATTCTAGGCAAAGTATTGGAAATCGTCATTAAGCACCGTCTACGCCTCACCCTGACGCCGTCCAGCGAACTTCAATTCGGCTTCATCCCGGGCAAATCCACGGAGCACGCCATTAAGCATGCGCTTGAATGGGTGAGGGTATGTCCAAAGAGGTACGTCATAGGCATCTTCTTGGATATCTCGGGTGCCTTTGATCACGCGTGGTGGCCGATGATACTTACCAAGCTGAAAAGCAGGAATTGCCCGCGTAAACTGTTTGATATTATTAGTGACTATCTAAATGGTAGGACAGTTATCATAGGGCACGGGGACGTTTTAATCACCCGAACAGTCAACATGGGATGTCCGCAGGGGTCGGTCCTCGGACCTGACCTGTGGAAAATCTTGTTCGACGACTCCTCCAGGTTACCCTTACCTGAAGGTTGTACATCGGTCGACTACGTAGATGACAAATTGTATTTGGTCTCTGGGGACAGTAGAAGGGAAGTGGAATCTAAGGCTGAAGAAGGTTTAAAAGTGATCCTTGAATGGGGAAAGAGAAACAGACTCAACTTCGTTCCCCACAAGACCGTGGGTCTCCTCATGAAGGGCATGCTTAGCCGAGGCAGGAACCCCTTCATTAGAATGGGAGACTCATCCATTCGATTTGCAGAAAACACCAGGTATTTAGGCGTCATTATGGATAGATCTTCTTCGTTCCTAGCCCACGTCAAGAACGTCTCCGATAGGGCCCAGGCCTTGTTTCAGAAACTGAGAAGAATCTCAACAGCCGAGTGGGGATTGCGTTCTCCGGCGATTCGCCTGTTGTACGAGGGGGTATATGTGACGCAAGTCTCGTATGCTGCCTCCGTGTGGGAGCATCGCCTGGATAATGTCTTGATAAACTCGGCTCTTAAACGAGGCCAGCGGACTCCCCTGTTGGCGCTCTCGGGCGCTTATAGGACTGTAGCTTCAGATGCATTACCGGTTCTGGCCGGCGTTTTGCCGATTGACCTTGCAATTAGGGAAATATTGACAAAAAAGGAACTTATTAGAGGCAGGGCTGCTGTCCACCTTGGAGTCGAACTGACACCGGGAGGAGACGTGGCCCTCCCCGGCTTGCTCAAAGCGATGCGCGAAAGGACTCTGAGTGTATGGCAAGAGCGATGGGATAGGTCGATGAAGGGCAGATGGACTTTCTCCTTCTTCCCTTCAGTTAAATTCAGAATGGAAGGGGCACACATTAAACTGAATCACTACATGACACAGATGCTCTCCGGACATGGGGAATTCAGGGGTCGGCTACATAGCTTGACCCTTTCTCCCCATCCAAACTGTGCATGTGGTGATACTAACCAGGATGCCAGGCACATTCTGTGGCACTGCGAGTTGATGAAAGAAGCACGAGAGGAAATGTTGGATGGCTTGCGCGGAACAACAAGACCAGCGTGGAACGCTGACCTTGTGTCGAATAAAGAGAATTTCGAGTGCCTGAAAAAGTTTGTCAAGTCCTGGGTAGAGAGATGGTCTGTACTTAGAGTCGCCGATCTAGACTAAATTCATCTTTGTTTCAGGTGCTACACGTATTGCTCCTGTCTCCCTTGGTATATCCTCCATTACTCTTCACTAGTGTATACGCTTCGAACTGTTTATAAAATTACTTTTGTGACCTGTAAATTACTGGTTTCGTTTTGACTTATGTATGTACTGAAACATTTTCTTTTCTTGTTTTAATTATTTTCTTTTAGCTCTAATTTCACACCGTTTACAGGCATCCATGATCTCCTAACGTTTCTGCTAAAACTGATTTATGCTTTACTTCAACAGGCCATGTTCTATCTTGGAGGGCGATGGTGGTGATATATTATGACTTCTGTAATCATACAACAATTATGTTTCTAATAAATAATTGCTTTTTTCATATTTTTTTTACTTTACATTAGCTTTAGTTCCATATTTTGGTGGTGCAGCTGAACTGTATATATTTATGTATCGTCGTCACCCCATAAAAGGGGGTGGGATAGACCCCGTCCGTGCGTACAGCCAGGCGAACCCATACTGGAGTGGGTTTTCTGCGATCCTCCCGCGCCTCCCCCAATGATATGGGTAGGCCTGAGGAACAGCCGCGTTGTCTCGACGTCCTTCCGCCCCCCCTCCGACAATCCGACGCTGATCTTTTCCCCAGAGTCTTCAAAAACTTCCTCTTCTTTCCCACATATATTTCTTCGTGGCAAAATCGGTGAGTCGGCTAAAGGGCGCGGACTCCGGGTTTCGTCTGCGGTTGGGCCGATAGCCACACACATTGTCATTGGGACTGCCTGGTGGTTTGTGGAATACCTTCTCTGTATACATATTTTATTATTATGCCTTTTCTTCTCTCAGTTATTTTTACAAATACTTGCATTATATTATTACTGTTACTTTTTCTTTATTTATCTTATCCAGGTCTCCTCAACCGGGCGCAGCTCTTATTTTTCTTTATTTACTAACACCTTTATCCGTATATATTTTTCTCTATAGATTTCAGAAGAATCATTCCACGGGCTGCTACTTTTATTTATCTTTTGTATAATGTTAATGTAAGTACTTGCATACTGCTTACTAACCCCGTATGCATGGACATTGGAGGGTCTAGAGTCGTTCAAATAAATGTAGCTTCGTTCAAAAAAAAAATAGAGTCTTGACGTGTGCGGTGAAGGAGGAAACCATATGTTTCCTTATAACGCCGTTGGGAAAGTGGTGGGGTCCCCTCCAATGTAGCTCCTAAAACCATGGTGTAACCCTCTTTGAAGGGAATCAGACTTACAATTAGTTGATGTAACCAAATTTACATAAAAAATTATTTTGTAATGGGAGGTACGGCGAAATATTCTTTTAACAACCGTTTTTTCATATCGAAGGCAATAAGTTGACAGCTCGCAACTGACATTTTTTCAGAAATAGAGTTATGCACATCATTTTTTAATTTTTTTTAAGCTCTATTTAAATAACGTCGCCATTATATCATTACTTTTTTTATATGCATCACTTATTTTTTTAAATAGTTATAGTATAGAAGTTTTTAAAAACATAATTAAATAAAAATTATAAAAAATATATAAGAAAAAATTTAAAAAAACATACTGAAAAAATTTAAAAAATTGTACTTACACTAAAAACGTCCAGGCTGGTGGCCGGCCGATCAAAGAATTCTTCAATGGAGTGTGGTCTAGACTACAGTAATTCGTTGGTTTCATTCATGTAGGTATTTGATTTAGTCGTTGCTAGCGGGGCACGCGAAAGCACTGTGGAACGGACGGGTTTCGGAAGATTCCGTCGTTTTACAGGCTGCCGGTCGGCAGACCTGCTTTTTTCTCATTTACTAATCGACCCCTATCGTATGAGACCATTCTCAATGACCATGTGCACAAATATTCACCCACGAATTTACGTCTTCACGTTCACCCTGCATGGGAATGGATACCGCCCCATAGCGGGAATGGGTACCGCCGCCCCGGGAACCTTTATTGGATAACCAACACCTCTGCCATAGGTCACCCCAAGTGGTTCGCTACGTTTGGTGATTTAGCAGGGGGCCCGGATTCATGGAGTGAGGTTTGTCTAGGTCTTGGAGGCGGATAACCAGGACATACTGAACCCCAGATTCCTACCACCCCTTAAAACCTTTTCCTTCCCAGAACTCTCCTTCCTTTCCTAAAAAAAACCCTCAACACAGCATCCCCAAAGATGACATAGGCCTTGAGGGAAATTATTTTCCTCAGGGCCTCCTGTGTGGAGCTAAAGTAAAAAAAAAAAATCGGTCGGATGCGCACTGAACGCCGAAGCAGGATGCAATAACACGATGTTTGAGCGTGACGCATTTTCGATTAAAACAGTGTAACGTTCTCCACAAAATAAAATTCAGTTTTATTAAATGTACCCAATATATAAAAAAACTCCTTTTTACAGGCGATTTATCCTTTAAAATATCCCGTTTATTACCAGATCATATTTCTCCAGCATTCTATACTAATTCTAAAATAAAAAAATTGATAAATAATAAGGATGTTTCTAATAAATTTGAAAAAAACGGGATATACACTTTAGAATGTAACGATTGTGACGCACAGTATGTAGGTATGACAACTAAAAATTTTAAAACTAGAATCAGGGAACATGAACTTTGTTTACGAAATAATAATTACTCCGCATTCGATAGAGTCAGGCCATAGCTTCAATTAAGAAAAAACAAAATTTAAACATTGCAATATAAATTCATACTTTAATCTTTGCGCTTTAGAAACGCTCGAAATAAACAAAAAAATTAAATCTAAAATTAATTTAGTGAATAAAATAATAGCGCCTTGCAAATCTCCTTTACTAACCATGTTCCCGTATAATATTGACTCCTCCCACCGCTTTCCCCCTCCCCCCAAAATCATCCCTCCCACTACTCTCACCTAATTAATCTTTGGTACTTGAATTTAATTTTTAAGTTAGTTTTAATTCTGCTCGTGAATGATACGGTTGAAAAATTAAATTTAAGTAACAAATGTACATTTAATAAAACTCTTCAAAAAACAAAATGTCTAGAAATTGTTACATAGTTAATGCCCAAGAAATACAAAAAATTGTATCATGACTGGTTTATTTATGGTCGTATCGTAGTCGAAATGAGGTTAACATGTCTTGTTCGGAGTCTGAAGCTTTGTGTTATCTTGGTATTATAGTACCTATACCAGTCATACCACTAAATTAAGAAAAAAAAAAGCGAAAACGCCCGAGAGTTTGGGTTAAAAGTTGGATTGAGAAAAGACAAGCGTTAACGCATACACATTTAATTCGAGAATCGTCAGCAGAACCACTCGATTACAGAAATTATCTGAGTATGTCTGAAGAATTGTACAACGAATTATTGTCTTTAGGAACACCTATGATACAAAAGCAAAATACTACAATGCGAGAAGAAGAATTTCTCCTCATGAACGTTTGACTGCTACAATGAGATACCTGGTAGAAGGTAAAACCCAAACAAGTCTGCAGTATTCTACTTTAATATCTAGGCAAACTTTGGGAAGAATTATTCCAGAGACATGCAGAGATATTTACGTCTATTATTTACTTTTTATTATTTATTCAGCTCGCAGACTGAATTTTTTTCTTAACACCGGCTACATCCGAGTTCGGTTCAATTTTTTTTTGAAATATTCATGAGTTTATTGTAAGTTGCAAGCAGAATTCCCTTGTTTTTGTATTCGCTTGATTTAATTTGCCATAAACAGGGACACCCTCGGAAGCCATTTATGAATTCTACGATGAAATCGTGACTGTGAATTCGCAAATCCATTATTACGTGACGTCCGTCCTCTAGCGCTGTCGTCGATAACTGGCAAACTGGCAGCGTGGCGGCACTGGTTTGGCTCGTCGGCCGTGATCGACACGCAGTTTTGAATGACGAGCCGAGTAAAAAATCAAGCAAACATGACGAGCCACGAGCCAGGCTCGTCAACTCACAAAACCGCGGTTTTGCAATGATACACCGGCGAGCTTTACCGACGAGACAAAAGACCGCGGTTTTACTCGCCCGTCGATAAGGGCCTTAAAATCTTAAAACTACTACCTATACTAATGATGAAATGGTGTTTATTGGATGTTAGATGTTATTAAACAAATCTAGTAGATATAGGAAGGAAAAAGGCTCTACAAGTAACTTACCACTGTAATATCTGTCAGGGCCTGCCCCGAGCCAAATGGCGCTAGCGCCAATAAAAACTAAAAACCACAAGGCCTCTTTGTTGGGTGTTAGGTTATTATCGGTTGATATCAGCGCATTGACTCCTTAGCGCCTTGGCAAGTCGGCTCCCTGAGCGGGCTGCGTCAATTGCGTCAGCACACGATCGAATTTGGGTATCTCTGCGAAGGAGTTCGTGCCCATAAAACAACATCAGTTTCTAATCTAATCGGAAATTATAATCGACAAACAAGCTAACATTTTCCTTCAAAAACGAAGTAACAAACAGCTTCACCGACAATTTCTTTCCTTCTGAACATAAATAAACCAATCATTCGAGTTGAAAACGAAAGCATTCAAATTTGCTCAGTTATGTTCCATATTTTTCAAACAGTTTCAAACTTCAATATTAGTGATGGTATGGGAAAGATAGGAACTGAATTAAGACATCCTGGTAAGGACCAACCATTCTCATTTCAAAACCCAATGCTACCCAAAAACATATCCATAGAAATAATTGTCAGCACATTTGCAATTTGGCGTTTTGTCGTTTGGTGTGTTATTTTTATTTATTTATTTGGGAGACCAACAGGTTACATTAATAACAAAGCATATAATAATTGAGTACAATAATTTAATTTAATTTTGCACAAAAAACTGTAATTTAATAGAAGTAAAATAAAACAAAACAAGTTTTATGTGGGCGTTTATTTCGATATAAAAACGTAGGTACTAAAAAATTTAAGTCTATTATTTAACACCTCACATTTAATTATTGTCTTCGTCCTCGTGTGATTCTTCTTCTTCCGTATCTTTCTTTATCTTCATCTAAACGCAGTTCATCGATATCATAATATATAGTACTGCCTCGTGCATAATATTCTGCCTCAATTTTCATCACGTGTTTGCAACAATTTTTCCAATCATCAGCATTTAAGTGGGAGGGATGGAGATACGTCCGTTGGCATAAAAATAAAATAGGGTTTTCTTTGAATATTTGAGCGTACTATAAATTCCCGTCTACCTCCTTTATTGAAAATGGCACTTATACGCTTTTAAGTTTCCGGTATTCAATTTTTCCAATCATCAGCACTAAACTTATGCTCTTACATATTTTATTATTATTATGCCCATTTTCCGTTTTCCCGGTGTTTCAAATTTTCCTTCTGCCTTTCCCCTTCCTTGACGATTCGTCTTATCGTTGATTCAGATTTACCTATGAAAAATCATTAAAATTATTATTATAGAAGGTAGTTTTAAAAACACACACTAAATCATATTCACCTGGAAAGAAAGAAAGAGAAAACGAGAAAAAAGTAACTTTTCTACGAGTTTAAAGAAGTTGCATATTATTATTTTTTTTATTGAGTTATTCCCTTTTTCCTGTGGCCGCATATTAACTGTCAAATGGAAGTGTCAGATTCTGATTTTTTTAACATAACCTCAAATCAGATTGTAATGGTTATTATCGCTCGAAAATTGGCATTAATCTTGTAATAATACTAATGAAATTTATTAAACAAACTATACTACGTACCAGTCATTTCTGCATTTCGTTTGTAAACATCTTCAAAATAAGACAGAATCTTCTTCGCGTGACACTCGGCTAGGCGGCGTTGAAAAACGCAGAATATAACCCCTCTTGCATCACTATGTAATGGTTTATTCATTTTAATTAAATTCAGGCAAACAATGAATAAAAATATTATCAAATTAGCGATCTTCTACTTATATAATTGCATCCCAAACGACATTAAAAATGAATATAAGCTGGGTACATTTAAGGATATATGTACCTATATGTTTATTCTTGATAAACAAAGTAATGACATAGAATAGAAATTAACAATGAAAAAAACATTTTTTTTTATTTAAAAAAAATACATACATACACAGATTAATAGAAAAACACATGGTTCTTAAAACTAATTAGAATGTATAAATTTCTTTTTAACGAAACTACCCAATTCAAAAGAGAAAACATTTCTCGTGCTTGGATTTTGGAGAGTGCCATTGTAAAATGCGAATAGGTACAGAGAGTATGTTATTACAAGTACATAAATTTAAAAATATATATATATGTATACATGAAGACAAGTCGACATCATGAACGTGAAGTAAATAAGAGTTTAATTGGAATAGGATACAATATAAGATAATACAGGCATAGATATATCAGAAATAAAAATAATATTATTGTATTTACTCAATAGGTACATTATAAGTAGGTAGTAGGTACATAGCATTGGTTTAGAAACATATTTGAAATGGTTGGGCTGACAGTATTATAAAAGTAGGTACATAGGATAACGTTGTAACAATTTTGTGCCAAGAAATAAAGCGTATGTACTTTGGTTTCAATTTGATATGCTGATGAAATGTTTTTAGAGGATATGTTCTAGTTTTTTTGTTTGTTTGTTTTTTTTTGTTATTATTGTGATGATGAATTTAAAACTTATAATTAATGTCGGGTTGGTCTATTAGGTGTTTTATTTGGGATTTAAAAACTTTATAATTTTTTTCAGACTTGATTTTATATTGTTGTTGATGGATTGAAATGATCTTTATGAGTTTGTAATAATGAGTTCTTTTTGAATATTTTATTTAAACTGAGAACCCTAAAAGAGTCAAATAGCTTTGTTGTTGGAAATACAGACGGTTTTCGTAGATGACTTTTAAAATCAACCTCTGTACCCTTTCTACAGGTAAGAGGTTAGTTTTGAAGTCCCTCCCCATCCGATTATACCATATTGTAGAATAGATTGGGAAGAGAGAAATAGATAGTTTTAATCAGACTGGATGTAAGATGTTTCTCAGTCTAATAAATATGTATATAAGTTTTCTTATTCTGGTTACTGTATTTTGGACTTGTTCTTTCCATTTTAAGTGTCTATCTACTGTGACACCCAGGTATTTTATACTATTTTTACATGTTATTTGTAAACAAATTGCACTGTCGCATTCCTTATTGTTTTCACATCGTGATGAATGGATTTTAATTATAATACTGTTTTCGACATTCTTTTCTTACAAAGAGAATGGGATAAAACATGCATCGATCCGAATCACGAAAGGAGATGGATGGCGTCAATTAACCATTTTTCAATCACCGGCATCATGTGGGAATCACTAAGCGCACCAATCTCACGTAAAATCACTCCACACAAATAATGGATGAAAACTATTTTGTTCTCCGAGTTAACAAATGGCACACGGCACAAAACATCCATGTAGAAAAAAGGATTCTTAATTTTAAAATAGGAATATTACTATTTTATGACATCGTCTAATTACCGTCTCTCAGCTGAAAAGGCGGAAATAAAAAAAAAGCGTCTTCGGAAATCGACCGAAGAGTGTTGTCAACTTATTAATTGACCGCAAGGCGATTAATTAATTGTTTAATGGCCAGATAAACAGCAAGTAAAATCGGCTCATTACTTAGAAAAGAAATAATGACAGGTTTTTAGGGTAAAAAAACCTTATTTCTGAAGGGAATAATCATTTTCGTAAAAGCACTCGGTAAGTTTTTCTGAACTGTGAGTCAGCATGTGGCTTGTCAGATTGCCCATTTGAGAACGAAAATAGTAGCATATGGAATAAGAAAAAGTTTTTTTTAATGTGAGTCAGCATTTGGCAAGTCATATGGCCCTTTTGAGAACATGAATATTTACACTCAGAACAAGAAAAAGGTTTTCCTCACTGTTGGCCAGCACGACGTGGCAAGTCAGATGATTTTTAAAGAAGATGAATAGTTGCACTCAGGACATAAATAAGGGTTTTTACCCTCTGTGAGTCAATATAGAAAGTTGCATTTAAAACATGTAAAAGGTTTTTTGTTAACTAAGTGTCTGCTTGTGCCTCGTCAGATAGCACTGAAAACATGAAAAGTTGCACTCGGAACAAGAAAAAAGTTATTTTATACTGTGAGTCAGCATATGGGTCGTCAAACTGCCCTTTCGAGAACATGAATAGTTGCTCTCGAAACATGAAAAAGGTTTTTTCTACTGTGAGTCAGCACGTGGGTCATAAGGTTACTTTTTTGAGAACATGAATAGTTGCACTCGGAACAAGAAAAGGGTTTTTTTCTACTGTGAGTCAGCATGTGGATGGTCAGACTGCCCTTGTGAGAACATGAATAGTTGCACGAGGAACATGCAAAAGGTTTTTCTCCACTATGACTCAGCTTGTGGATAGTCAGACTGCCCTTTCGACAACATGAATAGTTGCACTCGGAACATGAAAAAGGTTTTGTTCCACTGTGAATCAGCATATGGCGAGTTAGATGGCCCTTCTGAGAACATGAGTAGTTGCACTCGGAACAAGAAAAAGGTTTTTCTCTACTGTGAATCAGCTTGTGGATAGTTAGACTGCCCTTTTGAGTACATGAATAGTTGCACTCGGAACATGAAAAAGGTTTTGTTCCACTGTGAATCAGCTTGTGGATAGTCAGACTGCCCTTTTGAGTACATGAATAGTTGCATTCGGAACACGAAAAAGGTTTTTCTCGTGTGTGAATAAACATATGGCTCCTCAATTGGCCTTTATGAGAACATGAATAGTTGCACTCGTAACATGAAAAAGGTTTTTCTCCACTGTGAATCAGCTTGTGGATAGTCAGACTGTCCTTTCGAGAACATGAATAGTTGCACTCGGAACATGAAAAAGGTTTTTCTCCACTGTGAATCAGCTTGTGGATAGTCAGACTGCCCTTTTGAGTACATGAATAGTTGCACTCAGAACATGAAAAAGGTTTGGTTCCACTGTGAGTGAGCATATGGCGAGTTAGATGGCCCTTGTAAGAACATGAATAGTTGCATTCGGAACACAAAAAAGGTTTTTCTCGTGTGTGAATAAACATATGGCCCCTCAATTGGTCCTTTCGAGAACATGAATAGTTGCACTCGGAACAGGAAAAAGGTTTTTCTCCACTGTGAATCAGTTTGTGGATAGTCAGACTGCCCTTTTCAGTACATGAATAGTTGCACTCGGAACATGAAAAAGGTTTTGTTCCACTGTGAGTCAGCATATGGCGAGTTAGATGGCCCTTTTGAGAAAATGAATAGTTGCATTCGGAACATGAAAAAGGTTTTTTCCCAATGTGAATCAGCTTGTGGATAGTCAGACTGCCCTTTCGAGAACTTGAATAGTTGCACTCGGAACAAGAAAAAAGTTTTTCTCCACTGTGAATCAGCTTGTGGATAGTCAGATTGCCCTTTTGAGTACATGAATAGTTGCACTCGGAACATGAAAAAGGTTTTGTTCCACTGTGCGTCAGCATATGGCTCGTTAGATGGCCCTTCTGAGAACATGAGTAGTTGCACTCGGAACAAGAAAAAGGTTTTTCTCTACTGTGAGTCAGCTTGTGGATCGTCAGACTGCCCTTTTTACTGTGAGTCAGCACGTGGGTCATAAGGTTTCTTTTTTGAGAACATGAATAGTTGCACTCGGAACATGCAAAAGGTTTTTCTCCACTGTGACTCAGCTTGTGGCGAGTCAGACTGCCCTTTCGAGAACAGGAATAGTCGCACTCGGAACATGAAAAAGGTTTTTCTCCACTGTGAGTCAGCATATGGCTAGTCAGACTGCTCTTTTGAGTACATGAATAGTTGCACTCGGAACATGAAAAAGGTTTTGTTCCCCAGTGAGTCAGCATATGGCTAGTTAGATGGCCCTTTTGAGAAAATGAATAGTTGCACTCGGAACATGCAAAAGGTTTTTCTCCACTGTGACTCAGCTTGTGGCGAGTCAGACTGTCCTTTCGAGAACATGAATAGTCGCATTCGGAACACGAAAAAGGTTTTTCTCGTGTGTGAATAAACATATGGCTCCTCAATCGGCCTTTTTGAGAACATGAATAGTTGCACTCGGAACATGAAAAAGGTTTTTCTCCACTGTGAATCAGCTTGTGGATAGTTAGACTGCCCTTTTGAGTACATGCATAGTTGCACTCGGAACATGAAAAAGGTTTTGTTCCACTGTGAGTCAGCATATGGCGAGTTAGATGGCCCTTTTGAGAACATGAATAGTTGCATTCGGAACACGAAAAAGGTTTTTCTCGTGTGTGAATAAACATATGGCTCTTCAATCGGCCTTTTTGAGAACATGAATAGTTGCACTCGGAACATGCAAAGACTCCAGTGTGGGTGCGAAGGTGACTTACAAAATTATTCTTATGAGAGCAGCAGTAGTTACAATGCGGACAGGAGAATCGTTTATCCACAGGATGCGTCTTCAGATCTGTCGACAAATTTGAAAATAAGACGGATAAAAAAGGCTTATTAAGAGTTATAATCTGCGCTAAGTGGGAAATCGGATACCGCTAAATGTAAAATTGTTTAATGATCGGTTTAAAACTGGTTTACCTGCTCTCTGGTTCATCCTGTCAACGCGTTCTGAGCTTTCTTTTTTAACATCCAACAGGTCTATGTCAATTTTCATAAAAGCAAAACTTCCTACATCTTCTTCTCGGGATCCAAGATCTGCCTTTATGGCAACTGTATCCACATTAGTGCTGCCTGCAAAAATAAATGTTCAAATAAACTCTTTTTTTTTAATAAAAAATATTAATTTGAGAGACCAAAGATACCATGAATTTACCATGTACAGTTTGTACAGGCGTTAATTTAAAAATTAGATAGAAGGTGATGAATATAAGAAAAAAGAGTGACCCCAGAAGTTCGATTTAGGGGCCGTTGCTTTAAGAAGGTCCCTGCTCTTAAAAAAGTCAACGAAAAGGCTCAATCAATATAGACGCATTTTTAGTGTATATTAACAAGTGTAACCTATAACATGTCCCAAATAACAAAGATGTAATAACTTGAGAAATCAGGAACTTATTTCGAGTAATATACATTAAAATACAGTTTAAATTTAAAAATAAACATGCTACATTTTTATATAAATGACTTACTGGCTGTCTGAGAAATCTCCGTGTAATGTAAACATTCCTTCTTTAAATCTTGGAGGTAGAAATTTGTATCTGTATACAGCATTTCACCTCCGCCCTCTTCCTGGTGCCCGGATTCCGTCTTGATGGAAACAGTCTCAGGATTTAGTAGATCCATGGCCTTGCTGTGTTTGGTAATTGGTTCAAGCCAAAACGAAAATTCCTGAAACAGAACCTTTTTAAACGGAAATTTAATTCGCATGAGCTTTGCATATTTGGTTTGGGTTGTAACATTTTTCCAAAAAATTGAAGTCGAATAGTATAATTAACTCGTATGATTATAATTATTGTGAATATATTTTAAATTCGCATTCGATATTTGAAAACACTAGGTTTTAGGACCGACCACCGTGTGACGTTGTCAGTCAACCGATTGGAATTCTTTTTTTGTTGTTGTTAATCTGTCATTAACACTTCTCTCCAAATTTTAGCGTCATAACTTGACCTTTGTAAAAGTTACGCTGTAGTGAGTACCTCTACCTCCGTGCGTGTTTTCGATTGTTTATAAGTCTGAAAATGGCATCAATTTTGCACGGAGGCGTCTACTAATATCTACAGGAATTCCAAAAACTGAAAAAATCGAACTAATATCTATGAGAAGGAAAGTGTTGACGAATATCTACAGCTCAAACTGTTGACGAATATCTATGAGAATCAAAGTGTTGACGAATATCTACAGCACTGACAGAGGTTGGATTTGCAATTATGTATAGCATATTGGAATAACGTAATATTGCGTATGCAGTTTAAAATCTTAATTTATGAATTATGTATGTAAAAATCCCTATTATCGGACTATTGGACATATTCAGCTGATTAATCCAACCTACGCTCTGTAGATATTAGTCAACACTCTGAAGTTCGTAGATATTAGTTCAACATATGAGCTGTAGATATTCGTCCGACATACAGGCTGTAGATATTAGTATCTGGAGTCATTTTGCACCACAACATCGCACCGTCTCACAATGCGATCCTTGTCCGTGAGTTTTTTGACCAAAAACAACAAGAAAACTATCCAGCAACCTTAGAATTCAGCTAATCTGGCTTTTTGCAACTTTTTCCTGTTCAACCGACTGAAAAAACCTCTTCCCGGAACGCGTTACAGCATCCGAGAGAATATCATGAAAAAATCGAAAATGACTGTGATAGATAAACCAAAAATTGAGTACAATCGGTGTTTCGAGGATAAGATTAAGCGTTGGCGTAAGTGCATTGCAATCGATGGGGTGTACTTTGGAGGGAGCCATATCGATTATGATGAATAAATTTGTATTTTTGATTTTATGAATAAAGTCCTAAAACTTTTCTTAACAAAGTGTTATCTATCTCTAAAGATAAACCGGTATCACCTTATTTTGGATCCGCCATTCCGCTTTTAACAGAATATCGAAAATACACAGGTGCATAATATGAAAAAAAATTCACTGACTCCAAATTTTTGTTTATCAACACAACAAATGCACAATAATTATATTAACAAGAGCATTAAATATTTTAATAGTCTCCCCGGAGAAGTAAAAAAAAAAAGATTTCATATAATTAAAAAAAGGGTCAATTTTATCTTTAAAAAAAAATTATATCACCAATCAAAATTTTATAAATTCAATTCATGCCATATTAAAAATTAACATAACAATTTCCGAGTACTTAAGTTTATATTTATTGTAAACTCTATGGTAAATTATGTTAAAATAATGAAATAATTATGAAATTCATTAAGATATTATTTTCAGTCTTTTGTTTTGCCGAATATTGTGTTTCAATACTGTAACAATGTTATAAATAAACAAAAAAAAGTTCATATAATGTGAGTATTTAAATCAACGCAATTAAAACACTGTATGATGTCAATATTATTTAGGGAAATGTTTACATTGTTTACAACAACCAGTTCCGGCAGTGTTGTTTGGGTGATTGCGTGCAGGGCTGAATTTTGTTAAATTTCTGGGATTAGATGAAGAAAGTGCGAGTAGGTGATATCGTATATTAATATAGGACTACACCAGGCTAGGCTTGCATTCAATAAAAGGTCGAAAATAATAGAATCGAATAATATAGACCTGAAACTGAGAATACTCCTCATCAAGACATATGTATGGAGTATCTTGATGTACGGCTGCGAAACATGGTGCCTATCCGAAAGAGATAAACGGAGACTAGAGGCTTTTGAGATGTGGTCCTATAGAAGACTATTAGGAATTTCCTGGAGAGACCACATTACAAATGAAGAGGTTCTCCAAAGAATCGAAGGAGGAAGGCACCTGCTCAGGACCTTGTCCGAAAGGCGCGCAAGATGGATCGGCCATGTAATAAGACAAGAAGGCCTCTTGCATGCCATAATGGAGGGTATGACCGAGGGGACAAACGCTAGGGGACGCCCACGCCGATAGTACCTGGAGGACCTGCTGGTGGACGTGCGCTGCTCATCATATGCAGATTTCAAAAGAGCCACACAAGACAGGGAAGAGTGGAAGAAACGAATAGATGACATTGCTGCAAACCAATCCCAGGATTGAAACCAGAGAGAGAGATAATAGGAAAAGTGCGTACCTAATCCGTATTCGAAAAGCCCTAGGCCTAGGAAGTTGGAAGATAGGAAACCTGTGCTGTGTGTCCGGCAATAATAGATGCCAATAATCCGGTATTTTTTTCCACAACCGAAAAGATGGTTCAACTTTATCTTTTACGGTTACGGATTGCAGAAAACTTAGATATATGCTGGCATTTGTGTATTTTCGATCGATAATCTATGGCTATGGTATCTACTATTTAGTTTAGTTGAATAATAATTTCATGAACAAATATTTATGCGGATTTAATAGATATTTTACCCAAACCGCTGAAGACGTAAATGATCTAATATATAAAAATGAATTTATATGACGCGGAATTGATTTCTTGGGTCGAACAATTTCGTCATTTATGTGACAAGAAAGAAAAAGATTATAAAGACAGAAATGCCGTAAAAACTTCGGGTTATTTATTGGTGTTTTTTCGTCAACTCTGCGTTTCCATATGCAGTGTATGCTAGCCCCAAAATTGACAAAAACATTCCACATGCAACAATATCTGACGAATCCATCGTTTCAATATTTATTTATATAAAACAAAGTAGAATATACTTCGGTTGACAGTTGACATATTCGAGTGACAGCGGCATAGTCACTTCTATGGACGTATTCTATTCTATTCCTATTCCAATTATAAAAGACGTTCTAAAATATTACGGTTAACGGATTACGGCACCGGCCTATTCTTATCGCTTATTCCTATTATAAACGGGGCTTTAACCGTAGACTGCTGCTGTCTCACTCTAGTATTGCTCAAGTCAAAGCAGCAATTTAATTTTTCCACAGAAACACTAATCCAACATTAGGTAGCCTTAAGACGGTTTAAATATTCCTCAAACAAAACAAAACGCTAAATGAATTCTCTAACACAAAAACTTGTACTGATTGGCGTTGGTAGAATAAGCTAGCTCGTCTTAGACGCAGCGCAGTTGTGGATGTGAGCCTGCCTTAGCTCAAATCGCTCAAATGAAAGAAGTGTCGATCGGTTTGGCTGTCAGCCGCTACCAAATGTATAGCGTGATTAATATCAGCATTAGTACTTACCAATAACTATCACAAGTATGGAATGATAAATTTAACTGCACGAATTAAACAAAGTAAGGGATATTATGTAGAATTAGAGATTGAAAACAGGATGTAACACCAAACGGTGAAGAAAGCACGTGTCAATATAATATTTAGGTTATTCATAGACAGTAATGAAGCCATAGACAATATTATAAATTTCCTTGCCTGGGCCTTTTAGGTTTAAGGGGTGTTCAGACATCTAATATAACCGCTAGCAGGTATCTGTTGAACCGCGTGCGCTTATGTTTCGTGACGTTCACACGGCGCAGATAAAATATTTCTTCCTATGGTAGGAGAGGGGGTCAGTTGAATTAGCGAGCGGCCACGGAGTGCGCATTTTTTGTACTGAATCTATGGAGTTGACATCTGTCACCCACCGGTCTTGGCAGCTCCGTAATTAAAATGACCCCCTCTCCTGTTTTCGTCGGAGTGGGGGGCGCTTAACTGTTGGCATATCGCCTCAGGAGCGGTTACGGCGTAAGATGTGCATTGTCTATGGTTGATGTGCGCATAAAGCGCTCAGGTGTGAACGGTCTGAAGGGATTGTATGGAGAGCGATATGTGGCGTGCTATGATCTTTTATATTTATATGCTCAATGTGAACGAGCTCTTAGGTTACTAAAACCCCGTTTATAATAGGAATAGTGTAATCCGTATTCGATAAGCCCTAGGCCTTGGAAGATGGAAGATAGGAAACCTGCGTATTCGTTTATAATAGATGGCAATAATCTGTTATTTTTTTCCATAGCCGAAAAGATGGGTCAACTTTATCTTTTAAGGCCCCAGTCCGTGTACAGCTGAGCGATTCTCTAAAAAAAGTGAGGTGAGATGAATAAAAAGTGAAATGGGCTGTCAGATTTGTGCATAGATTTGTGCAATTTTGTGTAATTTTCTATGGTTTTCAAAACGTCAATTTCCTTTCAATGCTAACTTCGTCGGTTTTAAGTGGTTTAAAATACGAAGTACTGTAAGAATGCATGATTATTTATCCACTAATGTATGTTTAAAGTTGTATACCAAGGATTTGACGTTTGCAAAATTTCGTTTCAATTCAAATTCGCATGAATTAGGTAGTTTGTCAAAATTAACCTAAAAATCTATTTTTTTGTACGTAAATAGTTGTTTCTTCTACTAATTTTTGAAATGAAGTGTAATTTCCATAATCTTTGCCTAAAAGTGCGGCGGTTAGCGATTTTTTCGTCCCCAAATATTCAATTGTTCTACAGATGTTGATTTGCCATCAACAAGCAAGTTAACGTCCTCCCATGTTCCAAGCACCGATGAGGCAGTCCCTCTTTCAAATGCCCGTAAGGGTATTTGAAATACGGGGGCTCCATCGAAACCAGAGTTAAGTTGTCCTCTCAGAAACTGGGCATTCTGTACAGGGCACGCAGATACTTTAATAGTACACAACTGCTAACCCTGTACAAATCGCAAGTGCGCCCCACGGTTGAATTTGGCAGCCACCTCTGGTCTGGAGCTCCAAAATACCTAAAAAAAACCCTTGACCCTTGCAGAAACGGGCGGTCTGTTTGATAGGTTCTCCCATCTTAACAGACGGACTGCAATCTTTAGAGCACAGGCGTCAGGTGGGAAAACTGTCCTTGTTCTATCGGTATTACAATGGAAGAGGAACTAGCGTCATTGATCCCCTCGGCACCGGTGCATTGTCGGGAAACACGCCAAACACGCGCCCAACATTTGTACTATGTTTGTACTACACGCGCCCAATGTTTAATATTTGTCACATACCATTTTATAGTATTTGAAAACACTCTCCACTACTTAGTATTTCAGTGCTTTAGTACTTACGGTTAGTTGCAAGCGGGACTGCCTCTACGGGACATGGGGCTACGTACTCCACTTCCAGTTGTAGCAAGTGTTCCACCTCCGGTAGTGGTGATGATGGTGGTGTAGGTACTTGTTTCCACTATGAAATCAATCTGCAAAAACAGTCGAAAGGTATTAGCTTATCTTGTATCTGAGCAATGCACACCCTTGTATTCTCTTTGAAAGCTGCATCAAATATACCACAAGCAGTTATCTATTACACAGTATAAAGCAAAGTCGCTCCTGCTGTCTGTACGCTTAGATCTTTTAAACTACGCAATGGGTTTTCATGAGGTTTTCACCAATAGATAGAGTGATTCATGAGGTAGGTTTAGGCATCAGGGTTTTGTTTTAATTGGTTGATATAATAATTGGATAATTTGTATATCGCCGTTTTTGTGAAAAATCACCTCAAGGGTGCTGTAATAATATAGTATATAAAGGGAGCGGGCTGGCAAGCGGGCGGTGTGGATTTGATATGTATCCAAATTAATGATGGCGTTCGTTATAAAGGTTGGGTAATGGCGTTGTGTTTCGTTAGCCACAGCAACGTGTGACCGGGTCACATAGTATTTTTATATTGCATGTCGATGAATGATATCAACAATGAAGTTCTAAACAATTTGCAACTAAAAGCGGGAACCGTTGGTAATTTACTAATTGTCTAAACATCAAGTCATTTCACCGCAGGGGTAGGCAGAGAGAACGGACCGCCAAACAACTCAGTCTATTTACAACATATTCTCCAGCTACACTTTTATGTCAACACGATTTTCATAATAATATAACTATATTATTAAGCTTAAGAGATGACAATAACTTACTTAGGGGGTATTTCACCATCCTCTTGATAGCTTATCCGTAGGATAATGTATACTAATAAATAATGAATAAATACTTCGCTATAGGTAGAAAACTTGGCTAACTTATCCGATTTGTAGTCACCGTTCTCAAGTTCGAGTAGGTGTAGAATAGTAAGCTCCGACTTTATAAGGAAATAAATCTTAAATTGGAATTCTAAAATATACATATTCCTATGGCCTATGGGTAAGCTATCAAGAGGATGGTGAAATACTCATGTATACTTTGACAGTAATAATTAGTTAACTTACAGGTACGGACTCCGTGGCAGTACGTCCATATACTGCCTCGGCCGCAATGATGGCCAGGATCCTTTCCTCCAACGGAGTCAAGGGTTGTGCCTGGCTGGGGCCACCTCCGCTCTTCATCATCTCCGATCGCAAGCCAGATGCTTTTTTTTGACGCCATTTCTCTGATCCCTCCACGTCTGAAATAAAGAGACATTTTTGTACTACAGAAAATATAATAAAATTCAAATTATATCAATAAAGAATATAAATATAATTTTTTTATTTTAATCCGTAATCCAATTGAAGTCCGTACCTCGTTGCAATAATAGAAACGACTCCAGATACTAATATCTACAGCCTGTATGTCGGACGAATATCTACAGCTCATATGTTGAACTAATATCTACGAACTTCAGAGTGTTGACTAATATCTACAGAGCTAAGGTCGGACGAATATCTACGACGGTCCCAGTGTTGACTAATATCTACAGAGCGTAGGTTGAACTAATATCTACAGAGCGTAGGTTGGACTAATCAGCTAAATGTGTCCAATATTAGGGATTTTTACATACATACTTACATAAATTAAGTTTTTTAAACTGCATACGCAAAATTACGTTATTCCAATATGCTATACATAATTGCAAATCCAACCACTGCCAGTGCTGTAGATATTCGTCAACACTTTGGTTCTCATAGATATTAGTCAACAGTTTGAGCTGTAGATATTTGTCAACACTTTGGTTCTCATAGATATTAGTCAACAGTTTGAGCTGTAGATATTTGTCAACACTTTGGTTCTCATAGATATTATTTCAGTTTTTGGAATTCCTGTAGATATTAGTAGACACCTCCATAGAAACATAATAGTGGTAATAATATAATGAATGCATACCTATTGCCACTTGTCGCCACTCTTCGTGCACCCGAGCTTCATAGCATTCAGGTCGACCGCCAGGGAAGACCACGCCAATTCGTTATTGATGCGGCCATCGTTTCCCTGCTGCCGCCCCGAAGTCATTGTCGGTCTCTCTTCCAGCCGACTAATCATCATCTCCAGCTGCCCGCTCGTCGCACGGCTCCTACTAGACATCTGTTGAAGAAATAGGAGCTTAATACATATCTCGATGGCAAATCAACATCTGTAGAATGGGACTGTATTTGGGGACGAAAAAACCGCTAACCGCCGCACTTTTAGGCAAAGATTATGGAAATTACACTTCATTTCAAAAATTAGTAGAAGAAACAACTATTTACGTACAAAAAAATAGATTTTTAGGTTAATTTTGACAAACTACCTAATTCATGCGAATTTGAATTGAAACGAAATTTTGCAAACGTCAAATCCTTGGTATACAACTTTAAACATACATTAGTGGATAAATAATCATGCATTCTTACAGTATTTCGTATTTTAAACCACTTAAAACCGACGAAGTTAGCATTGAAAAGGAAATTGACGTTTTGAAAACCATAGAAAATTACACAAAACTGCACAAATCTGACAGCCCATTTCACTTTTTATTCATCTCACCTCACTTTTTTTAGAGAATCGCTCCGCAGAGCCTTTTTGTGTGTATTTGGCGTTTGCGGCCAACGCTCGCCGACGAGCCGATGGGTGTCGGTTTTTCGTGCACAAATCAAAGGAATTTGTCGCAAGCCACCAACAGCGTTCACATGTTGGCCGAGCGCTCAGTTCATAAATACGCGTCGGCCGGAGCGGACGCTGTCGCGCTTAATTGTTCCAACGTTTGTTTCACGAACATGGCGTCATGGAGTAATGAGGAAATGTTTAGGCTAATTGGCTAAAGTTCGGTTTTTGGGGGAAATTCCTAAAAAATAAAACTAGTTATTTTTATACTAATTATGGGCCGGAAAAACCGAATCTGAAAGAATTAGGCGGCGGAAAGCAATATTAACTGAGTTACACGACTTTGAAATTTTTTATACGCATACAGGAAAATAGCCATTTTGGAAACATTCTGATTCCTATAAAATCAAACTAATAGTTATTTTTTTACTAACTTTGGGCCGGGGAATCCGAATCTGAAAGAATTAGGCGGCGGCAAGCAATATTAACTGAATTACACGACTTTAAAATTTTCCATACATGCACATGAAAATATTCATTTCGCAAGCTGATTTTGACTTGACACACGTAGTACAAAGACCATAGAAAACAAGATAACATAGATGTTTTTACCACACAAAATTAAGTGTTGCCATTAACCAGTAATATCAATAACGTAAAATAACACGTTTATATTTTAAGTACTTATTCTTTATAAATTTTACTCACTTTTGTATCACAAACCATGTTACATAAACCCAGCGTAGATGCTAAACTATTTGAAAACAGGGATGTTTTATTGCCGTGACGCGAGCAGGCGGTATAAAGGGGCACAAACCATGTTACACAAACCTAGCGTAGCCGTTAAACTACTTGAAAACAGGGATTTTTTTTTGCCGTGACGCGAGCAGGCGGTATAAAGGGGCACAAACCATGTTACACAAACCTAGCGTAGCCGCTAAACTACTTGAAAACAGGGATGTTTTTATGCCGTGACGCGAGCAGGCGGTATAAAGGGGCACAAACCATGTTACACAAACCTAGCGTAGCCGCTAAACTACTTGAAAACGTAGGCTGTTTTTTTAAATTGACGCGAGCAGGCGGTATAAAGGGGCACAAACCATGTTACACAAACCTAGCGTTAGGTTAGGTTAGGTTAGGTTAGGTTAGGTTAGGACTCTTATATGATCCGCGCATCCGTCAGGAACCTTTCGAAACAAACGAATTTGATAAGGATACGGACGAAGAAGACTTGAGCGATTTATAAGGTACGTTTTTCTGCTGTTATCTATTTTCAGGTTAATGTGTTATGTGATAAATTATCATGTGAGGTGTGTTTTATGTTATTGATATAGGGATTAATATTTTTGAGAGCTGGTAACACTGCTGGCACATGTTTTCGTAGATTTCTTGTTTATCTATGATTTTGTACTGAATGAGTCAAATTCAGCTACCGAAATGAATATTTTCTTGTTTGTGTGTATTGAAAATTTTAAAGTCGTGTAATTCAGTTAATATTGCTTGCCGCCGCCTAATTCTTTCAGATTCGGATTCCTCGGCCCAAAGTTAGTATAAAAATAACTATTAGTTTGATTTTGTAGGAATCAGAATACTTCCAAAATGGCTATTTTCCTGTACGCGTATAAAAAATTTTAAAGTCGTGTAACTCAGTTAATATTGTTTTCCGCCGCCTAATTCTTTCAGATTCGGTTTTTCCGGCCCATAATTAGTATAAAAATAACTAGTTTTATTTTTTAGGAATTTCCCCCAAAAACCGAATTTATTCCGGCTAATTGATTATTATCACAATTAATATATTTTAAATAATAAATGTTTAGTTGCGATTTCAGAGTAATAATAATCACACTAATATAACAATGAGGAATGATTTGTATTTTTGTAGTTTGTAACGAATAAACTCGAAAATATCAATAGTCATAATAATAATTCATATTAATATTGAAGGGTTATTTACTCTTGAAATATTATTGGACGGTTCTTTTTTTTACATGAGCTCCACGCAGTAGGCCCTGAGGAAAATAATTTCCCCCAGGGCCTATGTCATCTTTGGGGATGCTGTGTGGAGGGTTTTTTAAGGAAAGGAAGGAGAGGAGAGTTCTGGGAAAAGGGTTTAAGGGGTGGGTAGGAATCTGGGATTCAGTGTGTCCTGGGGTCCTAGCACACTGAAATCGTTATCTTTACAATATCGAATCGACATGGCATAACAACCGACGATTTTGTACCGAACCGATATTGATAAGCAATGTAAGGTAATCAAAAAGAAATTGTTATACGCTGGCAACACTTGAGGTACTTTCTATTTAGCTGTCACAATGTCTATGGAATCGGAGTTGTAGACCGGGAGCCGGTACACAAACCTTACGAGTACACGGATGAAACTACTTTGTAGTGATAATGGACATTTAGTAAGCCTTAAAAAAGCTGGTGTGCCGCGCCTCTTGGCAGATTCCGCGCAGTCATGGAACTAGTGAAATTCTTCAATGGGATGGTTTAGAATCTAGACTACAGTTATTCGTTGGTTTCATTCGTGTACTCGATGACGTAAAATTTACTAATTTCTATCCCAATTTAACACCGGCTGCCTGCGAACGTGCCAGGCTCCCGGTCTATAATACTTGTCAAATACATCGTAATCCATTAATGTAAAGCAGGCGCCAGACACGAATTCAAAGAAGTGATCAAACAAGTGTTCACATGTGTGGCACGGGCATTTGACACTGTTGTCACATAAGTGATCACTTAAGTGCGCTTTGCCGTTCCGTGTCGGTTTTTTAGCGCACATCAAAGGGATCAAAGTTCAAAGTTTGCGTGCCTGCCACACTGCGCGAAGCTCAGTTGCGCGAGCGTCGCCGTGGAGAGTAGTCGTGCGTGGACAGCCAAACGAACTAACGATGGAGTGGAATAATGAGAGCGTTTTCGAGTTTATAGAGTTGATGCAAGTAGAGCCAGATATATGGGATCCGAAACGTAAAGGGCTTAAAAATCGAAATAACATCAATGACGCCTGGAACCGAATTAAACACCACTCTTCAATACCTTGCTCTATCGAAGAATTAATTAGATAGGTATATTTAGATAAATATATTTAGATAAATATAATTAGATAAATTAATTAGATAATATAAATAATTAGACGTACATAAATAATATAAGCAAACTGTGTCGACCAAATCGTCGACCATGTTGTGTGAAGTCTATTTGAAAACTGTGAGCTCAAAGGAGTGATCAAAACTTTGACACATGTCTGGCAGATACAACAATATGTGACCAAATGTGTGCGCCAAGTCTTCAAAGAAGTGATCACTTATTTGAACTTCTGTCTGGCGCCTGCATAATAATATGACAACTTACTAATAATCTTTTCTTTTGAACATTTAAAGATCCATTTACACCGAGATTTTTGCTGAGATATCATAATAATATTAAATACACACACTTTAATATACGTTGGAAGTCCGCATGTATTTTTTGACAATAAAAAGGAGTTAATTGCACAATGAGATCATTAGCCATAATACGAGATATATTCGTAAGTACGAAACTGTCAAATGAAAACGTCTGAATTTCGATTTAATTTAGTCCTGCAATCTTCGATAATCTGTCTCCGTTCATTAATAAACCAGTAATTATGCAAAAATAATGTTAATATCAATAAAGTTGCGTAGGTATATCGCCAGTCAAACAAAGGACAGGGTGATTTACAATCTCGTATCGATAACGAACCGATTGCCCTAGCACGCTTGCACCATCGATAGGCACACCGACGTCGAAGGGAAATGTTATTTTTTTTATTTTTTATTTATTTATTTATTTAACGCCCAATGGGCTTTTACATTTTGGTAGTACCAAAATAATTCATGACAGATTATTTAACATATACAGAATAATAAAAATAAAATTTGATAAAAAAGCACACAATTCATAAAAATACAAAAATACAGCGATTTCATAGGTTTTCAGAAAAACAGATAGGTTTAGGAATAGTTTTGGAATAATAAGTTTTTTAAAAGATCAACAAATTTCGCCAAGTTTATGTTAAATATGTCTATATCACCTAATAACTGATTTCCCATAGTGTGAAATCGTTGTATCGGAGAGTGGGCAATGTAGTTCCGCTTATGAATGCTACAGTAGAATAGTGTATTTTGTCGTGTAGTTACTGTCGGTATTCGTAAGTTTATGAGTTGCAGTAGTTCGCAACAGTCAAATTTAGAGTTAAGTATTTTGAATAAAAAAGTTAAGTCGTTTATTTTACGTCTGTCTTCTAGTGTGTGTATTTTTAAAACATTTAATAATAAATTATATTTCAAGTCTTCTAGTGGGATATTTAGTTTAAAATTTATAAAACGCAGAAATGTTTTTGTATTCTCTCAATGTTATTAATGTGAATTTTGTAAGATGGAGACCAAACTACCGAGTTATATTCCATTAGACTTCTAACTAGAGATACATATAATAATTTAATGACTTGTATGGAATTAAAGTTTTTGGTTGAAATTTGAAATAAATAAGGAATCGAAATACGATCTCACACGATGGCAACACTGGGGATCTTTTAATGAATTTTCGTTTCTTAATTTGAAATGTGCTGCGTAAAAATGAAAAATACCAATAAATTGATAATTTCGAATTGAAATTCGAACTCAAATAAATATTGGCGTTTCGCATGTAGACACTTTTTGAGACTAAACGACATTTTAACAAATTTCGTTTCTCGAATTTGAAAGCAATTAATTGATCGCCTCTTAAATGAATTAACTGAGTCTATGGGTCTCGTATACGATTTCTTTAAATTCTGAGAGTTTTTTTAGTTCACCTCTACTCATTAATTAGCCAGTTATTTTGCGTAACAAACGACATTATTTAAAAAAAATCTGTACATTGACAGCTTATCTGTCACTCCGGAAGCCACGGTAAAAACGGCGTCTTTTGTCAACCGACTGTCGGAATCGTATGTTCACTGTGCTCGCAAATATCGCTAACTGACCATAGACGACGGATTTATTACATTTCATATTATTGGGGTTTTATCAACCAAGAATGCATACGATTTGGCAGGCTTTTGTCAATCGTCGGTCGGAATATCCCTTATCAATTGTTGAGCGTGCTAGCACATATTGATAACTGACCATAAATGACGGATTTTACCGATATCGTATTGATATAGGGTTATATCGATCGACCATGCTAGGACCCCAGGTCATCAAACCTAGGGTGATCTACGCCAGGTGTGTTGGTTATCCAATAAAGGTACCCATTCCCGCCTCCCAAATTGATTTAACGTGTTTTGTTATTTTTTATAAATTGTGTTTGTTTTGTAGGAGTAATATAAATAAATATTGATTTTACACATACTTCGATTACTTTTTTTTATTTATTTATTTAACACGTTTTAACTGTCCGAATAAGTGTAAAAAATAAGCCAAATAACAGTAAACAATCGATTTTTAACATGTCTAAAAACCGAAGATTCGGTTTCGGTTTCGGTGGAAAGTCCTGTTTCGGTCGGACACTAAATAATGATAAAATTGTGAAATATTATTGGACTTCTGTAAGTTTACCTTCCAGAAAAAATATTATTTCAGGTTAATGATGCTTGGAGTAGAATAGCAGATAATATGAATATTTCACTAACTGAATTTTAAAAAAAGAGTCATTAATAAGAGTAATTAATTCTCATATACATAAGGAAAAATGATTTAACACTTAAAACTCAACAAAATATTTACACTCGCTATTCATCACACCAAAAATGCAAAATTCCTCCAACAAAAACAGCTTTCGCCCAACGACAGTTCTCTTACATCGCGCCTAAAATGTTCAACTTACTGAGTAGTGATATTAAGACATCGAAAAGTGATGATCTTTATGCTATTAATATACAGAACTGGTTATTTACTCAGGGAAGGAAATATTATAAAGAATGCCTTACATCTTAAAACTGATCTTATTTTTTCATATTTCTCGAGTAAAAAATCTGATCTCTAAATTAATTCTCAACCAAAACTTACGCTACTACGTTACGTTACAATACTACGCTGATGCTTTTTTAATATTTTTTGACATTATTCATCCATTTCATATGCTGCCTAGGAATACTTGCTGTTGTTTTTGTTTTTTTTTGGGGTCTAAGACTATCATTGTTCATCTGTATAGATGATTTACATATTTATTCTTATTTTTATTTCTATTATCCTTTAAATATTATTATTTGTTACTTTTATTTTTATTTGTTATTCTATTTTTATTTTATACGAGATTCATTTGGTTTAACTCATTTCCTGTATGTGATCATGTACCTAATACTAGTATGAATAGTTTCCTTAATATGTATGCTATATGTTTGTACTTTCATCTACATATATATGGATGATTATTAATATTGTATACTTAATATAACATCTTATGAATCTCGACTACCATAATACGGGCATTTGCCTAGCTTGGTAGTCGAAATACCATGTAAAACAATCCTGTAATAAACAAAAAGAATAAAGAAAATTAAAAAAAAAAAAAAAAATGGCTACATACAGAATACATCGCATCGCGCTGTACAAGTATATTGCAGCGGCCCCGCTAACGTCCATCCTCATCGAGCGACCAACGCAGAATGAAACACGCCAACGTGTGAACGGTTTCACAAAAATCTGGTCAACGCGTTGGCCCAACACGTTGGCCCAACGTGGACTGGGGCCTTTACGGTTACGGATTGCAGAAAGCTTAAGTGCTCTACTGACGACTCGGTTTCTAGTCCCTTCTTGCTGCCCTGCATGCAGGGCTGTCGATTGGTGGTTGCACACAGACCACCCAATTTGCAGAGAGGTCTTAGCTTTTGCGCTGTGTTCGGAGCGCTCTCGTTGTGCGCAAACGTGTCTTGGTTCGTCATTTTATAAATTTCGACGTATTTGATTAGCGTTGGCTTTATTGACAATAATAATCCGATTCGTAAAAGAAAATATTGAGCAAAAAATGATAATTTTTTTTCTATTAAAAACAAAAAAAAATGTTTACGATCACATGTCGTTACTGATCCCATCACGACGGGAAGTGTTTGAGCAAACTAGCGCTGTTTCGTTTGTTCCGTTGTGCCGCTAAAACGAGACGCAACGCTTGTCAAATGACCGCTAGGCCATACACGCGTTCTCTCCTGAATAGTCAGTTGAGGGGTGTGATGGAAAAATATTTTAAATGTTTTAATAAAAAATGACATCAGACAGCAAAATGACATTAATATTTTATACTCCAAATAAGCTCGGAAATCGCTAGTTTAAATCTCTCGGGTACGTGCTGTTACACCCTGTATAATTTTTGAAATATAAAATTTTGGCACGCAAAATTAAAAAAAGTTTTAACAATGTCCCTTAACCTTACGTATTTTTCTAAGTAAAATTACCGATAACGAAAAAAAATAATACACGCATGTTTTATTAGGCAAATTTATTAAAAACATTATCAACCATTCACTTTTTTGTCGTTTCTTTTAAAAATAAAATTAAGTAAAAAATTCCAATAGTTTCACTATTTCTTTTCAGCTTGTGGTCGGAAATTTAAGTGTTATATATTTAACTAGCAGACCCGGCCACACGTTGCTGTGGCTAACGAAACACAACGCCATTACCCAATCTGTATAAAATCCACACCACCCGCTTGCCAACTGCCCGCTGACCGCTGCCTGAATTGAATATTTGAATTTATCGGTTTTTCTCTACTATAATAAGCATGTATTATACATATAAACAAATTAACTCGCCACTAATTTTACAATGCTTGCAATGCAACACTGGATATTTGAAAAGGGAAAATCAAATACCTACCTACTCTAGGACATCTATTTTCCAATTTCTTCCGTAGAACGAATTTCAAAAGTAACTATAGTACGGCCCGCCAGCCGTTTTAAATCGCACAAAAATACGTTTTCTTTGAATTTCTCGGCTTTTCTCTAATATAATTTACATGTATTATACATATAAACATTCCTTTTCAATCACTCTATCTATTGGTGAAAACCGTATGAAAATCCGTTGCGTAGTTTAAAAGATTAACACGCACATCCATTTGAGCGACTTCATTTTATACTATGTAATGATGATGATGATAAAGGTAATAAATATGTTTTTTTATTATTTTGAGGTTAACTTTTAGATTCGAATATAAAAAGAGGTGTTATATCTTTTTAACATTGCACCGTTTAAATCACATTTCTAATCATGATAGTAACGGACACATAGCAATTTCTATGAGACCTATATGAGTTGTTTCAAAAGCCAAACAAATTAGCCTGAGGATTAAAGCAGACTGCATCGTATATCTTTGTAAATAAAAAATAAACGAACATATTTTATTATAAACGATAATAATCACCTCAATTTTTATCGTTCCATGTAAAAATAATTAAGCCGCCGATACCCGAACCCCTACGGAAGACGTTAAGTTTTATAGCTCTCAAAAAATATATCTTATTTTTTAAGATAATATCTAGACATTACCCGCAGCGAAACGCAAATCATAAAAATTCCCTCGATTAAAAAAATCGCAAAGTATGGTGCAAAAATTAATATAAACACGTTTGTTTCAGTTATTTTACAAGTAAAATATATATAAAAAAAATTCACAGTGGTTCTTCAAGTGCTCTTTTAGACAACCCCCGCGACATTTTTAGAAATTATTTTTAAATTTTCGTGTTTTATTAAATATTTTCAGAATTTTCGCATCGATTTTGTCGCTTTAAATACTAGCGTACTCCTAAACATTCGTAATTTCATATCTCTCCATCTTCTTCTTTTTGAGCCCGGTTGCGGTGCCTCAGTAACTAACTAACTAACCATCACGCCGGGTAGACAGACAGAGAGGACGGACCGCCAAACTATTCGGTCTTGGCACACACTCTTTGCCTCAAGCACATTCATACATCGTCTCACACATACTCTTCTATTATTCTGACTCTTGACATGGCCCATCTCAAGTATTTGATTCACTTGATGTAAGCAGAGTTCATTCTCTGAATGGGCTTGTTTGAAATTTAATTTTGCATAAGTAATAATTGTAATGACCGTGGCCGGTTATTATCATTACTTCTGGACTCCTTGTGTTGGATCCAGATTCCTCAGATAGTGATGATCTCAGTATAGGGTGAGGGGTGAGATTGCAATAATAAGACGTAGGTAGTCTAGTCAGTGGCGTAGCGAGGGGGTGGCGGAGGGGGGGGGGGGGCGCACCCCCCCCGGGTGCTTGATACTTGAACGTGGAGAAAAAACTTACGAAAGTGCGAAATTGCCCAAAAGATATTTTACACGAAAACACTCACTGTTATTTAGCTCGGTTGGTCGGGGATTCCCGAAAAAAGTTGCAGACTACGTATGTGCTGCCAGAATCAAAGATAAACCATTTTCATGTTCTGTGTAGTTGTAACCCGCCGCATACATATTTAATTTAACCCTTCGAATAATAAGAAAATAATTTTCTGTCAACTTTTGCCTGTCAAGGTTTGCGCGCAAAATTCCTGGTTCTTCCCATGCATTTTAAATGTTCGTATTTATTGTTTTTTTTAACGCTTTTGCAAAAATAAAAATTGTTCTAAAATTTAGATAAAATAATCTTTCCGATATGTTTATTAGAAATCAACATTTTTGTTTTTAAATATTAAAATTTTAATATTGAAAATGTAAATTGGCTAAAAAATACATACCTGCGAATATTTGAATTAAAGCAATTAAAATAGAATAAACTTCAAATTTTAAATTCAAATTCCTTTTTTAAACAAAATTTGTAATAAAACTGTCACCTCACTTTTTATCACTTTCATACAATTTTATTTTAAAATGAAATGTGGGTTACGTCACAAATAGGCGCAAAATTAAACCGTCACTTTTGATCATGTTTGTAAAATATCTGAACAACCTAGTTCATATAATTCTAAGACAACGAGAAGCATTATATTTTTTCCGTTTCTAACATAAAAGAAATCACAAATATTTGCATTACAGAAAGAGAGATATCTAACTTTTAATAATGCACGGTCGCTCTGGGACAATCTGGGTCTCCTGTTATTATAACGGCATATGATATTTTGGGACAACTTGGGTTTCCTGTGATTAAACGGGTTAAACCAGTTTTGTGTTCAGAATATAACGATAAAATAATACCAAGTTGCAGATTCAACGTGCACCGAGTGAAGTTTTACATTTGAGTTGCATGCCATGTGCTGCAAAGTTCTGAGAAATTGACTGTTCCGTGTCACATACTCGTCACATCTGGTAAAAAAATCGGCATAAAATGAGCTCATAATAAAAAAAAAATATGTTTCCTGCGCACCCCCCCCCCCCCCCTGGGGCGAAAATCCGGGGTACTTACCTAAATAAGGGGACGGCAAAATTTTCCTTCACCCCAGGCGGCTAACACCCTCGCTACGCCACTTCTCAGAGTCGATCGATGGGAGTCTAATAATATTGAAGTAGATCGCCAGCAGTTCGAGTTTGAGCACCCCTGGTAAGAGATATGCGACAAATTTAACATTTTTTTTGCAACATTGGCTCCTCCTTAGCCGATAATATACACGGCAAAGTCAAACACAATCCAGCCAATGAAATAACATTAGTGTATGACAGCATTGAATCTTTATATCTCAAACCCACTACAGAGTTAGAAATAAGTCAAATATTAAAATCTCTAAAACCAAATGCAAGTGTTGGTTACGATTCACTTAAATGTAAGAGAGTGCTAAGTTTCGCCACATAATTGGATCCCAAATAAACGAAATTAATCAATCAATGTTTTAAAGAGGGAACTTTTCCCGATAGCTGTAAAATTGCTAAGGAGATACCAATTCACAAAGGTGGGTCCAAAACAAATACCTCAAACTACAGACCCATCACAATATAACAAAAAAATTTAAACGTGTAAGATTTTCTGTTAAAAAAATTATTCTTTTATAAAAAACAATATGGCATTGGGAAAAAATCAAATCATATCAAACTTTGTGTTAAAAAAAATATTATTTTATAAAAAACAATATGGCTTTAGAAAAAATCAAACACACTAGGAGCAGTAAATGACTTAATCAGTAAACTTAGGAATGGCATTGATGGTGGAAATTATATTTTATCTATATATAGTTGACCCTCAAAAAGTCTTTGATATAGTTAGCCATAACATACTTCTCAAGAAACTCGAGAAAATTGGCGTAGTTGGTCCTGCTCTTAATCTATTCAAATCATATCTTAGCAATAGAAAGCAATTCGTTAGCAATAACAATAAAATAGCAACTAGGTTCCAATAAACTACAGAGTTCCGCAGGGATCCATTCTAAGTCCACTACTATTCCAAATTTACATTAGCGATATTTCGCAATTAATTTTAAATGGTGAGATCTTTTTATATGCAGACGATAACGATACTGCAATTTTCTACTGGGGTAAAGTTTAGATATCTTACTAGAAAATGCACAAAGAGACCCAGAAAAAATCAATAGTTGGCTCCAAACAAATATTTTAACCATGAATGCAAAAAAAAAACAGGATAAGTACATGATCTTAAGCTCAACCCGTAAAATAATTCTTCCTCATGTACCCTTAAAAATTGAAAATAATGACCTGAAAATCCTGATCCAGGAAAAATACCTGGGGATATGCATTGATCATTATTTGACATTTAAATAACATATACAAAGTATTAAAGACAAAAGCATTCCCTTCATTAGCGTATTTAGCCGGCTATAATATCTGTTGCCAAATAAATTTAAAAAAAGGTTTAAATTATAGTCTCGTACACTCACATTTAAATTATTTGATTGAAATCTAGGAAAATGCATGAGAAATAATAATGATAAAAGAATTACAGATAATACATAACAAGGTAATCAAAAAACTGTTTCACTACAAGCCCAGAACATCCACAAAAACATTATTTATAGAAACAAAAATATTAACATTAAGAAAACTATATGAATACAATACGAGTCGCCTTATTTACAAAATAAACAATAAACTCGTTCATACAAACACAAAATTCATTAAAACATCCCAAGTACACAAACACTTTACACGACAACACGATAACATACAATTAAACACTATCCACACTAACTATGGTAAACAATTCATTGGTTACGAGGGGGACAAGGGACAACTTATATAATTGCATCCCAAACGACATAAAAAATGAATATAAGCTGGGTACATTTAAGAATATATATGTTTATTCTTGATAAACAAAGTAATGACATAGAATAGAAATTAACAAAGAAAAATTTTTTTTTTTTTTATTAAAAAAAAAAAATACATACACAGATTAATAGAAAAACACATGGTTCTTAAAACTAATTAGAATGTATAAATTTCTTTTTAACGAAACTACCCAAATCAAAAGAGAAAACATTTCTCGTGCTTGGATTTTGGAGAGTGCCATTGTAAAATGCGAATAGGTACAGAAAGTATGTTATTATAAGTACTTAAATTTAAAAAATATATATATAAGTATACATAAAGACAAGTCGACATAATGAACGTGAAGTAAATAAGAGCTTAATTGGAATAGGATACAATATAAGATAATACAGGCATACATATATCAGAAATAAAAATAATATTATTGTATTTACTCAATAGGTAGATTATAAGTAGGTAGTAGGTACATAGCATTGGTTTAGAAACATATTTGAAATGGTTGGGCTGACAGTATTATAAAAGTAGGTACATAGGATAACGTTGTAACAATTTTTTAACGTTGTTCAGGTTTTGTTCCACTGTGAGTCAGCATATGGCGAGTTAGATGGCCCTTCTGATAACATGAGTAGTTGCACTCGGAACAAGAAAAAGGTTTTTCTCGACTGTGAATCAGCTTGTGGATAGTCAGACTGCCCTTTTGAGTACATGAATATTTGCATTCGGAACATGAAAAAGGTTTTTCTCCACTGTGAATCAGCTTGTGGATAGTCAGACTGCCCTTTCGAGAACATGAATAGTTGCACTCGGAACATGAAAAATGTTTTTCTCCACTGTGAATCAGCTTGTGGATAGTCAGACTGTCCTTTCGAGAACATGAATAGTTGCACTCGGAACATGAAAAAGGTTTGGTTCCACTGTGAGTCAGCATATGGCGAGTTAGATGGCCCTTGTGAGAACATGAATAGTTGCATTCGGAACACGAAAAAGGTTTTTCACGTGTGTGATTAAACATATGGCTCCTCAATTGGCCCTTTCGAGAACATGAATAGTTGCACTCGGAACAGGAAAAAGGTATTTCTCCACTGTGAATCAGCTTGTGGATAGTCAGACTGCCCTTATGAGTACATGAATAGTTGCACTCGGAACATGAAAAAGGTTTTGTTCTACTGTGAATCAGCTTGTGGATAGTCAGACTGCCTTTTTGATTACATGAATAGTTGCACTCGGAACATGAAAAAGGTTTTGTTCCACTGTGCGTCAGCATATGGCTTGTTAGATGGCCCTTCTGAGAACATGAGTAGTTGCACTCGGAACAAGAAAAAGGTTTTTCTCTACTATGAGTCAGCTTGTGGATCGTCAGACTGCCCTTTCGAGAACTTGAATAGTTGCACTCGGAACAAGAAAAAGGTTTTTCTCCACTGTGAATCAGCTTGTGGATAGTCAGATTGCCCTTTTGAGTACATGAATAGTTGCACTCGGAACATGAAAAAGGTTTTGTTCCACTGTGCGTCAGCATATGGCTCGTTAGATGGCCCTTCTGAGAACATGAGTAGTTGCACTCGGAACAAGAAAAAGGTTTTTCTCTACTGTGAGTCAGCTTGTGGATCGTCAGACTGCCCTTTTTACTGTGAGTCAGCACGTGGGTCATAAGGTTTCTTTTTTGAGAACATGAATAGTTGCACTCGGAACATGAAAAAGGTTTTTCTCCACTGTGAGTCAGCTTGTGGATAGTCAGATTGCCCTTTTGAGTACATGAATAGTTGCACTCGGAACATGAAAAAGGTTTTGTTCCACTGTGCGTCAGCATATGGCTCGTTAGATGGCCCTTCTGAGAACATGAGTAGTTGCTCTCGGAACAAGAAAAAGGTTTTTCTCTACTGTGAGTCAGCTTGTGGATCGTCAGACTGCCCTTTCGAGAACATGAATAGTCGCACTCGGAACATGAAAAAGGTTTTTCTCCACTGTGAGTCAGCATATGGCTAGTCAGACTGCTCTTTTGAGTACATGAATAGTTGCACTCGGAACATGCAAAAGGTTTTTCTCCACTGTGACTCAGCTTGTGGCGAGTCAGACTGCCCTTTCGAGAACATGAATAGTCGCACTCGGAACATGAAAAAGGTTTTTCTCCACTGTGACTCAGCTTGTGGCGAGTCAGACTGGCCTTTTGAGAACTTGAATAGTTGCATTCGGAACACGAAAAAGGTTTTTCTCGTGTGTGAATAAACATATGACTCCTCAATCGGCCTTTTAGAGAACATGAATAGTTGCACTCGGAACATGAAAAAAGTTTTGTTCCACTGTGAGTCAGCATATGACGAATTAGATGGCCCTTTTGAGAACGATAGTTGCATTCGGAACACGAAAAAGGTTTTTCTCGTGTGTGAATAAACATAGGGCTCCTCAATCGGCCTTTTTGAGAACATGAATAGTTGCACTCGGAACATGAAAAAGGTTTTTCTCTACTGTGAATCAGCTTGTGGATCGTCAGACTGCCCTTTTGAGCACATGAATAGTTGCACTCGGAACATGCAAAGACTCCAGTGTGGGTGCGAAGGTGACTTACAAAATTATTCTTATGAGAGCAGCAGTAGTTACAATGCGGACAGGAAAATTGTTTATCCACAGGATGCGTCTTCAGATCTGTCGACAAATTTGAAAATAAGACGGATAAAAAAGGCTTATTAAGAGTTATTATCTGCGCTAAGTGGAGAAATCGGATACCGCTAAATGTAAAATCGTTTAATGATCGGTTTAAATCTGGTTTACCTGCTCTCTGGTTCATCCTGTCAACGCGTTCTGAGCTTTCTTTTTTAACATCCAACAGGTCTATGTCAATTTCCATAAAAGCAAAACTCCCTCCATCTTCTTCTCGGGATCCAAGATCTGCCTTTATGGCAACTGTCTCCACATTAGTGCTGCCTGCAAAAATAAATGTTCAAATAAACTCTTTTTTTTTAATAAAAAATATTAATTTGAGAGACCAAAGATACCATGAATTTACCATGTACAGTTTGTACAGGCGTTAATTTAAAAATTAGATAGAAGGTGATGAATATAAGAAAAAAGAGTGACCCCAGAAGTTCGATTTAGGGGCCGTTGCTTTAAGAAGGTCCCTGCTCTTAAAAAAGTCAACGAAAAGGCTCAATCAATATAGACGCATTTTTTGTGTATATTAACAAGTGTAACCTATAACATGTCCCAAATAACAAAGATGTAATAACTTGAGAAATCAGGAACTTATTTCGAGTTATATACATTAAAATACAGTTTAAATTTAAAAATAAACATGCTACATTTTTATATAAATGACTAACTGGCTGTCTGAGAAATCTCCGTGTAATGTAAACATTCCTTCTTTAAATCTTGGAGGTAGAAATTTGTATCTGTATTCAGCATTTCACCTCCGCCCTCTTCCTGGTGCCCTGATTCCGTCTTGATGGAAACAGTCTCAGGATTTAGTAGATCCATGGCCTTGCTGTGTTTGGTAATTGGTTCAAGCCAAAACGAAAATTCCTGAAACAGAACCTTTTTTAAACGGAAATTTAATTCACATGAGCTTTGCATATTTGGTTTGGGTTGTAACATTTTTCCAAAAAATTGAAGTCGAATAGTATAATTAACTCATATGATTATAATTATTGTGAATATATTTTAAATTCGCATTCGACATTTGAAAACATTTGAAAGAATCGCAATCAATAATGGCATAACCCAAAACAATGTATACAATACTAGCTTGATCAAAAGGTTTTAGGACCGACCACCGTGTGACGTTGTCAGTCAACCGATTGGAATTCTTTTTATGTTATTGTTATTAATCTGTCATTAACACTTCTCTCTAAATTTTAGCGTCTTAACCCTTTCAGACCCTGTACTCACTTTTGTGAGGGTAAGTTCCTCATTTAATTTCTGACGGTGCAATGCTTCTATGGGTGTGTGACCGGTCTCAATCGTTTGTGAGCATGGCTAAGTACTTGAAAAATATTTCTTTACTGGGTAAAATGTTTATGCGGTGGCAACACCAGGATTCTTTTGTTGCACTTTTATGGCAGTTTATCAAAGTTTATCGGTCTCCCTGTTTTTGCACATATCTTTGCTTTTATTTAACTTCTTCCAATTGTTATTGAAGTTATTGTTGGTCAAGAGTGTAGTAAACGATAGTGTTGCGCTATTACAAGTTAAAAGTGTATTTTGTATTGATTAGAGACATTTGAATTTTACAACTCACTTTTGTGAGTTCTGGTTCTCAACCCTGCCAATGTAAGTAATTTATGGAATATCATATTTGTATTATTTAATTAAAATGCCTTCGTTTTTACTGTGTTTTTATGATCTGTATTTTATTTACAGACCATGGAGAATCTTATAAATGATCCAGATGCCATTGTTGACTTGCTTATGAACGGAAATGAATCAGACATAGAGTTATTTGGCGATGATGATGACGTAGATGAATGGACCCCACAAAATAGAACCGCAAGCAGTTCATCTGATTCTGAACCAGACGAAGAACCGGATAATCCACCACCTGCACAAAAAAACTACCAGTTGAGAAAAAGATCTTTTGTGAGAAAGACAACAACACCTAGGTCTAGGTCCTGCAGTAATTTTGCGACTTATTTCAACTCTGCCAGAAGAAAGCTCTGTCGTCTTCGATCGTTATTTCACAACGATGCCTTTGTTTGATAAACTCAAGGAGAAAATTTTTTATGGCACAGGCACCATTATGCCTAACAGATTTAAAGGCTTCAAGTTTACCCCAGATAAACAAATGAAGAGAGGGGATTTTAAAGAAGTATGTCGATCAGATGATGCTGTTTCTATTGTAAAATGGAAAGACAACAAATCTATTTTAATGGCATCTTCATTTGTAGGTAGTACGCCTAGTACTCACGTTGAAATATGGGATAAAACTGAAAAAAAACACATACCAGTTCAGTGCCCAACTGTAGTAAAACTATACAATGAAAAAATGGGTGGAGTCGATAGTTGCGATCAAAGTCTGGAATGTTACAGGACTTGGGTCAAGACAAAAAAATGGACACTAAAAGTAATTATTCATATGTTTGACCTAGCTATAGTAAATAGCTGGAATGAGTACAGAAGAGTTTGCAATGAAAATAATTACAGAAAAAAAGATATTGGACCTGCTGGATTTTAGGCTGACGATTGGAGAGTATTTGCTTGGAGGACTGCCACCCAAACGAAAGTTTGGTGCAGATGCTGAAACGAGCACCCAAACAATACAGTCACCTTCAAAAAGATACCAAACAGCTGCAATTCCATTGGAAGACAAGAGGTACGATGGGTATGAGCACTGGCCCATTGTCGAATCTCTCAAAGCTCCAAGGTGTTGCAGACTGGAGGGATGTTTAAAGCGATCTCGCACCAAATGCCTAAAATGTGATGTCTACTTATGCCTATCAAAGATGTCAACTGTTTCTTAAAGTTTCATCGCAAATAATCAATGATTTTTGATAACTTCCTTTGAATATTTTGTTATACCAGTATCTCTTTTTGGAAATTGTTGAGACCCAGTACTCACAATTGTGAGTATAGCTTTTCCAAGGAAAATTGATTAATAAAAAATTTAAAAAAAATTTTTTTTCCTTATTTTGTTTCCCATAATCACATTACTACAACGAAAAACTATAAAATATTTGTAAATTAGGCTCGGGTCTGAAAGGGATAACTTGACCTTTGCAAAAATTACGCTGTAGTGAGTACCTCTACCTCCGTGCGTGTTTTCGATTGTTTATAAGTCTGAAAATGGCATCAATTTTACACGGAGGCGTCTACTAATATCTACAGGAATTCCAAAAACTGAAAAAATCGAACTAATATCTATGAGAAGGAAAGTGTTGACGAATATTTACAGCTCAAACTGTTGACGAATATCTATGAGAACCAAAGTGTTGACGAATATCTACAGCACTGGCAGAGGTTGGATTTGCAATTATGTATAGCATATTGGAATAACGTAATATTGCGTATGCAGTTTAAAAAACTTAATTTATGAAGTATGTATGTAAAAATCCCTATTATCGGACTATTGGACATATTTAGCTGATTAATCAAACCTACGCTCTGTAGATATTAGTCAACACTCTGAAGTTCGTAGATATTAGTTCAACATATGAGCTGTAGATATTCGTTCGACATACAGGCTGTAGATATTAGTATCTGGAGTCATTTTGCACCACAACATCGCACCGTCTCACAATGCGATCCTTGTCCGTGAGTTTTTTGACCAAAAACAACAAGAAAACTATCCAGCAACTTTAGAAATCAGCTAATCTGGCTTCCTGCAACTTTTTCCTGTTCAATCGACTGAAAAAACCTCTTCGCGTAACGCGTTACAGCATCCGAGAGAATATCATGAAATAATCGAAAATGACTCTGATGGATAAAGTCCCGTTTATAATAGGAACAGTCCGTAATCCGTATTCGATAAGCCCTAGGCCGTAGAAGTTGGAAGATAGGAAACCTGTGTGTCCGTTTATAATAGATGGCAATAATCCGGTATTTTTTTCCACAACCGAAAAGATGGTTCAACTTTATCTTTTACCGTTACGGATTGCAGAAAACTTAGATATATGCTGCCATTTGTGTATTTTCGATTGATAATCTATGGCTATGGTATCTACTATTCAGTTTAGTTGAATAATAATTTTATGAACAAATATTTATGCGGATTTAATAGATATTTTACCGAAATCGCTGAAGACGTAAATGATCTAATATATAAAAATGAATTTATATGACGCGGAATTGATTTCTTGGGTCGAACAATTTCGTCATTTATATGACAAGAAAGAAAAAGATTATAAAGACAGAAATGCCGTAAAAACTTCGGGTTATTTATTGGTGTTTGTTCGTCAACTCTGCGTCTCCTTATGCAGTGTATCAGTGTATGCTAGCCCCAAAATTGACAAAAACATTCCACATGCAACAATATCTGACGAATCCATCGTTTCAATATTTATTTATATAAAACAAAGTAGAATATACTTCGGTTGACAGTTGACATATTCGAGTGACAGCGGCATAGTCACTTCTATGGACGTATTCTATTCTATTCCTATTCCAATTATAAACGACGTTCTAAAATATAACGGATTACGGCACCGGCCTATTCTTATCGCTTATTCCTATTATAAACGGGGCTTTAACCGTAGACTGCTGAGGTCTCACTCTGGTATTGCTCAAGTCAAAGCAGCAATTTAATTTTTCCACAGAAACACTAATCCAACATTAGGTAGCCTTAAGATGGTTTAAATATTCCTCAAACAAAACAAAACGCTAAATGAATTCTCTAACACAAATACTTGTACTGATTGGCGTTGGTAGAATAAGCTAGCTCGTCTTAGACGCAGCGCAGTTGTGGAGGTGAGCCTGCCTTAGCTCAAATGAAAGAAGTGTCGATCGGTTTGGCTGTCAGCCGCTACCAAATGTATAGCGTGATTAATATCAGCATTAGTACTTACCAATAACTATCACAAGTATGGAATGATAAATTTAACTGCACGAATTAAACAAAGTAAGGGATATTATGTAGAATTAGAGATTGAAAACAGGATGTAACAACTGACGGTGAAGAAAGCACGTGTCAATATAATATTTAGGTTATTCATAGACAGTAATGAAGCCATAGACAATATTTAAAATTTCCTTGCCTAACCAAAAGAAAACTGAATTCTAAAACCTACATTGATAGTTCAATAGCTACCTATATCTATTTTAATAATCAAAATTGTATATATTTCAGATGTTATGCCGTATATGATTACTCCCACTTTAAATGTGTTACCGGGATCACCAGAAGAAAATTATACTAAGATGCAATGCAGATTGCGAAATTGCATTGAACGTTGTTTTGGGGTGCTAAATGCGAGATGGCGCTGTTTATTGAAGCATTGTGTTTTGCATTATTATTGTAAAATATATTATTATTGTAAAATACGAAATCATATAATTTATGTATATTCGCTAAATAACGTAAAATTGACAGCTGTCACTCAAATCAGGGACTTGGGTGTTATATTTGATGAACAGTTAACATTCAATCCGCATGTAAATGAAATCACAAATAAAGCCTTAAAAATGCTTGGTTTTATATGTAGAACCGCATGCGACTTCAAGTCATTAGAATGTTTGAAAACACTGTACACATCTTTAGTAAGAAGTCAAGTAGAGTATAATTCGCCTATTTGGTCCCCCTTTTATAAAATACATTCCAACAATATTGAAAGGGTACAACACAAATTTCTACGATTTATTAACTTTAAACTAAATATTCCAATCCAAAATATAAATTATATCCAGCTGATGCACCAACTAAATTTGATCACGCTGTCAGATAGGCGAATTATCTCCGACCTTGTTCTACTAAATAAAATTATTAATTATAGAATCGACAGCCCTGAAATTCTGGCCACAATAAAATTATTTGTACCTTCCAAAAATACGAGACAAAATTCCACGTTTTTCTGTGACAATTTCAAAACAAATTATCAAGCGCACATATCCCTAAATCGAATACAAAATTTTGGTAATAAATTTGGTAATGTTGTTGACATATTTAGAGATTCCGTAGCAGTGCTTAAACGAAATCTACATAAACACTTTGCTGAAATGTATGACTTCACCATTCCATAGTGAAAAACCCTTTTTAGCTTCTATTTATTTCACTCTTTTCTTTTAGACTTTTTAACTTTAATATATACCTATATGTAACTTTACAAATTAATATTGTAATTTAATTTATATTTCGATTTTGCTTAAGTCCCTACTAATGCTGATTAATTTCAATCCCGTTATTTTTGTTTGTAAGTACAAAAAATAACTGTTCTCCATAATGGTATTCTATATTATTTGTAAAACATCTATGTAGGTACTACACATATAATAATTATTTTATTCATATATGTACTTAAACTTTTATATGCCATATAGTTAATGTAATAATACTAATAACAATGTATGTAAAAGCCCAATGGGCGTTTAAATAAATAAATAAAAATAAATAAAAATTATTGTGGATATAAATATACGATTAATCATAACTTACATATCCGTTTTAAAAGCTCTGCGAATATCTTCTCTGGGCGTTTACCAAAAAAAACGTCCGTTACGTAATGGAATTCCACCAAAAAAAATTTTTTTTTAGTAACAAACGATTTTTTTATTGAGTTAATAATATATCTAACTTCGTAAAAATAGTAAATATAAAGAAGAAACGTCTACTATTTAGTGGGAAATCAATGTTTTAATGAAGTACAGGTGATGCGAAGTTCCATTACGTCACAAACTTTAGGTAAGATTTAAGTAAAATTCTGTGGCAATTTTAATTAATCATTTGTTAAACTGTCATTTAAATTAAACAGTCTTCAAAAAACGCATAACTTAAGATAGGTAATTAAATGAAATAATATCTTTTATTAACCCTCGACCCGTCGCGTGGGGTTTTAAATGCCCAGGTTTTACAGAAATGCTAATTATGTTCATTTTAAATATTCCCACTGATTTCTTACTTTAGGTAGCTTCCTAAAAGGGACTATACTTGACGCAAGCGCCGAGAAAATTTAGTTTGCGCATGTGCGATGTGAGATACATGTTTCGGCGTGAGGATAAAAAAATCAACAAAATGCCATGAAAAATCAAGTTCGTATGTTTTTTTTTAATTGTATTTTGTTGATTTTTTTGTTGTAATAATAATAAGTCTATCAACCTCAAATAGTTATGAGTTTGATGGAAATTGGTTAGATTATTTTTTTAAAGTTTTCTATTAAAAAATATGATTCAAAATTTCATAAAAATGTTCCTTGTTGATTTTTAAGCTCTTGCATTGAAAATAAATAACTAATTTTTAACATTTCTTTTTATTTCAAAGCAATCATTATCACCTGACTGTAATCAGTTAAAATAACATATAAAATGTATGCTACAGCAACAATTTAATCATATTTATTTTTAGGGTCCTAAGCGACCCCACGCGACACCTCGCGTTACAAAAAAGGCGTGACGGGCGGAGGGTTAATAAAACTATTCCACAACGCTACTATATGGTAAATTCAATGACACAATTTAGTCTTTACTTTGGCATTTTTGTTTTAAAGTAATATAATTTTAAATGTATACATATAATAAAATTATTATGTTTTTTATAAATCTAATCTTTGAGCATTATTCTAAACAAATTAATATAAAAAAAGTTAAATCTTTTATCACATCACAATAGGACAAGTGATGTTAATAGAAAAGACGTCACGGTTTAGGAACTATAAAGGCAGGTTTACATCCTGCACAATTTTAAGAACAATTTGCATTATAAATTTTTAATTTAAATAGTTAGTAAGTTAACCACATAAATTCAACCATAAGTTTTAAGATAACCAATTTAATTAAATATTTTTCATTTTTCATAACATCACTTCTAGCCAACGAAGTCTCTGATGGTTCAAGTTAGTTATAAGCTTATGAATTCGAAACCTTTATTTGAAATTGATTTCGTAGTTTTTTTTTCAATTTTTTAACGCCATACTGACGTAACTAATAACTGAATAACGAAAGAACTTTACCGAGACACCTCTCACCAGTGATTATTTTCAGAAATAAACCGTAAATAAAAACTTAATTCCTACTTTCATTAGACTTAAAAATAAAAAAAATAATATGATAAAACATAAAAACCAGCAGTAGTTACTATATATAGAATTAAATAAATCATTTGGAACAATGTAAACCATGCTAAATAATTATGCCATTACGTCACATTTTGCGTTCCACTAGTACATCACGTCGCGTTTTGGATGTGACGTATGATGCCGGAATAGAAACAAACTCAAAAAGCACTTATTTTTAAGACCGATTTCACTAATTGGCATATTTAATCATATTCTACATGACTTAAATAATTAACCTTCAAATGCTGTAAGTAAAATATTTATTACTTACCAACAAAAACCAAGTTCGTAGTGGAAAATAAAAACAGCACAACGTGACGACCAACCACTAGCTTGTCACAGGAGAAATTGAGAGATACACTGCGGCTCAAAACTAATATGGCGATTGTTTATAGTGCAAATGTTGCCATATATCAAAATAAACCGATTCCCACAATGATTTTAAAGGTAATTTTTCGTTCAAAATCGATTTATTGTTGTAGCGTTGCGGAATTTTCCACCTACATCATTTTTAGGCAGAGAATAAAACAGATTTTTTTTATTATTTTGAACTCTACTCTGCTAAAAGTAATATATGTTAATGACTGGAACATATGACCATTTAAATTAATACAAAATGTAAAACAGGGACTGGGTAAACATTAATATTATGCGTTCGGAATTTTGCAAAAGTAGGGTAGGACACTCAAAAAATCGCCTCTCTTCTAACTTATTTGACGAATATTTATGTTAATTATATGTATTTTATGGTTTTTACTATGTAAATAAATAGTTTTATAAATTATTTTATAGGACTTATTTAAAGAAACATGTTCTAAAATTATTAACTTATAAAACGTACATATTTTTTTTAAAGTTATTATCACCTCACTTTTTATCGTTCCATGTAAAAATAATTAAGACGCCGCTACCCGAACTTCTACCAAACACGTTAAGTTTTAAAGCCATCAAAAAATATGTCTTATTTTTTAAGATAATATCTAGACATTCCCGCAGCGAAACGCAAATTATATAAAATTCCCTCGATAAAAAAAATCGCAAAGTATGGTGCAAAAATTATTATAAACACATTTGTTTCAGTTATTTTACAAGTTAAATACGTATGAAAAAATTGACAGTGTTTTTTCAAATGCTCTTTTAGACAACCCACGCGAGATTATTAGAAATTATTTTAAAAGAGTCGTGTTTTATTAAATACTAGCTGGTCCCGGCATGCGTTGCTATGCCATTTAATAAATAAATTGTTTCTCCTTGAGTGTCCTTTCCCGTTCGTCCCGTTCCACTTCCGCCTCCCCTTCTTCTCCTGCGTCCTCTTCCCCTCTCACGTTCCCACTCCGTCACCTCCACCTTCCTTCTCCCCACTCTACTCCCCCCCTCCTTCCCACGTCTGCGAACCCCCCTCCCGAGTTACCCTCCCCCCTTACACGTCCCCTTCCCCTCCCGCGTTCCCCTTCCACCTTCCCCACCTTCCGTCTTCCCTTTCCCGCTCCCTCGTCCCGCCAACACTCCTCCCACGTTCCATATATTCAATCCCAGTACATTCAGTTTTTAAACAGCCCGCGTGCCACCTTTTACAATATTTATTCAAATTTCCATTTTTCATGTATATTCAATTTGGTACCTAACATAGGTACCTATTTAAGATACCTAAAATTCTTGATTCGATTCAAACTATTAGGGGAGTACCTACTTTAGATAAATTTATCAACTTAAAGATTTTCAAAAATAGAATCCTGATTGAAAAATCATTGCTTTGCAAAATGTCATTCTCAAACACGCGAACTGTCAAACGTGCGATGTTTTCTGAAATTATCCAATTTTCTGCGACATTTTCTTAATTTTTCTCTCCGTAAGCACCATCCTCGAACTTCATGGAATATTCTAAAAAAAATTAGCGAAATTAGTTCAGCTGCTCTTGAGATTTGTGCTCAGCAACACATTCAGCGATTCATTTTTATATTATAGATTTTCACAATTTTCGATTTTGTCGCTTTAAATACTAGCGCACTCCTAAACATTCGTACTTTCATATCTCTCCATCTTCTTCTTTTTGAGCCCGGTTGCGGTGCCTCAGTAACTAACGAACTAACCATCACGCTGTTTCACCGCAGGGGTAGACAGAGAGGACGGACCGCCAAACTATTCGGTCTTGGCACACACTCTTTGCCTCTAGCACATTCATACATCGTCTCACACATACTCTTATATTATTCTGACTCTTGACATGGCCCATCTCAAGTATTTGATTCACTTGATGTAAGCAGAGTTCATTCTCTGAATGGGCTTGTTTGAAATTTAATTTTGCATAATTAATAACTGAAATGACCGTGGCCGGTTATTAACATTACTTCTGGACTCCTTGTGGTGGATCCAGATTCCTCAGATAGTGATCTCAGTATAGGGTGAGATTGCAATAATAAGACGTAGGTATAGGTCGTAGGAACATAACCCCTCTTGCATCACTATGTAATGGTTTATTCATTTTAATTAAATTCAGGCAAACAATGAATAAAAATATTATCAAATCAGCGATCTTCTACTCAGATTTAAGACAATAAATCAACCGTAACATGCGATAACATGACAGCCATAGGAAACGTCATATAATTCGATGTTGCCATAGTAATGAACCCGTTTAGTTCCAATATATTTAATTTCTACACTTATTTGCCAAACTATACAGGTTTCCACATGGGTATTGTATATAAGTAGTGCAGTGATTCCAGAGATATTTACTAATGAAAAATTACATTTCAAGAGATCGACCGATCGATCGCGAGGGCTTTTTGAGTCGATCTCGAGAAATATTTGCCAATATATAATAGATCTATTCATAATTTTTGTTTTAGTTGATCCTCAATTAGGCCTCAATAAGACCACCTATTTTTTATGCCTTTTTTTGTAAGGTATTTATTTGTAGCTTGTAGTGAACGGAGTTAGAGAAAATTCTGGTATTTTATGTGAAGATAAACATCCAAATCTACGACAAATCGCCCTTCAGTTGACGGCAATGTTTGTGTCAACTTACTTGTGCGAGTCTGCATTTACTGAAATGAAGATAATTAAGTCCAAATATCGCAATCGACTAACTGTCGAACATATGCCATCGTGCTTGCGATTAGCACTCAGTAATTACGTATCATCTTATGAAGTGTATGCTGAGGACATGAAGTGCCACACTTCAACATCCAGTCATTCTTTAATTAAGTCTCGTTTGTTTTGTAAGAACCAATAAACTTGCAATTTTGAAAAAGTGTGAGCTTTTTCATTGACTTCTTAGAGCAGACCTCCTTGAAAATACCTTGAAAAAAAAATGCATGTTGCGGGAAATTTGCCTATTTCCGTCGTTTCTACTAATTCTCTGTGGATTCATCGATTCATGGCCATGCAATTATGCAACGTCCCTTTATATACTTATACCTGCGCCACGATACACCTGTAGAGAATGACAGCGAACACATTTTACAGCCATAAATTACCTGACAGAGCGCGCGAGCCCGAATAACCCGGCGGGCAACTTCATTCCCTTACTTGCGCCCTCTTGAGTCGTTCGCTGCTGTTCGCTAGCATTCTCGCCATTTCCTAAAATCCTTCTGAAACAATTATTGTCGTGTCATGCTTTGTATCCGATGTCTAAATAACATTCAATAAACGTAGAGTCCGTGAATCTCAACATGTGTATTGATTGATCTAACTCACACACCTTGGCTACATGAATAAGTACAAAGAAACAAATTGATCCTGCCAAATCTATTTTGCCAAACACCCTACCTACCGAAATGACAATCCTGCATCGCACATACTTGCAGCCTCTCCAGCGCCGGATCTGCCATACGTTCAAAAACGTGCAAAAAACCTGGCGCCAACTCCGAAGGGGCGCCGCGAGAAAATAAATATTGTATTAAAAATTTGTTATAATATTCCCTGAATCGTTTAAAAATTACCCATAGTACGAAATAATTATTACGCTCTAGCAACACTTTCCAAAGATACAGACTGCGCACGCATCTGGTTTGAATTCAACGAAATTCAACGATTTACGAATTTATAGTCAGTTACAGAATTTTTTTTACAAATTCCATATATTTAGTTTAAACGTAAGATCTATTTTTCCATATATCTTTTACCGTCTTTTACGACGAATGAGTGCGATCCAAATTCATTAACCAATCACAGCGCCGTACTTTTATTCAAGAGAACAAACAAACAGACGGCGCCTTTCAAAATGCTTTTGTACGATTTAAATCTCTAGGAGAAGGGACTTAAAGACCATTTTCTTATGAAATCTTCAGTAAATTCAAAATTTCATTAGCATAAACATCGCACGGTTTGCAAGGTTGCAACTTGTTAACAGTTTCATCATTGATTTGACAGTTGAAGTTCGTTAAATGTACCTATAATTAATTTCTATTAGATTTGTTATTTTACAGTCAGTAATAATCAGTGTAAGTTTCTTTCGTAAGCCGTTGATACCATAGATACGTTCGTGTTTGTTCGCTCAACACAGAACACAGGGGAAATGGAAATGCAAGGTACAAATTTGAGGTTATATTATTAGATTTTTTAATTAATAACTAAATTTCTATTGGTTGTTAGAGGTTGTGGATTGTGGATTACAATGAATAGAACAATAATTAAAAAAAACTTTCAGGCTCGCAGAATCTAAAACTTAGAATTAAAGAGCATAATGATATAAAAAAACTCGTTTCAAAACTCAAAATTCCATTAGTTTATTAGTTCAGGAAGGTCCTGTACAATTGAAAGGTTTTGATTTTCCTATTACGAACAAGCGTAAATTTAATACTGAGTATTATTACAAGAAACTGCCTAATGGAGAAGAATTACATAGATCGTGGCTTATTTATTCGAAAACTTGATTTTATTTGATAAATTAGTGTAAAAAAAAAATTAAATAAAAAAATAAAAAATTGGGGTAAACGAATTTTTAATCAAAATAAAAATATAGGGGGGGGGGGCGCCATCGGTACCTACTGCACAGGGCGCTAGATTTCGTAGATCCGGCCCTGAGCCTCTCAGAGCAGCGGTGTAGCAGGGGAGGGGTGGGGCGGGTGGAGGGGTACCTTTAAGGGGGCGCCAAAATTTCACAATAAACAATAAGTTCTTGGTGTAGCAAAGTTCTTGGTGTAAAAGCTGGACCGAGTGCAGATTGACTCTTAGTTTAAAGTTTCATGTTCCGAACGATCTGTCAAAATTTCAGTAGCGGATTAATCTACTGATGGACTTCGAAGAAAATCTTTCTAAAATTTCGTTTACAAATTTTGTTTCAAACCATGCTTCAAAATTCGTAACTCGTAGGAAAATCATACGCATATTATGAGAGTAATAGTATTTAAAGCTGGGGATTCGCAAGCAGATTCATTTAAAACCAGTTTTAGATTCATCTGCTGACATATTTCCAAGAAAAATATTATTTTATTTGAAGTGCAGTTTTAAAATTCTAGTTGCAGACTATGTATGTGCCGACAGAATCAAAGAAAATTCATTTTTATCTTCTGAGTATAGTTTTAAATCGCCAAACACATATTTAATTTAAACCATTTTTGTGTTCATAATGTAAATTTCAGTTGGTTTCATTTGCTGACACATTTCGAAGGAAAACATTGTCTTATTCGAAGTGCAGTTGTAAAATTCTAGTTGCAGGCTACGTATGTGCTGCCAGAATCAAAGATAAACCATTTTCATGTTCTGTGTAGTTGTAACCCGCCGCATACAGATTTAATTTAAACCAGTTTTGTGTTCAGAATATAACGATAAATTAAAAAATACCAAGTTGCAGATTCAACGTGTACCGAGTGAAGTTTTACATTTGAGTTGCAAGCCATGTGCTGCAAAATTCTGAGAAATTGACTGTTCCGTGTCTAATTTTTATTTTGGAACTCATACGCAGAATCTGCGGAAAAAAATATATTTTGGCACTCATACCAGTTAAAACCTCCCTGTGTTATATACATCGTGTGAAAATTCGAGATGCGAAATTCTATTGCATGGATACCATTCTCGATTTCCGAGAGCAGTTGTAAATTTGTAGTAGAACATAAAAACTTGATTTTTTTTATTGGAAGAATACTCGTCACATCTGGTAAAAAAATCGGCATAAAATGAGGTCATAATAAAAAAAATATGATTTGAAAATCCGGGGTACTTACCTAAATAAGGGGGCGGCAAAATTTTCCTTCACCCCAGGCGGCTAACACCCTCGCTACGCCACTTCTCAGAGTCGATCGATCGGAGTCTAATAATATTGAAGTAGATCGCTAGCAGTTCGAGTTTGAGCACCCCTGGTAAGAGATATGCGACAAATTTAACTTTTTTTTTGCAACATTGGCTCCTCCTTAGCCGATAATATACATGGCAAAGTCAAACACAGTCCAGCCTTTGAAATAACATTAGTGTATGACAGCATTGAATCTTTATATCTCAAACCAACTATAGAGTTAGAAATGAGTCAAATATTAAAATCTCTAAAACCAAATACAAGTGTTGGTTACGATTCATTAAAGAATGTTTTAAAGAGGGAACTTTTCCCGATAGCTGTAAAATTGCTAAGGTGATACCATTCACAAAGGTGGGTCCAAAACAAATACCTCAAACTACAGACCCATCACAATTCTAGAAAAAAATTTAAACGTGTAAGATTTTCTGTTAAAAAATTATTCTTTTATAAAAAACATATGGCTTTGGGATAAAATCAAAACAAATCAAATTTTTTGTTAATTTTTTTTTTTTTTTTTTAAAAACATTATGGCTTTAGAAAAAAATCAAACACACTATGAGCAGTAAATAACTTAATCAGTAAACTTAGGAATGGCATTGATGGTGGAAATTATATTTTATCTATATTAGTTGACCTTCAAAAAGTCTTTGATACAGTTAGCCATAACATACTTCTCAAGAAACTCGAGAAAATTGGTGTAGTTGGTCTTGCTCTTAATCAATTCAAATGATATCTTAGCAATAGAAAGCAATTCGTTAGCATTAACAATAAAATAGCAACTAGATTCCAATAAACTATAGAGTTCCGCAGGGATCCATTCTAAGTCCACTACTATTCCAAATTTACATAAGCGATATTTCGCAATTAATTTTAAATGGTGAAATCTTTTTATATGCAGATAATACTTCAATTTTCTACTGGGGTAAAGATTTAGACATCTTACTAGAAAATGCACAAAGAGACCTAGAAAAAATCAACAGTTGGCTCCAATCAAATATTTTAACCATGAATGCAAAAAAACAGGATACATGATCTTAAGCTCAACCCGTAAAATAATTCTTCTTCATGTACCCTTAAAAATTGAAAATAATGACCTGCAAATCCTGATCCAGGAAAAATACCTGGGGATATGCATTGATCATTATTTGACATTTAAATAACATATACAAAGTATTAAATACAAAAGCATTCCCTTCATTAGCTTATTTAGCCGGCTATAATATCTGTTGCCAAATAAATTAAAAAAAGGTTTATATTATAGTCTCGTACACTCACATTTAAATTATTTGATTGAAATCTAGGAAAATGCATAAGAAGTAATAATGATAAAAGAATTACAGATAATACATAACAAGGTAATCAAAAAACTGTTTCACTACAAGCCCAGAACATCTACAAAAACATTATTTATAGAAACAAAAATATTAACATTAAGAAAACTATATGAATACAATACGAGTCGCCTTATTTACAAAATAAACAATAAACTCGTTCATACAAACACAAAATTCATTAAAACATCCCAAGTATACAAACACTTTACACGACAACACGATAACATACATTTAAACACCATCCACACTAACTATGGTAAACAATTCATTGGTTACGAGGGGGACAAGGGACAACTTATATAATTGCATCCCAAACGACATTAAAAATGAATATAAGCTGGGTGCATTTAAGAATATATATGTTTATTTATGAATATATATATATATTTTTTTTTTAAAAATACATACTTACACAGATTAATAGAAAAACACGTGGTTCTTAAAACTAATTAGAATGTATAAATTTCTTTTTAACGAAACTACCCAATTCAAAAGAGAAAACATTTCTCGTGCTTGGATTTTGGAGAGTGCCATTGTAAAATGCGAATAGGTACAGAGAGTATGTTATTACAAGTACTTAAATTTAAAAAAAATATATATATGTATACATGAAGACAAGTCGACATAATGAACTTGAAGTAAATAAGAGTTTAATTGGAATAGGATACAATATAAGATTATACAGGCATAGATATATCAGAAATAAAAATAATATTATTGTATTTACTCAATAGGTACATTATAAGTAGGTAGTAGGTACATAGCATTGGTTTAGAAACATATTTGAAATGGTTGGGCTGACAGTATTATAAAAGTAGGTACATAGGATAACGTTGTAACAATTTTGTGCCAAGAAATAAAGCGTATGTACTTTGCTTTCAATTTGATATGCTGATGAAATATTTTTAGAGGATATGTTCTAGTTTTTTTGTTTGTTTGTTTTTTTTTGTTGTTATTATTGTGATGATGAATTTAAAACTTATAATTAATGTCGGGTTGGTCTATTAGTTGTTTTATTTGGGATTTAAAAACTTTATAATTTTTTTCAGACTTGATTTTATATTGTTGTTGATGGATTGAAATGATCTTTATGAGTTTGTAATAATGAGTTCTTTTTGAATATTTTATTTAAACTGAGAACCCTAAAAGAGTCAAATAGCTTTGTTGTTGGAAATACAGACGGTTTTCGTAGATGACTTTTAAAATCAACCTCTGTACCCTTTCTACAGGTAAGAGGTTAGTTTTGAAGTCCCTCCCCATCCGATTATACCATATTGTAGAATAGATTGGGCAAGAGAGAAATAGATAGTTTTAATCAGACTGGATGATAAGATGTTTCTCAGTCTAATAAATATGTATATAAGTTTTCTTATTCTGGTTACTGTATTTTGGACTTGTTCTTTCCATTTTAAGTGTCTATCTACTGTGATACCCAGATGTTTTATACTATTTTTACATGTTATTTGTAAACAAATTGCACTGTCGCATTCCTTATTGTTTTCACATCGTGATGAATGGATTTTAATTATAATACTGTTTTCGACATTTTTTTCTTACAAAGAGAATGGGATAAAACATGCATCGATCCGAATCACGAAAGAAGATGGATGGCGTCAATTAACCATTTTTCAATCACCGGCATCATGTGGGAATCACTAAGCGCACCAATCTCACGTAAAATCACTCCACACAAATAATGGATGGAAACTATTTTGTTCTCAGAGTTAACAAACGGCACACGGCACAAAACATCCATGTAGAAAAAAGGATTCTTAATTTTAAAATAGGAATATTACTATTTTATGACATCGTCTAATTACCGTCTCTCAGCTGAAAAGGCGGAAATTAAAAAGAAGCGTCTCCGGAAATCGACCGAAGAGTGTTGTCAACTCATTAATTGACCGCAAGGCGATTAATTAATTGTTTAATGGCCAGATAAACAGCAAGTAAAATCGGCTCATTACTTAGAAAAGAAATAATGACAGGTTTTTAGGGTAAAAAAACCTTATTTCTGAAGGGAATAATCATTTTCGTAAAAGCACTCGGTAAGTTTTTCTGAACTGTGAGTCAGCAAGTGGCTTGTCAGATTGGCCATTTGAGAACGTAAATAGTTGCATATGGAATAAGAAAAACTTTTATTTAATGTGAGTCAGCATTTGGCAAGTCATATGGCCCTTTTGAGAACATGAATATTTACACTCAGAACAAGAAAAAGGTTTTCCTCACTGTGAGCCAGCACGTGGCAAGTCAGATGATTTTTAAAAGAACATGAATAGTTGCACTCAGGACATTAATAAGGTTTTTTACCCTCTGTGAGTCAATATAGAAAGTTGCATTTTAAAACATGTAAAAGGTTTTTTTTTAACTAAGTGTCTGCTTGTGCCTCGTCAGATAGCACTGAAAACAAGAAAAGTTGCACTCGGAACAAGAAAAAATTATTTTATACTGTGAGTCAGCATATGGGTCGTCAAACTGCCCTTTCGAGAATATGAATAGTTGCTCTCGAAACATGAAAAAGGTTTTTTCTACTGTGAGTCAGCACGTGGGTCATAAGTTTGCTTTTTTGAGAACATGAATAGTTGCACTCGGAACAAGAAAAGGGTTTTTTTCTACTGTGAGTCAGCATGTGGATGGTCAGACTGCCCTTGTGAGAACATGAATAGTTGCACGAGGAACATGCAAAAATTTTTCTCCACTGTGACTCAGCTTGTGGATAGTCAGACTGCCCTTTCGACAACATGAATAGTTGCACTCGGAACATGAAAAAGGTTTTGTTGCACTGTGAATCAGCATATGGCGAGTTAGATGGCCCTTCTGAGAACATGAGTAGTTGCACTCGGAACAAGAAAAAGGTTTTTCTCTACTGTGAATCAGCTTGTGGATAGTTAGACTGCCCTTTTGAGTACATGAATAGTTGCACTCGGAACATGAAAAAGGTTTTGTTCCACTGTGAATCAGCTTGTGGATAGTCAGACTGCCCTTTTGAGTACATGAATAGTTGCATTCGGAACACGAAAAAGGTTTTTCTCGTGTGTGAATAAACATATGGCTCCTCAATTGGCCTTTATGAGAACATGAATAGTTGCACTCAGAACATGAAAAAGGTTTTTCTCCACTGTGAATCAGCTTGTGGATAGTCAGACTGTCCTTTCGAGAACATGAATAGTTGCACTCGGAACATGAAAAAGGTTTTTCTCCACTGTGAATCAGCTTGTGGATAGTCAGACTGCCCTTTTGACTACATGAATAGTTGCACTCGGAACATGAAAAAGGTTTGGTTCCACTGTGAGTCAGCATATGGCGAGTTAGATGGCCCTTGTGAGAACATGAATAGTTGCATTCGGAACACAAAAAAGGTTTTTCTCGTGTGTGAATAAACATATGGCCCCTCAATTGGTCCTTTCGAGAACATGAATAGTTGCACTCGGAACAGGAAAAAGGTTTTTCTCCACTGTGAATCAGTTTGTGGATAGTCAGACTGCCCTTTTCAGTACATGAATAGTTGCACTCGGAACATGAAAAAGGTTTTGTTCCACTGTGAGTCAGCATATGGCGAGTTAGATGGCCCTTTTGAGAAAATGAATAGTTGCATTCGGAACATGAAAAAGGTTTTTTCCCAATGTGAATCAGCTTGTGGATAGTCAGACTGCCCTTTCGAGAACTTGAATAGTTGCACTCGGAACAAGAAAAAAGTTTTTCTCCACTGTGAATCAGCTTGTGGATAGACAGATTGCCCTTTTGAGTACATGAATAGTTGCACTCGGAACATGAAAAAGGTTTTGTTCCACTGTGCGTCAGCATATGGCTCGTTAGATGGCCCTTCTGAGAACATGAGTAGTTGCACTCGGAACAAGAAAACGGTTTTTCTCCACTGTGAGTCAGCTTGTGGATCGTCAGACTGCCCTTTTTACTGTGAGTCAGCACGTGGGTCATAAGGTTTCTTTTTTGAGAACATGAATAGTTGCACTCGGAACATGCAAAAGGTTTTTCTCCACTGTGACTCAGCTTGTGGCGAGTCAGACTGCCCTTTCGAGAACAGGAATAGTCGCACTCGGAACATGAAAAAGGTTTTTCTCCACTGTGAGTCAGCATATGGCTAGTCAGACTGCTCTTTTGAGTACATGAATAGTTGCACTCGGAACATGAAAAAGGTTTTGTTCCCCAGTGAGTCAGCATATGGCTAGTTAGATGGCCCTTTTGAGAAAATGAATAGTTGCACTCGGAACATGCAAAAGGTTTTTCTCCACTGTGACTCAGCTTGTGGCGAGTCAGACTGTCCTTTCGAGAACATGAATAGTCGCATTCGGAACACGAAAAAGGTTTTTCTCGTGTGTGAATAAACATATGGCTCCTCAATCGGCCTTTTTGAGAACATGAATAGTTGCACTCGGAACATGAAAAAGGTTTTTCTCCACTGTGAATCAGCTTGTGGATAGTTAGACTGCCCTTTTGAGTACATGAATAGTTGCACTCGGAACATGAAAAAGGTTTTGTTCCACTGTGAGTCAGCATATGGCGAGTTAGATGGCCCTTTTGAGAACATGAATAGTTGCATTCGGAACACGAAAAAGGTTTTTCTCGTGTGTGAATAAACATATGGCTCTTCAATCGGCCTTTTTGAGAACACGAATAGTTGCACTCGGAACATGAAAAAGGTTTTTCTCTACTGTGAGTCAGCTTGTGGATCGTCAGACTGCCCTTTTGAGCACATGAATAGTTGCACTCGGAACATGCAAAGACTCCAGTGTGGGTGCGAAGGTGACTTACAAAATTATTCTTATGAGAGCAGCAGTAGTTACAATGCGGACAGGAGAATCGTTTATCCACAGGATGCGTCTTCAGATCTGTCGACAAATTTGAAAATAAGACGGATAAAAAAGGCTTATTAAGAGTTATTATCTGCGCTAAGTGGGAAATCGGATACCGCTAAATGTAAAATTGTTTAATGATCGGTTTAAATCTGGTTTACCTGCTCTCTGGTTCTTCCTGTCAACGCGTTCTGAGCTTTCTTTTTTAACATCCAACAGGTCTATGTCAATTTCCATATAAGCAAAACTCCCTACATCTTCTTCTCGGGATCCAAGATCTGCCTTTATGGCAACTGTATCCACATTAGTGCTGCCTGCAAAAATAAATGTTCAAATAAACTCTTTTTTTATAACAAAAAATATTAATTTGAGAGACCAAAGATACCATGAATTTACCATGTACAGTTTGTACAGGCGTAAATTTAAAAATTAGATAGAAGGTGATGAATATAAGAAAAAAGAGTGACCCCAGAAGTTCGATTTAGGGGCCGTTGCTTTAAGAAGGTCCCTGCTCTTAAAAAAGTCAACGAAAAGGCTCAATCAATATAGACGCATTTTTAGTGTATATTAACAAGTGTAACCTATAACATGTCCCAAATAACAAAGATGTAATAACTTGAGAAATCAGGAACTTATTTCGAGTAATATACATTAAAATACAGTTTAAATTTAAAAATAAACATGCTACATTTTTATATAAATGACTTACTGGCTGTCTGAGAAATCTCCGTGTAATGTAAACATTCCTTCTTTAAATCTTGGAGGTAGAAATTTGTATCTGTATACAGCATTTCACCTCCGCCCTCTTCCTGGTGCCCTGATTCCGTCTTGATGGAAACAGTCTCAGGATTTAGTAGATCCATGGCCTTGCTGTGTTTGGTAATTGGTTCAAGCCAAAACGAAAATTCCTGAAACAGAACCTTTTTTAAACGGAAATTTAATTCGCATGAGCTTTGCATATTTGGTTTGGGTTGTAACATTTTTCCAAAAAATTGAAGTCGAATAGTATAATTAACTCGTATGATTATAATTATTGTGAATATATTTTAAATTCGCATTCGATATTTGAAAACACTTGAAAGAATCGCAATCAATAATGGCATAACTCAAAACAATGTATACAATACTAGTTTGATCAAAAGGTTTTAGGACCGACCACCGTGTGACGTTGTCAGTCAACCGATTGGAATTCTTTTTTTGTTGTTGTTAATCTGTCATTAACACTTCTCTCCAAATTTTAGCGTCATAACTTGACCTTTGTAAAAGTTACGCTGTAGTGAGTACCTCTACCTCCGTGCGTGTTTTCGATTGTTTATAAGTCTGAAAATGGCATCAATTTTGCACGGAGGCGTCTATTAATATCTACAGGAATTCCAAAAACTGAAAAAATCGAACTAATATCTATGAGAAGGAAAGTGTTGACGAATATCTACAGCACTGACAGAGGTTGGATTTGCAATTATGTATAGCATATTGGAATAACGTAATATTGCGTATGCAGTTTAAAAAACTTAATTTATGAAGTATGTATGTAAAAATCCCTATTATCGGATTATTGGACATATTCAGCTGATTAATCCAACCTACGCTCTGTAGATATTAGTCAACACTCTGAAGTTCGTAAATATTAGTTCAACATATGAGCTGTAGATATTCGTCCGACATACAGGCTGTAGACATTAGTATCTGGAGTCATTTTGCACCACAACATCGCACCGTCTCACAATGCGATCCTTGTCCGTGAGTTTTTTGACCAAAAACAACAAGAAAACTATCCAGCAACCTTAGAATTCAGCTAATCTGGCTTTTTGCAACTTTTTCCTGTTCAACCGACTGAAAAAACCTCTTCGCGGAACGCGTTACAGCATCCGAGAGAATATCATGAAAAAATCGAAAATGACTGTGATAGATAAACCGAAAATTGAGTACAATCGGTGTTTCGAGGATAAGATTAAGCGTTGGAGTAAGTGCATTGCAATCGATGGGGTGTACTTTGGAGGGAGCCATATCGATTATGATGAATAAATTTGTATTTTTGATTTTATGAATAAAGTCCTAAAACTTTTCTTAACAAAGTGTTATCTATCTCTAAAGATAAACCGGTATCACCTTATTTTGGATCCGCCATTCCGCTTTTAACAGAATATCGAAAATACACAGGTGCATAATATGAAAAAAAATTCACTGACTCCAAAAATAACAATCGTACCTACATATTCATGGGTAGAAAAAGTATGTTGATTATTAAGTTGTAGAAGAATACGAAATTTGTTTTTTACTTTTTAGTGCATTTTTTGTTTTATTAAAATTTTTGTTTATCAACACAACAAATGCACAATAATTATATTAACAAGAGCATTAAATATTTTAATAGTCTCCCCGGAGAAGTAAAAAAAAAAAGATTTCATATAATTAAAAAAAGGGTCAATTTTATCTTTAAAAAAAAATTATATCACCAATCAAAATTTTATAAATTCAATTCATGCCATATTAAAATTTAACATAACAATTTCCGAGTACTTAAGTTTATATTTATTGTAAACTCTATGGTAAATTATGTTAAAATAATGAAATAATTATGAAATTCATTAAGATATTATTTTCAGTCTTTTGTTTTGCCGAATATTGTGTTTCAATACTGTAACAATGTTATAAATAAACAAAAAAAAGTTCATATAATGTGAGTATTTAAATCAACGCAATTTAAACACTGTATGATGTCAATATTATTTAGGGAAATGTTTACATTGTTTACAACAACCAGTTCCGGCAGTGTTGTTTGGGTGATTGCGTGCAGGGCTGGATTTTGTTAAATTTCTGGGATTAGATGAAGAAAGTGCGAGTAGGTGATATCGTATATTAAGCCCCGTTTATAATAGGACTACACCAGGCTAGGCTTGCATTCAATAAAAGGTCGAAAATAATAGAATCGAATAATATAGACCTGAAACTGAGAATACTCCTCATCAAGACCTGTGTATGGAGTATCTTGATGTACGGCTGCGAAACATGGTGCCTATCCGAAAGAGATAAACGGAGACTAGAGGCTTTTGAGATGTGGTCCTATAGAAGACTATTAGGAATTTCCTGGAGAGACCACATTACAAATGAAGAGGTTCTCCAAAGAATCGAAGGAGGAAGGCACCTGCTCAGGACCTTGTCCGAAAGGCGCGCAAGATGGATCGGCCATGTAATAAGACAAGAAGGCCTCTTGCATGCTATAATGGAGGGTATGACCGAGGGGACAAACGCTAGGGGACGCCCACGCCGAGAGTACCTGGAGGACCTGCTGGTGGACGTGCGCTGCTCATCATATGCAGATTTCAAAAGAGCCACACAAGACAGGGAAGAGTGGAAGAAACGAATAGATGACATTGCTGCAAACCAATCCCAGGATTGAAACCAGAGAGAGAGATAATAGGAAAAGTGCGTACCTAATCCGTATTCGAAAAGCCCTAGGCCTAGGAAGTTGGAAGATAGGAAACCTGTGCTGTGTGTCCGGCAATAATAGATGCCAGTAATCTGTTTATAATAGGAATAGTCGGTAATCCGTATTCGACAAGCCCTAGGCCTAGGAAGTTGGAAGATAGGAAACCTGTGCTGTGTGTCCGGCAATAATAGATGGCAATAATCCGGTATTTTTTTCCACAACCGAAAAGATGGTTCAACTTTATCTTTTACGGTTACGGATTGCAGAAAACTTAGATATATGCTGGCATTTGTGTATTTTCGATCGATAATCTATGGCTATGGTATCTACTATTCAGTTTAGTTGAATAATAATTTTATGAACAAATATTTATGCGGATTGAATAGATATTTTACCCAAACCGCTGAAGACGTAAATGATCTAATATATAAAAATGAATTTATATGACGCGGAATTGATTTGTTGTGTCGAACAATTTCGTCATTTATGAGACAAGAAAGAAAAAAATTATAAAGACAGAAATGCCGTAAAAACTTCGGGTTATTTATTGGTGTTTTTTCGTCAACTCTGCGTCTCCATATGCAGTGTATCAGTGTATGCTAGCCCCAAAACTGACAAAAACATTCCACATGCAACAATATCTGACGAATCCATCGTTTCAATATTTATTTATATAAAACAAAGTAGAATATACTTCGGTTGACAGTTGACATATTCGAGTGACAGCGGCATAGTCACTTCTATGGACGTATTCTATTCTATTCCTATTCCAATTATAAACGACGCGACGTTCTAAAATATTACGGTTAACGGATTACGGCACCGGCCTATTCTTATCGCTTATTCCTATTATAAACGGGGCTTTAACCGTAGACTGCTGCTGTCTCACTCTAGTATTGCTCAAGTCAAAGCAGCAATTTAATTTTTCCACAGAAACACTAATCCAACATTAGGTAGCCTTAAGACGGTTTAAATATTCCTCAAACAAAACAAAACGTTAAATAAAATCTCTAACACAAATACTTGTACTGATTGGCGTTGGTAGAATAAGCTAACTCGTCTTAGAAGCAGCACAGTTGTGGAGGTGAGCCTGCCTTAGCTCAAATGCCTCAAATGAAAGAAGTGTCGATCGGTTTGGCTGTCAGCCGCTACCAAATGTATAACGTGATTAATATCAGCATTAGTACCTACCAATAACTATCACAAGTATGGAATGATAAATTTAACTGCACGAATTAAACAAAGTAAGGGATATTATGTAGAATTAGAGATTGAAAACAGGATGTAACACCTAACGGTGAAGAAAGCACGTGTCAATATAATATTTAGGTTATTCATAGACAGTAATGAAGCCATAGACAATATTTTAAATTTCATTGCCTGGGCCTTTTAGGTTTAGGTTACTAAAACCCCGTTTATAATAGGAATAGTCTGTAATCAGTATTCGATAAGCCCTAGGCCTAGGAAGTTAGAAGATAGGAAACCTGTGTATCCGTTTATAATAGGAATAGTCTGTAATCCGTATTCGATAAGCTCTAGGCCTTGGAAGTTGGAAGATAGGAAACCTGTGTATCCGTTTATAATAGAAATAATCTGTAATCCGTATTCGATAAGCTCTAGGCCTTGAAAGTTGGAAGATAGGAAACCTGTGTATCCGTTTATAATAGGAATAGTCTGTAATCCGTATTCGATAAGCTCTAGGCCTTGAAAGTTGGAAGATAGGAAACCTGTGTATCCGTTTATAATAGGAATAGTCTGTAATCCGTATTCGATAAGCTCTAGGCCTTGGAAGTTAGAAGATAGGAAACCTGTGTATCCGTTTATAATAATAGGAATAGTCTGTAATCCGTATTCGATAAGCTCTAGGCCTTGGAAGTTGGAAGATAGGAAACCTGTGTATTCGTTTATAATAGATGGCAATAATCTGTTATTTTTTTTCCACAACCGAAAAGATGGGTCAACTTTATCTTTTACGGTTACGGATAGCAGAAAGCTTAAGTGCTCTACTGACATTTCGATTTCTAGTCCCTTCTTGCTGCCCTCGATTGGTGGTTGTCACCATACCACCCAATTTGCAGAGAGGTCTTAGCTTTTGCGCTGTATTCGGAGCGCTCTCGTTGTGCGCAAACGTGTTATGGTTCCGTCATTTTAGAAATTTCAACGTATTTGATTAGCGTTGGCTTTATTGACAATAATAATCCGATTCGTAAAAGAAAATATTTAGCAAAAAATGATACATTTTTTTCTATTAAAAACAAAAAAAAATGTTTATGATCACATGTCGTTACTGATCCCATCACGACGGGAACGGTTTGAGCAAACTAGCGCTGTTTCGTTTGTTTAAAGTGCCGCTAAAACGAGACGCAACGCTTGTCAAATGACCGCTAGGCCATACACGCGTTCTCTCCTGAACAGTCAGTTAAGGAGTGTGAAGGAAAAATATTTTAAATGTTTTAATAAAAAATGACATCGGACAGCAAAATTACCTCAATATGTTATACTCCAAATAAGCTCGGAAATCGCTAGTTTAAGTCTCTCGGGTACGTGCTGTTACACCCCGTATAATTTTTGAATATAAAAATTTTGGCTCGCAAAATAAAAAAATGTTTTAACAATGTCCCACCTTACGTATTTTTCTAAGTAAAATTACCGATAACGAAAAAAATAATACACGCATATTTTATTAGGCAAATTTATTAAAAACATTATCAACCACTCACTTTTTTGTCGTTTCTTTTAAAAATAAAATTAATTAAAAAATTCCAATAGTTTCACAATTTCTTTGCTTGTGGTCGGAAATTTAAGTGTTATATATTTAATAAAGGTAATATATATTTTTTTTATTATTTTGAGGTTAACTTTTAGATTCGAATATAAAAAGAGTTGTTTTATCTTTTTAACATTGCACCGTTTAAATCATATTTCTAATCATGATAGTAAGGGATGTTATGAAAATAATTTATTGTTCAAAATTACCCCAGAGTTAATAATATTTGTTTATATTAATTCAATTCAATTATTTTACTGGCCACTAATAAATTCACTTTTTCTCCGGTAACTTAAACTTTTGATCGTTAGGGGGATCGTGATCGATTCCCCATTCCCCTCACTTCTTGGATTTGCATCTCCTGGGCAGGATGTGAATCCGACAGTCAACAATGTGGATTTAAGTTTAATATGGAATTAGTTTAATCGGCGGGTTTATCAGTTTAATTTAATATGTGAACGATAAGTTTCTATAATTCTCAGCCGGTACAATGTGATCGCGACTGTAGAACCTTAATTTTACGGGTATTGTTGTGTAAAATCCCGCTGTGCTAAAATGGCGGTTTGACCGAGCAAGTTTATTATAATCATCGATTATATTTACCATCCGTCATTCGATGAGATGAATCACTATTAATTATATGGCACACAACTCGTCCGCTGATTCTACGCCGTATATTTCTGCAACCTGATGGAACTTGTACTGCAACAACCACATAATGGAGGACGCTATGGGCATGGCGTTCCCATATTTAACAATCACCTAAGATGGAGGGAGAAACTCGCAAACCTGGCGCTGAAGCAACGTTTTGTTTTTTGTTTGTTTGTTTTTGTAACTTTATTTAGATGTAAGCAAATTTCATACATCTAGTATTAAAAAACATATAAAATACATAATAAAATAAATAGAGTCATAAAATTATAACGGAAAGAATACAACTTAAAAAAAGAAATACAGTTACTCCAGTTAGAAATACAAACAATAGGGTTTAAGACATACAGTTAATACAAATAAATACAATTCATAAATTTTTCTTAATGTATGTTGCACATGTTTTCCGAAAAGTGCCAAGACTTGGGGCTTCCTTTATGGAATTTGGTAGGTTATTATAAAGTTTTTGACCTTTATAAAACACGCTGTTCTGTGTACACGTAAGTCTAGTTTTGGGAAGCCTGAAGTCTCGGCAACTCCTCGTAGGATAATTGTGAATATTTTCATGGTACATAATATTAGTTTGCAGATATTTAGGGAGCATGTTATTTTTAAGCTTGTACATCATTGTTAACGTATTATATATTATATGTTGTTTAGTTGTCATCATATTTAGGTTTTGTAACATAGTTTTAACTCTAGTAAAGATATTACATTTCAGAATCATCCTCATTCCCCTATTTTGTATAACCTGTAGTTTATTATTTTGTGTCTCGTTACATAAGAATAGAACACTAGAACAATAATTTAAATGAGGAGTTACAATAGAATTGTATACAAGGTGCGTTGTCTTGAGATCCAAGTTATTCCTAATCCTTTTTAAGAAGCCAACTTATTTAGCAATTTTCTTAGATATATAATCGAAGTGTTTGTCGAATTTTAATTTATCGTCTAATATTACACCCAGATATTTAATATTGCTAACCCTTTCTATATTTATGTTATCAATGGTTAGTATTGCATGTTCAGTTCCACCTTGACTATCCATAATCAAAAATTTAGTTTTCATAACATTCAGTTTTAGTTTGTTTATGTTTAACCAAAGCGTTACATTATTTAAGTCATTTTGTATCTCTTCAATGGCATCCTGTAAATTTTTTCTGGCTATATATAACAATGTATCATCAGCAAATAATTTAATGGCACAATGCTTTAAAACTTTAACAATATCATTTATATATATAATGAATAACAATGGACCTAGGACAGATCCCTGTGGAACGCCTTTGCTAGTATGACGTGGATCATATGTTATTCCACCATATTTTGTTACTTGCTTTCTTTCTGATAGATAATCAACAAACCAATTAATTTCTTTACCGTTAATTCCAATATTTCTTAATTTTTTTATTAATCTGTCTCTATCGATTGTTTCAAATGCCCTTTTTAAGTCTAAAAATACTGCAATAATTTTACTGTTTTTATCTCTATAATTTTTCCATTCTTGTATTACATAGTTAATAGCGGTTTCACAAGAAAATTTATTTCTAAAACCCGATTGTTGTCGAACTAATATCTGCTTTGTCTCAATATATTCAGTTAATTGCTCCTTTACAATGTATTCAAGTATTTGTTCATATTTGGGTAAGCAATTTATCGGTCGGAATTCGTCAAATTTTTTTGGGTTATCGATTTTCGGAATAGGAGTTATTACAGATGTCTTCCAAGTTTTGGGAAACACTCCACTATTCAGAGATTCATTGATAATTTGGACCATCGATTTGCCAATAATATTAATGGAGTCTTTGATTATATTTATTGTAATACCGTCTGGAGATTCTTTCGATTTCATGTTACTTAAGACTCTTTTTAAGTATGGTAAATCTATATTTTTAAACTTAAACTCTTCATCGGTGCATACAGGCCTGTCTATGTCTAGTTTGTTAACAGGACATTCTGGAATACTTTCGCTTATAAGATCTATGCTCGAAATAAAGTGCTTGTTAAATTTTGTCGCTATATTCTCAATTTCTTCTTCATTTCCATCTGGGAAATCAATCGATTTTACAACTTCTTTTTGTTTGCCCTTTATGATTTCTTTTAGTGTTATCCAAAGTTTTCTTGGGTCATTCTGTTGTGTTTCTAATTTTTGTTTATAGTAATCACACTTATGTTTTTTAATTTGTTTTGAATAAAAATTGCGAATTTTTTTATATGCATTCCATTTTTCATTGGATGGTTCCAATTTTGCCGCTTTATATGCATTATCTCTCTGTTTTTGAAGGTTATGTAACGGTATCGAATACCATCTGTTAGTATTTTTAAGCTTAACCCTTCTTATCGGCATATTTTTATCGATTGCGGACGTCATAATTTTGACGAAATTTTCTGCTTTGTCATTTAACGAATTAGACTCAGTAATTTGTGAGATACCATTTTTTAAAGTTTCACAGAATTTAAAGTGATCATAGTTCCTTTTATCTCTATACATAATTTCCCTTGACTCATTTTTTATTACACTCGTTTCAAGTAGTGTTATTATGTTTTCGTGGTCTGATATTTTTGGTGTATCCACAACCTTTACGTTCAAGTAAAAATGATTTGATATAACCAAATCAATAATGGTTGCTGATGCGTTTGATATTCTAGTTGGTTTTGTCACAAGTTGTTTCATTCCTAGATCATTCACTAAGCTTTGGAGTCTATTACTGTAGGTATTCTTTACTTTCATATCAATATTAAAGTCACCAGCTATGTAAAACATATCTTGGTTTTTCATATTTTTAATACACCAACTTTCGAAGAAATCTAAAAATTTCGAATGGCTTTGGTTTGGTGAGTGGTATAATACAGAGTAGGTTCCTTTAATCAAGTTTTTTGTTATTTGTATTGCCAGAATCCACGTATTTTTTCCATCAAATACTTCATTTGATATTATTTTGAAGGATATACAATCTTTAATGAACATAATCACTCCTCCCGTATGTCGACTATGTGAATCGCATCTTACAGTTGAATACCCTATAAATGATACTTCGGAATCGTATACATCGTTGGTTAAACACGTTTCACTTAGCATTAAAATTTCTGGTTTGACTTCTTGCAATAATACTTCAACTTCATTTACATGGGCCAACAGGCTTGCAATATTTAAGTAGTATACAGTTGCTTTTCTTTTTATCCTAAAAAATCAATTTTTCTCTTCTCTGATTCTATATTTCTTTTGTATATAGGACACTCCTTGCTCCATGCCTGATGGTTATCGTTCAAATTTAATGAAAGTTTATCATTTGTGAGTTTGCAGTTAATACATTTCATTTTGTCAATATCTTCCTTACATTCTGACGTATCATGTTCGTTTGAACATCTTCCGCAAGATTTTTTATTTTTACAGTCCCCTGCCTTATGTCTATATCCGTTGCAGTTGAAACATCTCAGAACTGAGAGATGATCGTAGACAGCACATCTGTTCCATCCAATATTTATCTTAGTTTCTTCTAACATTTTAGAGTGTGTTTTTCCATCTACTTCTATGAATACAGTAAAATTATTGTATCCACTACTTTTTTTGTTTTCTTTTATAAATTTTACTGATATTTTAGAGTTTTCTTTATCTATGTAATCATTCTGCATCCTTATATTGTTTTCAATTTCTTCGGCGGTATATTTATCTGTAATTCCTATCACTTTTACCGTTGGATTTTTGGGTTTAGGAATGTCAATGTCATACCTATCCCCAAGCTTATTGATGATTTCTTTTTGGATTTTTACCGTTGACTCTGTGTTCTTCAGTTCAACTATGACTGATCCTTTTTTAAAATTTCGGATTCCGGCCACGCCCACATTAACTGGATCTATGTGACTCTTTAATTCATCCTGCGTTTTCTTGTTCTTCTGATCCTGATTTTTCGGTTTAATGATCACAATTGGTTCATGTTTCTTTATTTTTTCCTCCACCTGTGGCTGAATAATTGCTTGATTTTTGGATGCAGTCAATTCACCAACTATAATTCCCATAGTAACAGCCATTTCTCCAATAGTTCCCAATATGTCTGTCGTTTTCGGCGTTACTTTCGCTATTTGAGTTTTTGTGAAATTATTCGATGGATCATTGAAAATAGTTAATAGTTCCGTTATCATTATCTTTGCTTTTGTCATATATTCTAAAGACTTTACTTGGAAATCCATAGTGAATAGGTTAATATCCTCGAAATAGAATAATAAATAGATTAATAACCTTGGATGTTTATTTTTGCGCCTGTTGGTGGGCAAAATCCGCAACACCTTCACTACTTCTCACAGTGTTTAATATGTAGGTAGGGTATTCAAATTGTCAAAATCACGGTTATTAGACTTTTTTCTTATAAAGAGCTTCACTTATTAAAACAGTTCTGTACATACATGAAATTCACTCCAATACTACCGCAACACTGTTCTATCACTGTTTACACGGATTTGTATTGATTGATATAACTTTTAGCACTTTATTTCGTTATTTTATACGGAGCAAATTTACACTTGACGTCTGCTGTTGGTAGGTGTAACTGTGTGAGGGAGATAGGGGCCCCTCACTGTGCAATATTAGGCATCCGGAATCGTCGCATCAAACGCAATAGGTTTTAGCTAGTAGCTTTTCATAGGAATGGTCCACAGGTACCCATATACTTGCAATATATAATAATTTTGTTATACATCCACTCTTTTATTTCTTATTCCCAAGCTTCACAACAGTGAATAAAAATAACAGTGCCCACGCTCTGATGGGAGTTTTTCATGCCTACCGACACAGTCAGCATATCTCGTACCTACGAGATTTGGCGTCCAAGATCCCATGGGATTAAAGCTGATAACTGTGTACCTTTATAATATATAACCCTGTATTTATAACATTTAATACACCCACTCAATAAGAGGTGTATATGACATGATAATATCACATAGTAGGTACAAATCACAACACAACACTTTCCAGTGTAATTACCCTGATATTAAATGTGATGACCGTGGCCGGTATCAACATTACTTTCTGGACTCCTTTGTATGGATCCAGATTCTTCTATATTGTGCTCTCAGTTTAGGGAGATTGAACAATAAATACTCGTAGGTAGACTTAGCGAGTTTATTCCGAGATATGGTACAGGTAGTGCTTCTTACGAAGCGATAATCCAAAGAGGACGGTAGACAGCAATCACACCCTTTTATACGTTCCTCATGCTGTCTCACTCATACACGCATGTCTCTTTCATACCGCAAGACATACGTTCACCACATCCCTCCACACTTAAATCCGAAGACAGTTACACAACATGAACTGATAATTATTTACAATACATAAAATATTCCAATATTTACAATGTAAGTAATTCATGTTGAGTCGAGAGCTGAGTGCTGCCTTCATTGACTCATCTGTGTGTTCGTGGTCGTAGTCGGTCCTTCCAATTTCCCGACGTTGACGCCACTGGATCACTGGGGCTGGAATGAGAAGGAGAAAAACCCATTAGACTGTCATCCAGGCCAAAGCTGGAGACATCGTATTCATCATACGACAGTCTCTTCGTCTCAGACGCGACATAAGGATTGCTGTGTTTCTTTTCCCATGACACACATAATTTAGACAACTGATCAAAATGCCTTTTCCAAAACATAATTTTACCATTTAAATTTACCTCAATTATATAAAGTTTTTTTCCTAATTGTTTATACACTTTCCCTGGTACCCATTTATCATTGTTTTGGTCTCTGAAATCTCTAACCATTACCTTTTGATTAATCGAAAAACCCACCGATTCTTTATTATTTCTTATATAATAATATTTTTGATTTTCCTGACATTTAGACATTTTAATTTTTGTTTCTTTCTTAATTCTATTATCCTTATCTCTCCCCCCTCTCGGTACAAAACTGTTTAAGTTTGACCTTAGTTTCCTTCCAAACATTACAACTGCAGGTTCTAAGCCAGTTGTACAGTGTGGTGCATTTCTGTAATCAATTAAAAAATTTCCTCATTTTTCCTCATAACCTGACTGAAACTTATTTCTTATCATCATTTTTTTTAAAAATTTTTTACATGTTCGAACCGCGTTTTCTGCTAGACCATTTGATTGTGGATGATTTACCGGAGTAGTTAAATGTTTGATGTTATTCATCTCACAAAACTCTTTGAAGTCCGCTGACATGAAAGCGGCTCCATTATCTGAAACTATTGTCTGTACACTCCCGAAATAACTAAATAAACCCTTTAATATTTTAATAGTGTTATACGAATTTGGAGACTTTACTTCTACACAGTCTAACCATTTTGAGGTTGAGTCAATAATTACAAGAAAATATTTATTTGCAACTGGGCCCGCATAATCAATATGCACCCTACTCCATATTTCTTCCGTTATAGGTAAATCTCTGTTATTTTTAAATAAACTTAGAATTTGAGTATCCAAGTCATTCTCTACGTGAACTGGTTCCTCATTCCCAATTAATTCTAATTGCACTTTACTTTTATTAAAACTACCCGCTTTCTCCGAAAAAACCTCCTGGAATTTTCGAATTTTTTTATTCACTTTACTTCTACCACTCTCAAATACACTATGAGAAAAAATTTCACTACCCTCCTGGGATGAAATTGATTGTAAATCACTTCTATCATCATCAAAACCACTATGAGAAAAAATTTCACTACCCTCCTGGGATGAAATTGATTGTTCATTTATTTCCCCATTATTTTTTTCTATTGGAACGATTGGTGACGCAAACTTACTATAGTTTACCGGAACTGAAATACCTTCCGATTGTAAACATCCCAATTCCGATTCAACCTTTGCTTTTAAAGCAAACGGTATATTTCTCGGATTGCCGAATTTCGGTTCCGCATTCTCTTTTAATTTCAAATGCCCTTTATATTTATTGAATTTACCCAGTTTCTCCGAAAAAACCTCCGGGAATTTACGAATTAAATTATCAATTACACTAGTATTATTCTCAACCATATTGTGAGAAACATTTTCACTTCCCTCCTGGGATAAAGTAGATTGTAAGCCCGTAAATCCAATATTAAACTTTTTAATGAAATCACGCCCTAGAACCGTAATTGTTCCCTGTTTTACTACGCAAAATTCTAACATTTCCCTATAACCGTTAAATTCAACTGTTAATAAGATACAACCCAATAAATTTAACTTACAGTTAGCGTAACCCATTAAGGTTAAATCCTTTGGTTTTAACATCAAATGTTTGAAATGTTTAACATAATCTTCGTCCGTTAAAATCGAAATTGCCGCCCCTGTGTCCAATAAACCGTTTAGTTCCACATTATTCACTAAAACTTTGCACAATATTGGTTCACAATATACTGCGTTTATCCGCAACATGTTTTTATGTTCCTGCGTATTTACGAACACTGAAGAAATGTTATTATATTTTAAACCGCGACATATCTTCCCAATATGCCCTTTTACTCTGCATTTATAACAAAACACGTCTTTCAATTTACAATTTACTGAATCGTGATAATTCCCGCAATGTTTACACTTTGTTCGGTCCGCTGACCTCGCTCTGTACGATGTAACATTCTTGTCCGAAGTTCTAAAAAAATGTTTACCTACCGAATTTTGTTTTTGTGACAAATTGTTCGATGTATTTTTAAATTTATTTACTAAATCAACACTTTCCGTTTTAATTTGCTTATTCATTACCTCGAACGAATCCATAGCAATAGCACATTCTATAACCTTTTTTAATGAAAAGTTTTCAGCCTCTACAAATAATTTCTCCTTAATACGCCCCACTCGAAGACCGGTGACAAAAACATCTTTTAAATTATATTCAAGTCTGTCCTCGAATTTGCAAAATCTAACGAGATTTCTTAACCGTGCTATATAATCATTAACCGATTCTGAACTTTTTTGTTTCGTAGCAAAAAAAATTTCGCGCTCTTTGAAAACATTTCGTTTGATACCTACATGATTCTCTAGTAATAACAATAAATTTTCGACCGTAATATCTGTAATTTTTTTAGGAAAACACAAATCAATCAATAAATCTATTGTCTCTGTGTGTAAATGAGATATTAAAACCGCTCTCTTTTTTTCTACCGAATTTCACTTGTCATCATTGACGAGGATGAACTGTTCGTATTGCAACACGAACGTCTCCAGTTTGTCCCTCAAATGACAAAACCTGGGCAGTTCTCCCCCTTCCATCTTCACACAGATACAATCAATAAAAGCAGAAAATTTTACAAACAGCACTCAACTCACGACTCTGTTGACTTGATGCTGCTGCTCCGATCTCGCCCTTCCGCGGACCGTCTCCTGGCTCCTGAACCCTGGTCGTCCTTCAAATGCCCGGCACGCCTTCCGTGAGGTCTGCACCTGGTCTCTGGTCTTCTCCTGAAGACCCGGACTTCTCCATCCACGCCTTACGTGTATGCTCCTGATTCTCGGCACTGAATAACCAAACCAGCGCCTTGCTGTTCCTCGGATGCCAATATCTGCTGCTCTTGCCTGTTGCCCCTGTAGCCTCAATCTCGGATTCCTCTTTCGACTGCCAAATGTGACAATTTGGCTGCCCGTGGTTCTTTTCAAACCGCGCCAAATGTGATATGATTTGACTGCTTCTCGTTCCTTTTCAGCTGCGCCAAATGTGATTTTGGCTGCTTCTCGTTCCTTTATCGGCTGCGCCAAATGTGATGACCGTGGCCGGTATCAACATTACTTTCTGGACTCCTTTGTATGGATCCAGATTCTTCTATATTGTGCTCTCAGTTTAGGGAGATTGAACAATAAATACTCGTAGGTAGACTTAGCGAGTTTATTCCGAGATATGGTACAGGTAGTGCTTCTTACGAAGCGATAATCCAAAGAGGACGGTAGACAGCAATCACACCCTTTTATACGTTCCTCATGCTGTCTCACTCATACACGCATGTCTCTTTCATACCGCAAGACATACGTTCACCACATTAAATACCCTAACGAGATACCCCTAATTAACACCCAACTTCAATCCATTATTAATTACCATAACAGGGACACATAGCAATTTCTATGAGACCTATATGAGTTGTTCCAAAAGCCAAACAAATTAGCCTGAGGGTTAAAGCAGATTGCATCGTATATCTTTGTAAATAAAAAATAAACGAACATATTTTATTATAAACGTTATTATCACCTCACTTTTTATCGTTCAATGTAAAAATAATTAAGCCGCCGCTACCCGAACTTCCACCGAATACGTTAAGTTTTAAAGCTCTCAAAAATATATTTTATTTTTTAAGATAATATCAAACGTGCGAAGTTAAAATAGTCGTTAAGTTTGAAAAACTTAAAAAAAATGAATGAAATAGGTAGTCATTCTGAAGTTACGGCGTGACCAAGGGAAACAAGGATTCATTTTAAACATAAATGGATGACATTTGTATAGCGCAGTTTTGTGTTATTTCACTTCAAGTGGGCTCTACAGTAATTAACTTAAAAATAATCCAGTAATCAGTCAAATTATTCCTATAAATGCCACGGCATTCAGTCCTCCATTAATGGAGGACTGAATGCCGTTGGCGCTAATATGAAAACTGTCAAAAGAAGCGAAGCAAGCAGTCCACAATGGAGTCCTGGTACCTACCCTGATGTATGGCAGTGAGGCATGGAACTGGCAGAGGAAGGATGGAAGTAAACTGAATTTAGTAGGAAGCTGTTTTTTTTGTAACAAAAGAATTGTCTATGGATTTTTTAAATTACTTATAGATATTTTAAATAGGTACCTATGTTAGATATCAGTTTTGATTGATTGTTCTTATAATATAGAAAAATGAATATTTGTAATATTTGAAAAATGAAAATTTGAATAAAAAAATTGTAATAGCTGGCATGCGAGTTGTTTGAAAACTGAATGTACTGGGACTAAATATATGGAACGCGGGAGGGGAGTTTGCGGGATGGGGGAGCGGGAGAGGGGTGGCACGGAAGGTGGAAGGGGAATGCAAGAGGGGGAGGGGATACGGTAGGGGAATGGGGACGCACAGGAAAGGACATGCAGGGAGAAACAATTTATTTCTTTGAATATGGCATTGCAATGCATGCCGAGAACCAGCTAGTGTTATTATAATAATTATTATTATAATCTAACACCTGAGTCCTATACCACAAAACTTTACAAGTGGAGCGGAGACAAGATGTGTCTCCTGAGCAATATGATTAGTCAATTTTAGCACGTCTCTGTTTCACTCTGCTCAGCTTTGCTTCTATGGAAAGTTGGAAACGCACCCTTAGATATGGGCACTTACGACAATTTATTGCAACCAAAGGTTCTACCAAAACCAAATGTATTTTGTAATTTGTATTTTGTATTTGGAATTAAAAAATGGTTAAAATACTGTATTTTGTATTTCAAATACACGACTCGAAAGTATTTTGTATTTCGTATTTTAAATACATTTGAAAAAGTATTTTCTAAGTTTTATTTTAATTACAGCAAAGCATGTATTTTGCCCAGCCCTGGGTAGAGGTACTCACAGTGGCGTAGCGTGGGGGGGGCGGGGGGGGCGGCCCGCCCCGGGCGGCACTTTTGAGGGGGGTGGCACTTTTAAGGGGGGCGGCAAAATTTCACAATAAATAATAACATTATCTTGGAAAAATTTAAACCATTTCAAATCATTATTTGAACATGTTCTACGATCCTTTCGTTTACGAATCCAACTCTTTTTGTTAATTCATTAAAAATATCAATAACTATATTTTTTAAGCTGCGAAATTCGCAATTCGTAGGAAAACCGTACGCATATTATGAGAGTAATACTAATCAAAGCTGATAACTCGCAAACAGATTCACTCTAAATTAAAATCAGAATTGTGTTCAGAATGTATTAACGACTGAATTTCAGTTGTGTATTCATATGCTGATACATTTCGAAAGAGACCATTATTTTATTCGAAGTGCAATTATAAAATTCTAGTTGTAGATTATGATGTGCTGCGAGAATCAAAGAGAAACCATTTTCATTTTCTGGGTGTAGTTTTAATTCGGCAAATACAGATTTAATTTGACCCGTCTAATCACAGGAGACGCAAATTACCCCACATATTTAATTTTAAAATAAAATTGTTAAATTATGTCCCACACATTTAATTTTAAATACATTTGTGATTGCAATAAAAAGTTAAGATACAGTTTTAAAACATTTTTTAAGAAAATGAATCTCTATTTAAAATTTTAAGTTTATTCTATTTTAGGTACTTTAATTCGAATATTTGCAGGCGTGTATTTTTGAGCCAATTCACATTTCCAATATGAAAAAAATTATTGTTTAGAAACAATGATGTTCTAATAAGCACGTCGAAAAAATTACTTTATCTAGATTTAAGAACAGTTTGATTTAATAAAAAAGAACATTGCATGGGAAGAACCGGAAATTTTGTGCGCAAACATTGACAGGCAAAAGTTTATAGATATTTTTTTCTTATTATTCGAAGGGAAACCAGTTTTCAGGATGTAAAATTCCGTTTGAGAATTCATCTGCTGACACAATTCAAAGGAAAACATCATTTTATTCGAAGTTCAGTTATTAAATTCTAGTTGCAGACTCTGTATGTGCTGCCAGAATCAAATAAAAACCATATAGGTGTTCTGAGTGTACTTTTAATTCGCCGCATACAGACTTAATTCGAACCAATTTTGTATTGAAAATGTAAATTTCCAGTTGTGGATTCATCTGTTGATTCATTTCGATGGAAACATCCTCTCATTCGATGTTCAGTTATAATATTCTATTTGCAGACTATGTATGTGCTGCCAGAATCAAAGAAAAACCATTTTAATGTTCTGAGTGTAGTTTTAATTCACCGAATACAAACTGGTTTTGTGTTCAGAAAACAACGATAAATTAAATAACGACTTGCAGATTCATCCTGCATCAAGTGAAGCTTTACATTTGAGTTAGATAATTCTGTAAAATTCCGAGAAATTGATTGTTGCGTGTGTAACTATTGTTTGGGGACTCTAACGCAGTATCAATCAATCAACTTTGGAGTAGAATTAATAAACATGATTTTCGTTGAAAAAATACTCGTCAAATGAGATTATTAAAAAAATCCGGCCCGTTTATAAATAGGTCGTAATAAAAAAATAGGATTTCCATACACAACCCCCCCCCCCCACCGCTTGAAGTCCCAAATAAGGAGGCGGCGAAATTTACCTCCGCCCCGATGTTCTGAGTGTAGGTTTAATTCACCACAAACAGATTTAATTAAAACCAGTTTTGTGTTCAGAATGTAAATGCCGGCAGAATCAAAGAAAAACCCTTTTCATGTTTTGAGTGTAGTTTTAATTCACCGCGTACAGATTTAATTAAAACCAGTTTTATGTTTATGCAAAAACCGTTTTCACGTTCTGAGTATAGCTTTAATTCACCACATACAGATGTAATTAAAACCAGTTTTGTGTCCAGAATATATGTGCCGCTAGAATCAAAGAAAAACCATGTTTATGTTCTGAGTGTAGTTTTGATAAACCGAATATTTATTTTAATTTAAACTAGTTTTGTGTTTTCAATATATCAATAAGTTGCCGATTCATTTTGTACCAAGTAAATCTTTGCATTTGAGTTGCATTCCATACGTATGCACGATGAAGATGCGAAATTCTTTTACAAGCATACAATTCTCGATTTCTGAGAGATAACTACCCTCCCCCTCCGATCAGCGTTTGAAAATCTGCGGAAAAAGCACCTGTAGAGAAGGGGGGGGGGGGGGGGGGGCGGCCGAAACCCACGCTACGCCACTGGGTACTCACTACAGCGTAACTTTTACAAAGGTCAAGTTAAGACGCTGAAATTTGGAGAGAAGTGTTAATGACAGATTAAAAACAACAAAAAAAAAAGAATTCCAATCCGTTGACTGACAACGCCACACGGTGGTCGGTCCTAAAACCTTTTGATCAAGCTAGTATTGTATACATTGTTTTGAGTTATGCCATTATTGATTGCGATTCTTTCAAATGTTTTCAAATGTCGAATGCGAATTAAAATGTAGTCACAATAATTATAATCATATGAGTTAATAAGCCTTTTTTATCCGTCTTTTTTTCAAAATTGTCGACAGATCTGAAGACGCATCCTGTGGATAATAAAACGATTCTCCTTTTATTCGTAGGTGTGTATTTTTGAGCCAATTTACGTTTCCAATATCAAAATTTTAATATTTAGAAACAAAAATGTTCTAATTAGCACGCCGGAATAATTATTTCATCTAGATTTTAGAACAATTTTGTTTTTTTGCGAGAGGGTAAAAAAAGCCAATATAAAGGAACATTTAAAATGCATTTTGCAACCGGGAATTTTGTGCGCAAAGCTTGACAGGTAAAATATAGATATTTATATATTTTTTCTAATTATTCGAAGGGTTAAATCAGTTTTCAGAATGTTAAATTCTAATTGTGGATTCATCTGCTTCGAAGGATAACTGATTCGAAGTGCAGTTATAGACTTCTACTTGCAGTCTCTGTATGTGCTGCCAGAATCAAAGAAAAATCATTTTGATTTTCAAACAGACTAAATTGAAACCAATTTTGTGTTGTGAATGTAAATTTCCAGTTGTGGATTCATCTGCTGACACATTTCGAAGGAAAAAATTCTCTTGTTCGAACACCAGTTATATAATATTCTAGTTGCAGACTATGAATGTGCTGCCAGAATATAAGAAAAACCATTTTCATGTTCTGAGTGTAGTTTAAATTCGCCAGGTACAGATTTAATTTAAACATGTTTTGTGTTCAGAATGCAAATTTCCAGTTGGATTCATCTGCTGACATATTTCGAAGGAAAACCTTATCCTATTCGATGCGCAGTTATAAAATACTGATTGCAGACTATTTCTATTTATTTAATGCCAGAATCAAAGAAAAACCACTCTCATGTTATGAGTGTAATTTAAAACTCACCGCATTCAAACTGGTTTTGTGTTCAGAATACAAAGATTAATTTAGTTGCAGATTAACAGGTTGCAGATTTGTGTATCGAGTCAAGCTTTTCATTTGAGTTGCATACGAAATACTGCAAAATTGTACTGTGAAATTGGTTTTTCCAAGTGTAACTATTATTCGGGGACTCTAATGCAGAATCAACCGTAAGTTAAAACCTGCCTTGCGTTCTAAGCACGATGTAAAAGTTCGAGACGCGAAATACTTTTACGGCGATACCATTCTCTATATCCGACAGCAGTTATAATAGTAGAATTTATTAACGTGATTTTCGTTCGAAGGATAATCGTCAAATGTGATCATGAAAAAAAATCTGCACGTTTATAAATAGGTCGTAATAAAAAATAGGATTTCCAAATACCCTCCCCCCCGCCGGCGTTTGAAGTACTCAAATAAGGGGGCGGTGAAATGTTTCCTTCGCCCCGGGCGGCCGACACTCACGCTACGCCACTGCCCTCAGGGCCTATATCATCTTTGGGAATGCTGTGAGAAGGTTATTTTTAATGAAAGGAAGGAGACGAAGATCTGGGAAGGAGAAACGAAAAACGGACGGGTAGGAATCTGAGGTTTAGTATGTCCGGGAAAGAAGGACGTATGAATCCATCCTTTCCACTGTGGTGCAAGTCGATGGGTCGAGGAAGTCCAGCTGGGGAGGTCAAAAGGTCTCCCTTAATCAGGTGGGTAAAGGATATGTCTTCAAAATAAAACAAATGTTTTAACCAATTATTTATTAGTAAAACTAAAAAAACCTTTGAAAAATCACAAACTAGCCCTTTTCAGTATTTGTTTAAGGGGTAGCACAGTATTTATAATATTACAAAGTACATGTTTGTGTTAAGGTATGACGATTTAAATTTATTTTTTGGGCAGACCTTTATATTCGTAACTGTGATAGAGCTATGAGACATAGATGGCTCTCTGTAGATATATCATGCAACACAGGACGTCCTTCTCAATCGTCCCCGATTTTAAAGATTTTTCGTTTAAATAAAAATACAGCGATTTTTGTGAAGTTTTAATTTCAAGAATTCAAACAAAAAATGCAATATGAAATTTAACCACAGAACGAAAAATTTACCGCCGCTTATAGCTTACCTACTACAGCATGACCGTAAGCATTTCGCAGAATCGATCCGAGGAAAGCATTCTTCAGAAACAGAGACTGATCTAATATTGCATTAGGTACATTGGAATTCCATTAATAATAGTTTTTGATCAACATAATTAGTCGTCAAGTCAACTGCATATAAACTACTAATTATAAGAAAGGATAAAAACAAAATAAGTTGCCCATTATTATTTACCATATTTACATTTAAATCAAAGCATAAAATGGGGCATGGTCAATATTTACTCTCCTTATTTAAGACATAACCTAGTTTGTAAACTTATAAACATACAGTCATCAGAATGTGATCTATACACCAATTTACGAGATATAAAAACTGATGTCGTCAATTTACTTAAGAACTACTCCGTCCCAAATCGTTAAATAACGTTAATTAACTGTATAAGATATACGCTTACTGAAGAACTAATTAGGTGACTTGAGTCTTTCGAGATGTGGATCTACAGAAGAATACTTAAAATAAGCTGGATGGACAGTAGCGTGTGTCAATTATTTCAACTTTTGAATTCAGAAACGCCCGGGGTCTCAAAAGTTGCGTCTTGCAAAGAAAATGAGAACTGCATTTAAATTTATTTAAAAAAAATGGTTATTAGCCCGCTAAAATGCATTGGAAATCAGAAAACAAACCTAAAACCATTTAAAAAAAATAAAAAATAATTTTTTTTTTTCTTCAGTAATCTAACCTTTAAACATTTGTTTATTATTAAAAAATGCGTATAACTGACAAAAATGAAAAAAAAAAGTTCAACTTTATGAATACAAGTAAGTCAACAAGAATTCTGATTTTATCCAGAAAAAATGTTATTTTCCCCTTTTATTTTTTTAACCAACACATCACAATATATAATAAAAAATAAAAAAAATGGTTCTTTGTACTGCAGTTATGTAATGAAAAATAAGTTTGGTACAAAATATAAAATATGAACCCTTTGTTTTATTTTTTTTCGCCATCAAATCTATTTTTTTTTAATCTTCCGACCATTTTAGCGGGCGAATAGTGAACAATAATTTCTTTTTTTTTACGTTTTCGAATAACTACAGATCATACGAAACTTTTGAGACCCCGGGCGTTTAAATATAAAGCCATTTGTTTTCTCTATGGAGAGCGACACACGCTAATGGACAGGGTTAAGAATGAAGATGTTATAGTTCGGATGAATAAAGAAAAATGTTATTAAAACTACAAAAATCCGAAAACTTCAATATCTTGGACATGTGATGAGACATTCTTTTTTTACATTAGCTCCACACAGGAAACCCTGAGAAAATAATTCCCCACAGGGCCTATGTCATCTTTGGGGATGCTGTGTGGAGGGTCTTTTTAGGAAAGGAAGGAGAGGAAGTTCTGGGAAGGAAAAGGGAATTAGGGGTGGGTAAGAATCTGGGTCAGTTTGTCCAGGAGAGATGGAAATATGAATCCATCCATCCCACTACGGTGCAAGACGGTGTTCCGAGAGAGTACGGCTGGAGAAGTCAAAGGGACTCCCTCAACCCGATCATCTCTCCCAAACCGGCTTGCCATACAGCTGGTGGACAAACGCATCCGCCGCCAAGACCCGGACAAACCTTACCCCATGAACCCGGTCACCCCTGCTAAGACACCAAACGCAGCGAACCACTTGGGGTAACCTATGGCAGACGTGTTGGTAATCCAATAAATGGTTCCCGGGGCGGCGGTACCCATACCCGCCTCCCAAATTGTAAGGCGGGTATGGTAATCCAATAAATGGTTCCCGGGGCGGCGTTTGAAGTATGAGATCTTGCATCCCATAATGCAAGGAAAGATTGCCGGAAGATGGGGCCCTGGAAGGAGAACCTCATAGCTGAAAAACCTGAGACAGTGGTTTGGCCAGTCTACTGTAGAGCTGTTCCGGGCAGCAGTAAATAAAGTCCGCATAGCCAACGTCCGTTGAGCGGACAGGGCACAAGAAGAACTGTATAAGACCTTTCGTTCGTGGAAATACTTTAAATCTACGTGACTGCGACGCAACCTCAAGTAGCCTACCGGTATGCTACACTTTAATGTTGGTTTCCGTACACGGCGCTACCCCAAATATATTGAACTTGATCATATTTTCACGTGCATCCGTGGAATTAATAAAAACGATTTCAAGTGACTCCAGCGACAAAGACAATAATATTGCTATTCTTTATTTATTTATTTAAGGAACATTAGCCTTAGAAACATAATATACACAAGAGGATGACAAAAAACGGACCAATTATTTGTTCACAAATAAGTATTTAACTGAATGTAAAATAGAATATTTAAGAAAAAAAAAAACAGAACCAAGCAGCAATTTAAAAAAAACGATAATACAGGTGTAAATTCAACTATAATACAAAACAATAAATGTAATTATAACTATACTTGGACTGCAAAGTAGGTATTTGGGTTGGGACGGGTAAGGGAAGGAGAGGGATAAGGGTTATCTTCATAAGCATTCAATACGATCTAAAAGAAGAGTTTGGGTTCACCCATAAAACGAAATAAATATTAATTGTAGGGCATAAATTATTTTTCAGCATTGTCAGTAGCGTGTCTAGCAAAATAGCAGTGCGGGTAATGACGAGCGGTGCGCTCGAAACTCGAGTCGCTTGTTTATAAGATCTCCATGTTAGAATGGCTTTAGAAAGAAGTTAGGTATTTGTACACGTTTGATTTATTAGAACAGAATTAAGAAAAAGTTGAGCTGGTTCCGGGCACACAGATAAACCAAGATCTGTATTTCTGTGTTTTCTAAGTTCGCAGTAATAACCGAATTGAAATAATTTTCGTTAATTTCGGAGTCGGGTACGAGTACTGCAAACCAGGAACCATTAATTGGATAACCAACATCTTTGCCATAGGTCGTCACCTGGTGGCAATCTACGTTTGGTGAGCCAGCGGGGGTAAGGTTTGTCCTTTGGAATTTCCGGACGGATTCTCTCGACCCATCGCCTTGCAACGCAGTGGGAGGAATGGATGCAAGCGTACACTATTCCACAGACCCTACCCACCCCACCCTTCATTTTTCTCTCAGACCCTCCACTTCTCCTCAGAGATGACATAGTCCCTAAGGGTAATTATATCTTAAGACCTCCCGTGTGTGGTAAATATAAAAAAATGTGTTACTTATTTTCCTATGTTAAAGATAAGCAAATAAATTAAACTATCTGCCTTAAGAAGTCCTTAAATCTTATTTCATAAGCTAAGCCCATGCATCGCACTCCCGTAACTGCACTGCCCAAAACAAAAATCCATAGCCCTGTGATGATGCCAAACTAATGTTCAACATCTCAATAAAGATTTTGACATACTAATTGCCGAGTGTGATACTTTATATGTCCTTGTCTTATTAGGAACTACAAAAAGTATAATATACATTTATCTTAATAGCCAAGACGGATTGCAATCTTCATGGAAAATAGGCCTGGAGATATGCTGGTATCACAGGTGTTTCTATAACACCAAGATGAGTCAACTCGTGTCTTTTTAACATTTCATTCTCCGTAGTTGAAAAGCTGCAGCTACAACACGAAAATGTTTTTTCCTTATTATGAGTTAACATATGTTTCTTTAATGTGTGTCTTTTCAAACTTGAATAGCGGCAAGTCGAACAAGAGAAAGTCTTTTTCTTTTTGTGAGTCAACAAGTGTTTTTTCAGTACTGTCTTTTTTGCACTTGCAAAGCTGCAGTTTGAACATGAGTATAGCTTGTCCTTATAATGAGTCCGCATGTGTTTTTTTAATGTTTGCCTGCGTGAACTCACATAGCTGCAATGAGAACATGCAAATGGTTTTTCTCCTGTATGAATCAAAACGTGTTCTTTCAAAGTTGACCTCAAAACGCATGAATAACTGCAGTCGGGACACGAGAACGGCTTTTCCTTCTTATGAGTCAGCATGTGTTGTTTTAAAGCCCCCTTTCTAGAGCTTGTATATCCACATTCGGAACATAAGAACGGCCTTTCGCCAGTATGAATTAATAAGTGTTGCTTTAATCCTGCATGTTGAGAACTTGAATAACTGCACTCAGAACACGAAAATGGTTTTTCAGAAGACTGATTCAGAAGGTATTTCTTTAATATTGTAGTTGTTGACTCCGTAGGGTGATATTGCAAGTAAGATTGATGTTCGGCGACTTTTGGCTGGGAGTGGGAGTTCATACATTCATTTTCTTTGATGGTATTTATGTTTTCACGTTTTTCACCTGAAATTAGAAAAAAAAACACAGATGTAAAGTTTTGCCATAAGGTAGGAAATGTGTCAAATGTGCTTAAAAAATAATCCAACAAAGAACTTGATAGATTAGCAAATAAAATTGGCCATATTAATGACAATTAATATGGCTAATTTCAACAAAATAAAGCTGTGAGTGTAAAAAAAACAATGTCTTCCATATAAAAATAAGGTATACACAAGATTATTATTAGTAGTTCCGTGGAACCGAATGCCTCGCCTTCAGAAAAAAATGCATCTCATTTAATATCTCAAAAAAAAATCTTCTGAAATCATAAAATTTGTAAGTACTTGGATGCTTAAATACCTTCCTGCTAATCTACTTTATTACAAAACATAAATATATTAACGTAATATATATTTTTTAAATTTCAAATAAGGAATTATACAAATTGTTCAAAGAAACGTCGCCAAAGGTTCTTACAATTCTAGGAACCGTGAACGTCACCATATCAATGAAAAATATTTTTTCAAACTTTCTTCTATTGATTATTCCGATTTGACAGCTTGTAGTAGAAACCACGATCATACGAACTCTGAAGGGATAAAAAGGTAAACGGCAAACCACCTTGATCGCAACAAACAAATTTACAGAGAGATGCAATGCCAAATGGTCGAGTACCTTCAGTAAATAAAACGAAAGAGATAACAAAGTAAAAAATAAAATAAAATAGGATGACAAAAAACAGTAACCTACATGTACATTTAGCATTTGCACATCAGTGACTTGAGAAAACTCTGTTTATAATGAAGATTACGTAGAATATACCATAATTTAGTACTCTTTTGCAAAAAATTTTCAAAAGAATTCCGTTTTATAAGCCTGAACTAAGGAGAATGTCGGAAATGGACTAAATTTTTATTGAATTTTGGAGGTATAGAAACTTGTAGGGATTTTGTAAATTTGTTTTGATTGGCAACCCTGCTAAGGACTTTTTATTAATCGCCTCATGTACTTTTTCGATTTATTGATTACTGTTTCAAAAGTAAAATGAATAAGAATAATTACAAATAATATAGAAATAATTATTTTCGACAAACATTTTTTGCGGCAAAAGAAGGCGAAAATATTGACAACATACATTTCCAATAACAATTTTATTGCGCAATCTACCATCTTAATATATAAAACAAAGTCGGGTTAGTTACACTATTTATAACTCGAGATCGGCTGAACCGATTTTGATGATCTTTGATTTGTTGGATTTGTCTCCGCCCCGGATAACAGAATAACTATTAAAACATCTCAAAAATTCACGAAAACGAAAGTTATGAAGAAAATTATTTTTTTCATACATTTTGTATGGAACGAATTCTCATATTTTGAAAGAACTGCAGCAATATTGTGATAGGTATAATATTTAACTTTGCGTGAATTCCAAAAATTCAAAAACGTCAAATGTCAATGCGGTGATTGTTTTGCTTTTGTTCTTAATCATATAATGCTGTCCCTATTTCTTACACACTAAATGTCAATAGTCGTAAATGAGACGAACGGTGAACGTATGTCTCTGTACCCCTCCAAAGGAAAAATACAATAATAATAAATCTCTGAAATGAAACGCATTTTTTTTACGTAAGCTCCACTCAGGACCTATGTCATCTTTGGGGATGTTGTGTGGAGGGTCTTTTAAGGAAGGGTAGGATAGGAAGTTGGGAATGAAAAAGGCATGAGGGTTGGGTAGGAATCAGGAGGTCAGTATATCCGGGAGTGAATCCATCCCTCCAACTGCGGTGCAAGGCCATTGCCTTGACCGGAATTGGCCTTTTACCTTGACCTTTCCAGCCGGACTCTTTCGACCCGTTGGTCGATTGACCTCCTTCAACCAGTCTCTCTCGATCCGGCCCACCACGCAGCAGGTGCACAGATGCATCCGCTGCCAAGACCTGCACAAACCCATGAACCCGGGCACCCCTGCTAAATTACCAAACGTAGCGAACCACTTGGGGTGACCTATGGCAGAGGTTTTATTTATATCTTTCGGCAACAAAAGTTCCTCCATATTATCTCACATTGGAACACAAGTTGATGGCATTATTATATTACGACAAAAACTTTAAAATGTCCCACAAATCGTGTAGACAACTTATGCGATTTGACAGTTCTCCCATCTTATCCTATTGGGACCGTAATTCGTAATGCGGCGCCTAGCGGCAAAAATCATGTGAAAACAACACATTACCAATACTAATCCCAAATAATTCTCATATTTTTGGCTGCTATCGCCCGAATTATTTGTAATCTAGATAGTGTCTTAGATAAACAAATCCGATTTTTCGTAAATATTACTAAAACTAACCGCCGCACTTCTATAAGGTACAGATTTTGAAAATTACACTACATTTCAACATTATTGCTACAAGAAACTATTAATTACCTTTGGATAGATGATAAAAGATGCATTCAAATTCCATTTTCATTAAAAGTTCAAAATTTTCAGTATAAAACGCTTCTTTTTAAACGATTACTTTGCGGCCATTTTAATTTTGTTTTGAATGGTTTGACATTTGCGTGAGTTTCGTTTCAATCTAAATATGCATAAGTTACTTAGTTAACGCAAACTAGGAACCTTATAACCTATTTGTGTAATTTCCATAAACGGTTCCTAAAAGTGTGGCGGTATTTCCTTTATGGACACGGGGACACTTTGTTGTACCATTACCTTTTTTATTTCATATGTCTCATTCTGTTTCATGTGTCATTTAGTTTCATTCGTAATATCTATAACGCATTGGATGAAAATCCTTTATATTGCTGGAACAAAACTCTTGAAGGAGTGTACTTGTACTTGTACAGAGTATTGTATACTTGTGCTGCAATGTAAATGAAAGATGGGATCCTTCGGTTGAAATCAAATGCTGCATTGTGCAATCTTTATCCGCATGAAAAAGATGGGTAAATATGTCCCTATCGAGTCCGCGCTCAAAACACACTTTGAAAAATTAAAACAAATTGTAATGGGTAGATGACAGTCAGTAATAAGTAATTCAGTAACTGTAATTGAAAAATATTGCATTTTAATGGTTATTTTGTTATCTTTAAAAACGCGAAATGTCATTTCTCAAAGAACGCCATGTTGTTAATTACGACGGCAACCGTCGCGCGTGATTTTTCGTGTTTATAAAACCGAACAAAATAATGATTAATACGCATTATTTATCATTTCCGAAGATTGCAATTCGTATTTATTATTGTCTAACTGACATAAAGTGATTTTTTCTTTTAAAAATTCGTATTTCATCGTCGTAATTAACATGGCGGTCCTTGAAAAATGACATTTCGCGTTTTTTAAATTTAAAAAAAAACATCAAAACGCAATATTTTTCAATTCCGGTTACTGAATTACTTATTACTAACCATTATCTACGTAGTACAATGTGTTTTAATTTTTTAAAGTGTGTTTTGAGCGTGTACTCGATAGGGAAATATTTACCAAAAGATGTTCTGCAGTCATGATCTCAACCTTGGATTACGAATGCGAATAGTCAGACGTTTTTTCGATATTATTTTATGGAATGGAACCGTGGACGCTTACTGAAGAACTAATTAGGCGAATTGAGGCATTCGAGGTGAGGATCTACAGAAGAATACTTAAAATAAGCTGGATGGACAGGGTTACGAATGAATATGTTATGGTTCGGATGAATAAAGAAAAACAAGTTATTAAAACTATAAAAATCCGAAAACTTAAATATCTTAGACATGTGATAAGATATCCAGAGAAGTATGAGATCTTGCATCTCATAATGCAGGGAAAGATTGACGGAAGACGGGGCCCCGGAAGAAGGAGAACCTCATGGCTGAAAAACCTGAGACTGTGGTTTGGCCAGTCTACCGTAGAGCTGTTCCAGGCCGCAGTAAACAAAGTCCGCATAGCCATCGTCCGTTGAACGGACAGGGCACAAGAAGAAGAAGTAATATGTTCTTCGTCAATGATTAAATATTACATTGATGGCTATAACCGTCGAAAGATATTCCAATAAACTAATATATTAAATAAATCTGTCTTTACTTGAAGTTTGGCTGTTTTCACCGCACTGTTGCGAACATTCATTTTTAATATCAGAGTAGTGTATATCGATCTCCGAATGAAGCTTTTCTTCTCCGTCTTCTTCAAGTGTTCCTGGTTCTATTTTGATGGGGGAAACATCTGTGATGGGGTCCATGACACCGCAGTAAGATTCAACACACGATCCAATATCTGACACAAAAATCACACGTTCACACTCAAATTATACTGTCTCTAGAAGGGTACGATGTTTCAATGCACATTAAACATTCTCTAATACCAATTAAGAAGAGAAATTCACGAAAAATTCGGAAAAATTACAGCACGCTAAGCAAACGGAGCTACAAACGTCATGTTGTAGGAGAATGGTAAATTTCTATGGAATTAATGTCACCGTGACAATAGTGATGCGCATTTATAACCCAATGGACTCGATATCGAAACCTTTTGATAAACGAAATAATTTTCATTGGCACATAAAAAAATGCAGGTCACAGTTTTTTTGGAAGTAAATTTTTTTGAAGTGTAAACTTCTTTAGCACCGTTGTGATTTGAAACTCTATGAAACGGAAGCGTGTGACAAAAAGAGACAAACATGTACATACATCTATAGGATTTAGCCTTCGAGAGGATGAGATAAATATAGCAATAAAATATTTATTTATTTCACGGGTACTCGGTTCCAATGTAGTACGATAATTCCACGGTCCCACGCAAGTTTCCTTTAGTCTAGAGGAGGAGCCCAGTATCAAAGTGGGACATAAGCCATTTGGATTATTTTTCAGTAGAGTGAGTTTCTTGTTTCGAATATGCTGGTATGAATATGAATTTTTTTCTACCTGCATAATCCTTGCGCATAAAGAATCACAAGCCATACATAATATTCTATAATTTAATACTCTAACTATTTTATTTTTAAATTTAAAAATGCCTATATGTCCGCTTTTGATACTAAAACGAGCAATTTTCCGTTTTTGAAACACATGAGCCTGCAAGTGTCCGTTTTTGAAACAAAATCTTAAAAAGGTCCAAAGTCCATCCTATGAAATAAAAGGCTATTCAAGTTCATTTATATGAAGTTTATTTTTTATTAATAACGTAATAATAAATTGTTACAAATAAAATTACTCACTTTGTGATAATAACAAACTTCGAATTTAATTTAACAAAATTCGATAGCCAACTCCGGTATAAACGCAAAATAAGCGCCGTAAACTCAATATTTAATTATTCAATATATTGCCATTTTTTCAATTCTAATTTTAATTATATTCATCAAAATGGGTTTATTAGTCTCATAAACGTAGGATTCGAGGTTCTAATCATCGTATTTATATAAGAAAACTTCATTGAAATGAGCACAGATTTGAATTAGTATTGTGGGTGAATTGACTTACTTTAACGGCTTTTCTTTTGCTCAGTTTCCAATTTTTGGAGTTGGTTACGCGCTTACAAGCATTAGTGATCTCCATTTTATCATATTTTGGTCAATTTGGTGCTGGAAAACTTCAATAAACCTCAAATTTCATCCAAAAACTGTTAACCCACGATCACATTCGGCGGTTGGTGCTTGACTGTCAAAATAACAGCCGCCATGACACTTTTTGTAACGTTTTTGTTGGTTTTTGTATTGAATGTCCGAGTTTGCTGCAAACATGAGTTGCAAGTGTCCGCTTTTGAAACAAAGTGCAAACTTTAACAAGCGATTTCTTGTATAAATTGTCCGTTTTCGATAGATTTTCTCAGTTATTCAGTTAGAGAATCAGGCGTACTACCATAATCAATCAAAATATGCATTTTAGAAAAAGTGGCATATGTCCCACTTTGATACTGAGCTCCTCAGAGGTATTAAGAACGACTGAACGACTAAAGCCTGACGAACCTTAGCGGCCAGACATACAGCAGACCAAGGATCGAATCTCATGAAATTAAAAAAAAATATATTATTCATGTTTATTTTTGTAAAATCAATATCCAATCTTCAAACCATTCCAAAATTAAAAGGCTAAGAAAACATAAAAGAAAGCGACTCCGAAGAAGAAAACACAAATTCTCATTAGGTGACCAAATGTATGAGAAAAGGTGCACTGGGATTCTACGACAAAAATATGGAGAAAAAAACATCTTTCACATTGATTGATAAAAAACTGCTGCATAATCTCCCCACTCTTCTTAGTTTTCTGAAGGTTTCACTTCTACCGCGTGTGAATTGTACAATCAGATTTTTTTCTTAATTCCCAAACATTGAATTAGGTGCATGGTTTGTTTTGCAAACTAGAAAAAATAATTCAAACTATATTGTAATCTGTTTAAACTAGTTTCTCAACGAAAACGTTTAAAACATAGCTGTACACCTGTACAGTCAGCGATGTGTTCCGGAATTTAAAAAAACGAGTGTGCTTTAGACCACATGACTGAAGTAAAACTTCTTTAGCTCCATCTATATAATAGGAAGAGAGAAAGAAAATGTGCGCGCGCACTGCTCTTTCTTGCTCTTACAGTGTGATACAGACAATAGGACTGCACTGTGTCTTAGATTTACGAAATGTAACTGGCTATGAGAGAAAGAGAGAAAGAAAATGTTTGCTCGCACCTTTCTCTTTTGACCCTACAGTAATATACGAAACGTAACTCTCTCTCTTTCTATCTTCACTAACTAATATCTCCCTCTCAAATACCGTTCGCCTCGCTTTTCGTAACGCTCTCGTCACGCATTCACCAGCTTACTCTCCAAGTCAAGCGTGCGTTAGGAAGTTTTACTTAAAAAATGTGAATTATTTTTATTGAGTTAATAACGACCGTAAAATTATATTTTTTGAAATATTTTATTCAAAATGATGAAAATGTGCGCTTTTAGTCAACATTCCATTAGTTAAATCGTAAAATGTACGCAAATATGCCTTTTGACTAACACATATATGTATAATAAAATTCATGATTTTTTGAATAGCGACAGTGCTGCAATATTACCGCACATGCACATGTACCGTAATGTCACACGCTTTTCGTCCATCCACGAATGTTAAAGTTTTGACGGCTAATATTTACGATTCTCTTGGATATTTTACAAAAATTCTTATAACGTTTATAAATAAAATGAAATTTTGTTGAATGAGAAAACCTCATTTTGTACATAGTTGAAAGTATCAATTATATCTTCAGCACTTGTTTACGCTCATCACTAGTACATCATGGCGATGTTTTATTCCATAGAAATTCAATTTTCTCTCACGATTCACTTTAAATATGACATCTATGATGACAACTGTCATTTCGTTTGCCAGTTTTCTGTTATTTATCCGCATAATTAATGGATAACTCTTATAATTAGGTCTAACGAAGTGTTAATCACAAATTGAAATATAGTAAACGTCTGTAGCTAAAGAGACTTTGAATCTGCAAACGTGACTTTGGTGTCAGATATTGAATTATTGTTTCCTGAGTTAAGTGTGGTGCCATGGATCTAAATACAGATTTTCCCATTCCCACAATCAAGTCAGAACCAGTACCATACAAAGAACATGGAAGGGAAATAGTCCATTCGGAGATGGCTATAGAATATTCGGATAATGCAGATGATTATTTGGCAGGGTATTATGAATACAACCAGCCAACAGGTACCTAGAAAGTTTTAATTTATAATATTTGTAGATATATATATATATGGTTATAATTTTATGATTAAAATAAAGAATCCCTCGGGTGAAATGCAGATCCCGCCAATGTCAGGGAATTTAATAAAAATGCACTTTTTAGATGAAAAAAGTGTGGAGAAGATGGATAAAAAATAAATTAAGGCGCGCTCGGCAAAATTGAGGGAGATACAACCGTTCAAAGTATTTAAAATTTCACTTCGCGAGTTGATATTGACAGTCCGTTCGCCATTTTTTCATTGCTTATGTTGGATCCCAGACCTAATACAGAATTAATAGTACGCCAGAATCACAAACCATGTTACTCAAACCTAGCGTAGCCGCTAAACCACTTGAAAACTGGGATATTTTTCTTGCTTTGACGTGAGTAGGCGTTATAAAGGGGCACTTTTTTTGTATCACAAACCATGTTTAGCGTATTAGGTTATGACAAAATGGCCCGGCGGACTGTCAATATCAACTCGCGAAGTGAAATTTTAAATTCTTTGAACGGTTGTATCTCCCTCAATTTTGCCGAGCGCGCTTAATTTTTGTTTTATTCAGGTTTTCCACACTTTTCTCATCTAGAAAGTGCCTTTTTATTTAATTTCCAGACATTGGCGGGATCTGCATTCCTCCCAATCCCTCCACACGGCATTGCAGATGACATAGGCCCTGAGGAAAATTATTTTCCTCAGGGCCTCCTGTGTGGAGTTAATATAAAACAAAAGAAAGACAAACATTCCCGGGTTACAAATAACCCGACAATATTTTAAAATCTCCTAATACCATCTCAGTAAGTAAATGGTAAATGTTTGTGTTGTGATAGAGGGCTAAGCCAGCCGAGGAATCGAACAAGGGACACCTGGGTGGGACCCAAACGCGACGCCAACTCAGCCACTGCCCGGTTAACTCTGAGTTAAATTTGGGAGGCGGGTATGGGTACCGCCGTCTCGGGAACCATTTATTGGATAACAACATCTCTGCCATAGGTCACCCCAAGTGTTTCGCTACGATTGGGTGAGGTTTGTCCGACGTATTGATAGCGGACGTATCTGTCCACCTACTGCGTGGCGGGCCAGTTCAAGAGAGGCTGCTTATATAGCCGACCGATAGAGTAGCTTCCCAGAGCGCCAGGTAATGTTGCCAATTCACGCAAAGCCAAAAAAGCGCTTGAACGTTCTGCTGCCGTAGAGATGAATGGCCTTTCCATGTGTTTCCCGAAATGTCACATGGTTCGGGCGGCATGTACTGACGGCAAGTAAGGTAAGTACTTGCATACTGCTTACTAACCCCGTATGCATGGACATTGGAGGGTCTAGAGTCGTTCAAATAAATGTAGCTTCGTTCAAAAAAAAGTAGAGTCTTGACGTGTGCGGTGAAGGAGGAAACCATATGTTTCCTTATAACGCCGTTGGGAAAGTGGTGGGTCCCCTCCAATGGCGTGTTCTTACAGAGCCAGTAGCAGCGCAATGAATTTGGCAAAAGTGGGCGCTACAAAAATTGATAGCGAAAAACAATGATGTCGCCACATACCTTTTTCCTTACCAGAACTTCCTCTCCTTCCTTCCCTTAAAAAGACCATCCACATAGTATGACACAGGTCCTGATGTAATTATTTTCCTTGGGCCTCCCTGTGTGGAGCTAATGAAATTTAAAAAAAAATCATTTGACACAAGAGAAGAGATGACTCATGGTATTGAATCAATGCAAAAACTCAGCATTATTGCTGTGAAACATTTCCAAACACTCGATTGAAGCATCCTCACAACGCTGTTTTTGGCCATTGTGAGCAAACGCGGCAGCCATCTTGCGCACAGCTTTCTCATGTCCAAATTTTCAGTCAATATGCGATGTACAGCACTTTTTGAAATGCCTACTGTGTCTGCTAGCCCGCGCACTTTCAATCGATGGTCATTCAATGCCATTTTGTGGATTTTCTTTCCCTTTTCTGGCGTGGTCACCTCATTTGGTCGACCACTGCGGTGTTCGTTTCGGCAGCTCGTATGTCCTTGTTTAAATTCTGCCACCCAAAATTTTATTATTGTAAATGAAGAAGCAGACGCCCCCAGAGGTGAATCTAAGCTCGGCTTCGATATTGGTTGGACTTAGACATTTCAAATGGAAGTTTTGTATCACATAACGATGACCAATTTTTCCATTTTTACAAATTAACTGAGAGGGTTCGCTATTGATGGCTGCCAAAAAAACACTAAACAACGAGCCGTAAGGGCCGCAACCCGAATTTCTACCGATTTCTTACATATACGATTCTGCATTGAGCATCGACATCTTCAATGTTACCTATAGAGAGTTCAGTAACTATCTTTTGACATACGTCTCAACATAGTGAAACTGCCCCCTTGGACTTTTTTTCTCTTAAATTTTGTAATCTTCTCCGTAATAATTTGGTGTATTACTATTTTATGGAGAACCTGAAAAAATAAATAAATAAATATCTCTCTTAAACATGTTAAGTTTTAAATATATGTTATTCTTGAAGATAATATTATCTAGACATTGCCTGCGCCGAAATGCAAATTATATAAAATTCCCTCGATAGAAAAAAATCGCAAAGTATGCTCCAAAAATTATTATAAACACTTTTGTTTGAAAAAATTCACAATGTTTCTTTAAATGCTGTTTAACCCGTCTGCTTGGTTGAATATATTCGCACCTCACAATCCGGAAGCCTTGGTGTTGCGCGTAAATTCTGAAACCGTCACTTTGGATCGAGATTGTAAAATGTCTACGCAAGATAGCTTTCATATTTCAAAGACAATAAAAAGCATTATTTTGTTCTCTTTCTGGTTAAAAGAAAAATACATATATTTGCATGAGCGAAATAGAGATATATAGCTTTTAAAATGTAAGGTCGCTCGGGACGTTCTTGGTCTTATGAAAGTATAACGCGATTACGTGTTTTGGGATGTATTTATTCCTAAACATGCAGATGGGTTAAGACAATGCCCACAAGATTTTTGTTCTATTTTAAACGAGTCGTGTTTTATTAAACATTTTCGCAATTTTTGCATCGATTTTGTCGCTGTAAATGTTAGCGCTCTCCTCTAACATTCGTAATTTCGTATCTCTCCATCTTCTTCTTTTCAGGCCTGGTTGCGGAGCCGTAAAACTTGAAACTTAAGCCTTATAAGGTTGGTGCTTTCTACCATAAAAAAAATTTAAAGCAACAACCACGTCAGTCGTTGGGTACTTCTGGGTAGGGCTTTCAATCCCGGAATACCGAGATCTCGGTATTGCGGGATCCCGCGCCATTTTTCAATCCCGCGTGATGCGGGATTAGGGGCGCGGGATCCGCTGGATTTGCGGGACTGAAAAAAAGCGTGCGGCTTACTGGCCGAAAGGGCATTTTCTGCTGCTGGCTATATTGCGTCTAAAATACGCAGTAGTTTGGCAGACGACAGTTTGGACATGTTGTGTTTCCTTCGGAAATATGACAAACTTGATAATTAAATTAACATACATCCTACATAAATTTTCAGTTTAAAATGTGTTTTTTTGGTTGATTTTTAAATTTTATTTATGTATTTTTTGAGGAAGATTTGTTTTGTTTTGATTTGTTTTTTATTCAGTGTTTGTTACTGTTTTTTGTGAAGAAAAAACGGTGTAATTTGATTGATCTCATACTAATAGTAATATGTACGTAAATAAATGTGGAGTTGATTAATTCATTGTTTTATTTGCCTTATATAAATGTGAATATTATCAATATGCGGGATCCCGCAAATACCGAGATACCGCGGGATTGAAAATTCGATTGAAAGAAGGGTGAATGCAGGTAACTCTATTAATGGAGGACTGAACGCCGTTGGCACCAACAAAAAACTGTCCAAAGACGCGAAACTAGCCGTCCATAATGGAGTACTGGTACCTACCCTAATGTATGGCAGTGAGGCATGGAACTGGCAGAGGAAGGATGAAAGTAGACTGAACGCTGTAGAAATGAGATCCCTGAGGCGTAAGTGTGGTAAAAGCATGTATGATCGTGTGAGAAATGTGGAAATCCGCAAAGAATGCAAGGCTGATGTAAGCGTGATGAGTAGTGATGTAGACCCGGGAATATTCCCCGACCTGAAATAAATTCCCGAAAACGGGGAATTTATTTAATTTTTAATACAATGGTTTCTACACTTCTCTTGGATGCTTTATTGAGAGTTGGCAGTTATCTAAGGGGACATCCCTTGATGTAGGGACTTCCCTACCACTTATGCCCCCCCCACCCCCCTTAGAGAAGTCCCTGCAGACCAGGGTATCCCATGTAGGGATTTCCTCAGGGTCCCATGTTTAGGGACTTCCCTTAAGGGGTATCCCTTTGGGTTTCCTGGATGGGAACTCCCTTAGATTTGCTATATAACATACTGGATCCTGGTCTCTCTGCTCAGTGTTATTGTGTAGCTGCTGAAAGGTTGTGTGCACGAGTTTTGAGATTAATAATCTAAAAATTACTATAATATGGGCAGGGACAGGAGCAATGTTTGGAAATATTTTAGAAGTACTGGAGCTGGTGGATCGTGCAAATATTGCAATTTTGTCTACAAAATAAAAAATGCTACAAAAATGGTGAAACATATACAAAGTTGTGTGAAGTGTCCTGTTGAAGTGAAAAGGCTGTTGGCAGGAGATTCTGAAACTGATATTAGGAGCATGATAGTTAGTAGGCCTGCAAAACTATCTGAAAGTGCGCCTCTAGCTGAAAGTTCGACAGAATTAAACTCGACACCAAGCAGAGCTTCAAGTTTAAAATCAACTGGCCTTCGTTCGTTTATGGATCATATGGAAGTCGACGAACAGGTATGTTTCTTTCTGCAGTACCTTCAATTTATTTATTTTGTGTGTTGTTCATTAAAAAAGTAACTGAACTCACTTTTGTATCTTTTTAGGAAGTTTTAAATCAAAATCTGTGCCGAGCCATTTACGTCAGCGGAGCACCACTTACCATGGTCGAGCACCCCCTGTGGAAGGAATACTTCAGCCGTCTTCGTCCTTCGAACAAGCTGCCAACTATGGAAGCCGTTTCAACCTCATACTTAGACAAGGAATATAACCGTGTGCAAGCGAATACCAGTGTCATAATAGCCGACTCAAGAAACTTGGCTCTTCAGTGTGATGGGTGGAGCAATTTAAGAAATGAAGGAATACTGAACTTTGTGGTGAACACTCCTAAACCTATTTTCGTTGACTTTGTCAATACAAAAGACAATCGACACACATCCGAGTATTTGTGCCAGGAAATGAAAAAGATTTTGGAAAAGTTTGGCCCCAATAAATTTTTAGTTGTGATTGGAGACAATGCGGCCAATATGAAGAAAGCGTGCAAGCTTTTACAAAGTGAATATCCGCACATTGTACCCCTTGGGTGCATAGCTCATACAATGCACCTATTGGTGAATGACATTCTTTCAACCAAATCAGCAAACGTATTCATTCAAAGGGTTGTTAGTATCGTTAAGACCATCCGTCAATCACAAATACTGAGCGCATTACTAACTGAAATAAATACAGCAAAGAAATTGAATTCGACTCTACATCTTCCTGTCAAAACACGCTGGGGCAGTTATTTAAATTGCCTTGACAGCATGATGAAATGTAAAGTAAGCCTGCAAACTTTTGCAGTAAACGAAGCTGCCTCATCTTTACCTCGTGATATGAAGAACAGCCTGTTAGACGATGATGTTTTCTGGACAAGAGTGACATCATTAGCCGATGTTCTGCGACCGATTGTTTCCTGGATTACAAAGCTAGAGGGGGACGAACCACTAACCCACAAAGCATTGTATGCTTTTGAGGATATTGACAGCAGTCTAAGAAAAACTCTTCCAGCATCTCTACTGTCAAATGCCGAAGAGAAGCAAATATTAGAAAAGGCGACGCAGCGCAAAGAATTTGCTATTGCTCCAATACATCTGGCTGCTGCCCTACTAGATCCTGGTTCCCAAGGACATCTGCTAAGCCACGCTCAGCAACTTGAAGCACTTGAATTCATTGACCAAGTAGCAAGTCATATGGAGACTGTTGATAGTGCAAATGTTCTTGTTGATTTAGCCAATTATAGGGCTAAGGAAGAATCATGGAGCAAGGCATTCCTATGGAAGTGTGTCGATAAAATCACGCCAGTGACCTGGTGGAAGGGGATGTGCGGATGTTCAGATTTGTCACAGGTTGCCATAAGAATATTGACAGCTCCCATTACTTCCGCAGCCACGGAGAGATCTTTTAGCATGTTTAGTCGCATCCATACAAAACGGAGGAATCGTCTAACAACTCAAAGAGCAGGGAAAATAACATTTGTGGCACACAATTGGAAACTTCTTTCCTCTGAAAGTGGCTCTCAAGCTGCTTCCAAGAAAACCCTTTCTTCCACGGATGAGCAGATTGCGTCTGCTTCGCATCATAACGTTTCAAACTTATCTGGTACTCGCAAACGCAAACATCCAATTGACTGTGCCGAGGAAGAGGAAAACGTAGATAATCCTGAATCGGCAACAACTTCGTCCGGGTCGGATGAAGAAGAAGAAGAATATGAAGATGAAAGTGGAAGCGAAGTTGATAGTGTCCAATCAGTATCATCAGATGAACAGTAACGATCTGTGAAGTTGTGTCATTTTTACAGTTTTACGATTTTTTTGTTTTATGTAGCCTACCGTACACTAATAGGTAATAGCGTAAAGTGTATAGGCTACTAATACTGTACATACAATAGAGATACTACTCAATGTAAAATAATTTTGATCGGTGCTTTTTTTTTTTTCTCTTGGATCCTATTCCCATATATATTGGAATAGATTTGACTTTTTATGGATCTATACTGCTAATATGTACCATATGTGTGTATTTTTTATATTTTAGTTAATAAATATTATTTTTTTTGAGGTATTATGTTGTTAAAATCAAAATTCATAATATTCCCCGTCCAGGGGAATATTCCCGGGAATATTCCCCAAAAATAAATTCCCGGGAATTTATACATCACTAGTGATGAGTAAGATCAAGAAAGGAACGCTCCGATGGTTTGGGCATGTAGAGCGAATGAACGAGGAAAGAAGTGTAAGGAGAATATATGACGCAGATGTGAATGGTAGAAGAAGTCGAGGACGCCCAAGAAAGACACAGCACGACCAAGTGAATCAGATACTTGAGTCGGGCCATGTCAAGAGTCAGAATAATAGAAGAGAATGTATGAGACGTTGTATGAATGTAAACGAGGCAAGGAATGTGTGCCAAGACCGGCATGTTTGGCGGTCCATCCTCTCTGCCTACCCCTGCGGGGAAACGGCGTGATGGTTAGTTAGTTAGTCCCGCAAATACCGACATTGAATTCAGGCTGCGGGATTGGAAGCCCTACTTCTGGGACAACCCTCGTATAAAGTAACACTGGAAGTAACACATAACGGTCCGCTACTTATTGTGACATTTTGAAATATCCTGCTAGTGACCCAGACAACTTCAATATTTAGTTTTAGTGCATGTCTAATAGATGTTGGTGGTGTTTATGAGTATTCTGAGTATTGTACCAGAGAGAGGGTACACTAACACATATAACTGCATACTCAACGCTAATTTGTTTCGATTTTTCAGAGATGCCTGACTAATCAATTGGTCGATTGATACACAGTTTAATCTAGAGGCGAAAATTATGCACAGTTTCACAGTTATAAAGTATGCACAAACTTCATAAGGGCCTTTAACCAGCCAGCTATGTGACCAGCTCAGGTATGGGGGCTCCATCGAAGCCAGAGTAAAGTTAGCCTCCCAAAAACTGGGCGTACTGTACAGGGCCCGCAGATACTGCAGATAGTACACAACTGCTAACCCTGTACAAATCACAAGTGCGCCCCACGGTTGAATTTGGCAGACACCTCTGGTCTGGAGCTCCAAAATACTTAAAAAATACCCTCGACTCTATGCAGAAACGGGCGGTCCGTTTAACCCGTCTGCTTGGTTCAATATATTCGCACCTCACAATCCGGAAGCCTAGGATTCTGAAAAAAATTCTGAAACCGTCACTTTGGATCGAGATTGTAAAATATCTATGCAAGATAGCTTTCATATTAGCAGGAGGAGCAGCAGATACTTACCTCAATTCTCTTAAAATAAATCACAAAACAATAATTAGAATTATGTTTTATAAACCTTACCAACATCCGACGGAACAGCTAATGATCAGAAACAAATTACTAGACGTAAATAAACTATTCATAAGGAAGATCATTTACAAAAACTGTATCAAAACTTCACATCTCCACATACCTCACTCACAAAACACAAGAGCAAAAATTAATAAGCACTTTCAAGTTCCCCATATCAAATCAACTTTTGCAAAAAAACACGAATCTTACCTAGCACCACACATTTTCAATACCTTCCTAACACAAACAAAAACTTACGTCACCCCAAATAATTTGAATTGGCTTTTCAAAAGATTTGTAATATGGTTGAATGAAAAGGAAAGAACAGACATTCAAAATATTCTAAATAAATAACATTTCGTACAAGTTCTCACGAAATTATATAATATACAAAAAAACAAATACGAGAAACTGCAATTTTGCAATATTAATTATTATTATTAATTAATTACAGTAATTATTAATTATTACTTCTATTATGTAACCGCTATATTCAACTGTCACAAAATGTTAATTTAATTTTATCTAAAAAACAAAGTATGTATGTAAATATTTAATATACCAACATATAATTTATCTTTTTTATCTTTTTACATACATATATATATATTTGTTTAAATACACACATTTCTTTTGGAACAAACATAATATGTGATTTACTCGCCTCGGAACAGACTTTGTCTAGTGAGGCGGGTAAAAGAAAAGAAAACAATGTAAATAACCATGAAACTAAATAAACGCCCGGGTTGCCGGCACTGAAACTGAAACTGAATATTTCAAAGACAATAAGAAGCATTATTTCGTTCTATTTCTGGTTAAAAGAAAAATACATATGTTTGCATGGGAAGTAGAAAGATATTTAGCTTTTAAAATGTAAGGTCGCTCGGGACGTTTTTGGTCTTATGAAAGTATAACGCGATTACATGTTTTGGGATGTATTTATTCCTAAACAAGCAGACGAGTTAATAGATTCTTCCATCAACAGACCGATTGCAATCTTTAGAGCACAGGCGTCGGGTAGGAATGCTATCCTTGTTCTACCGGTATTACAATGGAAGAAGTTCCGAGTAACTAGATCCCTTCGGCACCAGTGCATATTCGGGAAAGACGTCAAACGCGTGCCCAACATTTGTACACGGTTGACATTTGTCACATGAGAACGGGTCGTTTCTTCGACTCGGCTGTGGAATGATTTGCCGGCCTCTGTGTTTCCTCCTTCCTGCTAAAAAAGCTGCCGAAAATCCACATTTCGTCGAAAGATATTCTTACGATCGTAAAGGGCGGTTCCAATGAGATAGATTAAATATTCTCCATACCAGCTTTTAAAAATTATAACTCAATATCGATGTTATTTCATTCCAAATTTGCTTTAATTTATACTTACATCCAAAAATTCTGAAAGGCGTGATGATAAAACTATTAAAATTATTTACTTTTTGTAATTATTTTTTGATCGTAAGTATTTAAATTTTTCAATTTTCTTAGCAAAATAAGAATGTAAAAAAATCTTAAATATATTAATTTGTAAGACCGTAAATAGATAGACAAAATAGAGAAATTTTCATCATAAATAAGTGTTCGGATATTTTTTTTAATGGTTTTATTTGAATTGATTTACAATAATGTATGATTGCATGATATATGATATGAAATATGTCTTGTAAAATAAGGTTTTTCGATTGAAAATTTAACAAATCTGCCAACGACCTATGGTATAACCTTATTATACTAAAAATAAACATTTTTTCTCAATATTTAAAACATGCGTTTACTAGATAAAAGAACAATCTTTTGAAATCAATTTATAATTTTTTGTGGAAAAGATATAATATATTTTTTTAAAACGTGTTTAAAAAATATTTTTAATTATTGTAGGCCCATATTTAAACACGATTTATAAAGAAACTAGCTTTTCCCCGGCATGCATTGCAATGTCATTCAAAGAAATAAATTGATTCTCCCTGCATGTCCTTTCCTGTGCATCCCCATTCCCTTCCACCTTCTCCGCCTTCCTCCTCCCTCGTCTCTTCCCTCTCCGCGAACCCCACCTCCCCCATTCCCCTTCCCCCTGCCGCTCAAATATATGAGATACACACACTTTCATTTATACAAATTTCATAATGCCAGAGCTTTCCATTTTATATAGCCTATATGTTATGTTATTCTGATGTATGAGCTATATTATTGTAAAGTTTCTTTAAAATCCATTCTGTAGTTTTTGCTTGAAAGAGTAACAAACACACATACATGTCGTACATCCATACAAACTTTCTCGTTTATAATATTAATAAGACTAGAAGACTTTTGCATGGCATTACTTGTAAGAAACCACATCAGAAGAGCGATTCTATATCTTTTGTGAGTTGTGGGATCGTTATGAGATATGGGATGTGATCTCTTGTCAGATTTGTGTGATTTTATATGGCAACAATTTGCTTTTTCTATGTACCACGTACATTAAGTGAATAAATAGTCATGCATACTTGCAGGAATTCGTGTTTAAAACGATCTAAACTAAAATATGTACAGTATGTATCTACAGTATATGTAAAAATCACACAAATTTGACAGGAGATAACGTCTGTTATCTAATAATGATCCCACAAAAGATATAGAATCATTGACGAAGAAGACAGTAATAATAATCTAAACGAAAATATGAAAGAGAACAAGACACAGAAAAAGATAATGGTCGCAGCAACTTGGACTCGAACCCAGAACCTCTCGTCTATCCGGGACGTGCACTTACCAATTCCGCCCTACTCTCAAACTGTCATAATAGCCAATCTCATATTTCAAATTTAGAATTAATAATAATAATAATAATAAATTTGGACAACTTATATAGCGCTGTTTTTGCGAAAAATCGCCTCAAGAGCGCTGTACAAATTAGCATGGATTTTACATTAGAATTTACTTAACTTAAGGAGGCTCGATAACAACTCGTCTTGCAGCTATCAAGCGCATGGATTATTGGAATTCTAGCCCCCCGATAAATTAAATAAAATATCTTTTTATATGTACGTATATCAATTTACTTAATTATGTAGGGGGCTAGATAACCACTCGTCTTGCAGCTATCAAGCGCATGGATTATTGGAATTCTTGCCCCCCGATAAATTAAATAAAATATCTTTTTATATGTACGTATTTCAATTTACTTAACTGTGTAGGAGGCCAGATAACAACTCGTCTTGCAGCTATCAAGCGCATGGATTATTGGAATTCTAGCCCCCCGATAAATTAAATAAAATATCTTTTTATATGTACGTATTTCAATTTACTTAACTGTGTAGGAGGCTAGGTAACAACTCGTCTTGCAGCTATCAAGCGCATGGATTATTGGAATTCTAGCCCCCCGATAAATTAAATAAAATATCTTTTTATATGTACGTATTTCAATTTACTTAACTGTGTAGGAGGCTAGGTAACAACTCGTCTTGCAGCTATCAAGCGCATGGATTATTGGAATTCTTGCCCCCCATAATACATTTACCTTATGTATTTAGTAATCTACTTAACATCCTTAGTCTAACTTAATCTAACTTAATCTACTTAATCTAACCTAACCTAACTTAATCTAACGCACACATACTCAAAACCTATATTTAAGCCATCTGCAGTTATAATGCAGTTACAATCTGCAGTCTGCAGTTATAGTTATCTGCAGTTATAATTAACAATATTATCTTCAACTAATTTATTTTCCACATTATAGGCAACTACCCTTTTTATTGGAAACAATCATTCTAAGAATTGGTTTGTAACCTGGATAGCGTCACGGATAAATATATACGATTTTATTTGTACGAAACTATTGACTTTTTATAAAAGTCTAAGAGCCTGTCCGCACAGCGATATTTCACCGCGCGTTTTAAATTCGCGCGTTTTAAATTCCGCGATCGGAATTACAACTAGTATGCACTGCGAATAAAATTTCGCGCGATTTTTGTCAGTATAATATAGTTCTCGGCTAAGACGCACGTGTAAATAGATAACAGATCAATAGAACAGAACAGAATCAAATAAAATGCATAATAGCAATTAGTCTTTATTTTGGTTTCAATAAAATTGCAAGTATGACACGGTTCAATAATAGCAAGACTGTAACAATAACTTTATGGGTTCACTCCCAAAGGTAACTTTATTCCTTTTATTGTTCGCTTAACCGCTCGTTTAATGTTTTACCAAAAGGGTTTCAATGAGTCTATTCACTCTAGGTTAGCTGATAATAGAGCAGCGGATTACTGAGAGAGTACTGCATTACCACTAGGTTCTCCTGAACTTGCTACATCGTCAATTTGGGAGTTGGGTCCGCCGCCCCGAGAACCATTTATTGGATGATCAACACCTTCGCGATGGGTCACCCAAAGTGGTTGGCGATATTTGTTGACTTAATAGCGGTTAATGGGATGATGTCTCTCTAGGTGTTGGCAGCGGATGCATGGGTTCGGATTGGTAGAGATCTTTTGACCTCTCCATCAGGGCTCTCTCGGCCCGTCGCCTTGCACACCTCACTAAAAAAGGGATGGATTCATACATCCGTGGACACATTGGTCCCCAGATTCCTACTCAAGCCTCTCACTCAGAACTGCCTATCCTTCCATTCGTTTAAAAAACCCTCCACCAACCAATTTTCTGGTAATTCCTGTGCGCTCGCCGATCGGGTGGGAGAAGAAGCGCGCGACATCCTATCAGTAGCAGCGCCGTAGCACAACTGATGTGAAACGCGCGAATTTTATTCCGCAGTGCGGCCATGGCCATACTATTTCATACTGCACAAAATATTCGCGCGGAAATAAATCCGCACCGCATCGCGTTCAATTTGCATCAAACCACAGAATTTTTTTTCGCGCGGTTTTTTTACCGCTAGTGCGGATAGCCATATAAGATCCCATGTGTCACAGAATGTTGCGAAAAAAAAACGCGCGGTTAAAAATCGCTGTGCGGACAGGCCCTAAATGAATATTCAATTTTTATAAGAAAAACTCTCTTTTTACAACTTTTGAAAGTTATTCCCATCAATGTAATATATCATAAGAAGATAATAATAATAATCTAAACGAAAATATGAAAGAGAACAAGACACAGAAAAAGATAAGTTGCAACTGGGAAAATTTGAAATATGAGATAGGCTATTTTGACGGTTTGTTAGTAGGGCGCAATGGCGGAATTGATAAACGCACGTCCCGGATAGACGGGAGGTTCTGGGTTCGAGTCCCAGTTGTGACCATTATCTTTTTCTGTTTTTCTGTGTCTTGTTCTCTTTCATATTTTCGTTTGGATTATTATTATTATCTTCTTCTTCAATGATACAATGATGGGAGTAACCTTCAAAAGTTACAAAAAGAGGGTTTTTCTTATAAAAATTGTAGATAGAATCGCTCGGCAGATGGCATTCACACCTAATTTTTGACCAAAATTCATTAGAGAGGATGTTGGAACTCAACAATTTAATTAAAATGTATGTGTTTAGGAGTTGACATGATGAGAAATGCTGATCAGCTTTGCAGCCGAGTGGAGCCAGTCTATCCAGGAAGGGAAGGGAATTGCAGTACACGGGTAACCCAACCTTTCTCTACTTCATCTCCATTCCGTCCCATCTGTCTTCAATGTGTCTTTTTATTTTATTCTTTTACCTCGTCTACAGTAGGCTGGAGAGTGGTTCGGCTATCTAGAATTTTATTTTTTATTTATTTATTTAACCCGTCTACTTTCTTAGGAATAAATACATCCCAAAACACGTAATCGCGTTATACTTTCATAAGACCAATAACGTCCCGAGCGACCATACATTTTAAAAGCTATATATCTCTCTTCTTCTCATGTAAACATATGTATTTTTCTTTTAACCAGAAAGAGAACAAAATAATGCTTTTTATTGACTTTGAAATATGAAAGCTATCTTGCATAGATATTTCACAATCTCGATCCAAAGTGACTGTTTCAGAATTTACACGTGAAACTGAGGCTTCCGGATTGTGAGGTGCGAATTTATCGAACCAAGCAGACGGGTTAAACGCTCATAAGGCTTTTACATAGAATGCAGTACATTTTTTTTTTTTATTATAGTGAAAAGAATGGGTTTACAAAATACAATACGCAATACAAGTAACATAATGTATTTAAAAACAAAATATAGGTTACATAAAATATAAGCGTTAACAAAATACAGGTAAGATAAAATATAAGAAACAAAATATAGTCCATAAAATATAGGAGTTGACATAAAGTAGGTAATGTAGGTAAATTGTTGTTCTCATTAGTTTATGGGATAGGTAGAAATACATAGTTGGCACATATGGCGTTTGAAGTTTTGCTAAGTTCAAATTATTGTCAATATCATCCGTAAGTATTTGTTACCAAGACTATGTAAACGTTGTATTGGAGAATGTAAATCATAGAATCATCACGAGGTGGGGTACTTTCTCATGTTCGAGATGGTTAAAAAATTCCATTGATTCCATTGATATGCTTGGTGTAACTCTAAGTGACCAGCTCAGGTACGGGGGCTCCATCCAAGCGCGTACTGTACAGGGTCTACAGATACTGCAGATAGAACACAACTGCTAACCCTGTACAAATACAAGTGCGCCCCACTGTTGAATTTAGTAGCCATCTCTGGTCTGGAGCCCCAAAATACATGAAACTCTGCGCAGAAACGGGTGGTCCGTTTGATAGATTCTCCTGTTTTAACAAATGGATTGCAATCTTTAGAACACAGGTGTCGGGTGGGATGCTGTTCTTATTCTATCGGTATTTGATGGAAGATGCTCCGAGGAAGTAGCGTCATTGATCCCTTTGGAACTTTAGTCAGGAAACACTCCAAACGCGTGCCCAACGTTTGTTCAGAGGTGACATTTGTCAATGTCACATGAGAACGGGTCGTTTCTATGACTCAGTACTACGACTTGATTTGCCAGCCTCTGTGTTTCCTCCCTCCTACAACATGGGTCTCTTCAAGACCCAGGTTCACTCCTTCCTTTCCACGAAAATACAAAATTATTAACTTTGGAGGGGACCCCACCACTTTCCCAACGGTGTTATAAGGAAACATATGGTTTCCTCCTTCAACGCGCACATCAAGACTACTTTTTTTTTTGAACAAAGCTACATTTATTTGAACGACTCTAGACCCTCAAATGTCCATGCATACGGGGTTAGTAAGCAGTACGCAAGTACTTACATTAACATTACACAAAAGATAAATAGAAGTAGCAGCCCGTGGAATAATTCTTCTGAACAAGGTAACATCAAAAAGAGATAATAGTGTTAGTAAAGGAAAAAGAATAATAACCGCTATGACCAGTCGAGGAAACCTTCTGAAAATAAAAAAAGTAATGAAGAAAAGGGCCTCCTGTGTAGATTTAATACAATAAACAAGTTTTTGGGATTTCTCTACATTAGGGAGTGCGGCCACTTTTAATTTTAAATTTTTTTTACATTAGTTCCACACTAGATTTGAGGAAAAATAATTTCCCTGAGGGTCTATGTCATCTTTGGGGATGCTGTATGGAGGGTCTTTTTGCGGAAAGGAAGGAGTAAACCTGGGTCTTGTTGAACCCCATTCTCATGTGACAAATGACTAAATGCCAATGTAACTTAATATTGCTGTTGAAATTTTGTATACATTTATTTGAATTATTTTTAGATGTGAATAAAAAGCGCTGTATTTTTTCTTTCTAACACCATTTAGGTCATATTTCTAACCATGAGGGGTAAATGCAGGTAAGTCCATTAATGGAGGACTGAATGCAGTTGGCGTTAATAAAAAACTGTCAAAAGAAGCAAAGTGTCCTGGTAGGTAGATACCCTGATGTATGGCAGTGAGGCATGGAACTGGCAGAGGAAAGATGAAAGCAGACTGAATGCTGTTTAAATGAGATCCCTGAGGCGTATAAGTGGTAAAATTATGTATGATCGTGTGAGAAATGTGAAGATCCGCAAGGAATGCAAGGCTGATAATAATAATAATAATAATTGGATAATTTGTAGAGCGCCGTTTTTGTGAAAAATCTCCTCAAGGGCGCTTATGATGTAAGCGTAATGAGTAAGATTAAGAAAGGTACCCTCAGATGATTTGGGCAGGTAGAGCAAATGAATGAAGAAAGTAGTGTAAGAAGAATATATAAGACGCAAATGTGAATGGTAGAAGATATCAGGGACGCCTGAGGAAGACACGGCACGATCAAGAGAAATGTATGAATGTGAATGGGGCAAAGAGTGTGTGCCAAGACCGAGTTGTTTGGCGGTCCGTCCTCTCTGCTTACCCCTGCAGCGAAACGGCGTGAGGGTTAGTTGTCATGTTGTCTAATTAACGCTCCGTTGATTAGACATTTATTGGCTTGTTTTTTTAAATATTAGATATTTAGGTAAGTATACATTTTACACAATAATAATTAAATTCAATTTAATTTATTCAGTTTAAAAACATTACAACATTGTAATTTCAAGGCGTTTTTAAAAGAGAGAAATATTTTAGAGAAATATTTGTTGCTGTTAGTGTATATCTGTTTATCTCAGATATACACTAACAGCAACAAAGCTTGCCGTTTGAATTTTGCTTCATTGATGTTAAACATATCAGGGAACCAAGGAGGAGTGAAGAGGGGAAATGAGACCTGGGAAGATACATTGTCTGACCAAAAGATATAGCTTCATTTCCAATGACATTTTTTTTATTTTTTTTTATTGTAATCTTTATTTTTTTATGTTACATAAGTAATTGTACTGTGCCTGTCTCACTAGGAGTTCCTGTGTTGAGAGCAGGCGCATTTGAACATAAATAGTTTAAGAATAGTGTATATAAAGGATAACAACAATGTTATTTACATTTAAAGTAAAAGTACAAGGACAATCAGCATCGTATCAATGGGTTAGCATGCATTAGGAGGTTCTAAAAATATTGTTGATATATGATCTGTCTTTGGTATTGATCCAAAACTTGGTATCTGTTTTGTATTTTACGTGATTAGTGTGCTGTCTAATGGTCAGTGGAAGTGTATTATAAAGTTTTGTTGCAAAGTACCTGAAGTTTCTTTGACCAAACGTTGTTTTGGCGAAAGGGGTAAGTAAGAGATTTTGCCCTTTGGTTCTCGTATCACGAACAGTTTGGATATTGTCAAAAACAGTTCTATGTTTGAATAGATAAATTAGTATATTTTTGGCATAAAGTTGCCTAATGTCCAAAACACCGATACTCCTAAAGATTTCATCCGAACTGCTTGTGATCGGTAGTTTTAGAATAATCTTTATAATTAGTTTCTGGGCTTTAGAGATCGGATCAATGGCGGCAGCGTTTGCTCCTCCCCAGGCTATGATACCATACTCGATTAGAGATTGACATAGTGCATAGTAAATTGTTTTGAGTTGGTTCAATTTAAGAAAGTTGCGAGTTTGTCTAAAAAGGTATATAGATTTTCGAAGTTTGTTTGCTGTAGTGATAATATGTTCTTTCCACTTTAAATTACTGTCAAAAATAATACCCAAGTATTTGATTTTTGTAACACGTTCTAGATAGGGGCAATCACAAATATTAGTTTTTGACAGGGGGCAAGCACATATTTGAATATTATTTTCTGGGTTACTTATGGACGTATTAATACTAAACTCAATGTATTTGGTTTTTGACACATTCATTGTTAGTGTATTATTGTCTAACCATCTTTTAACAATAGCTATGCCCCTGTTTGCTTTTATGTAAACATCATACCAGTTACTTGATTTAAAGAGGAGAATCGTATCATCAGCGAAACTAACGATTTTGGCATCAATAGGCAGATTACACAGTTCATTTATGTAAATTAGGAATAACGTGGGACCCAGGACGCTTCCTTGAGACACGCCAAAACTAATTGGCAGTTGATTGCTGAGGCAGTTGTTGATTTTTACACTTTGTTTACGGTTTGAAAGGTAATTTCGAATAATACTAAGCTCATTCCCATTTATTCCAATGTTTGATAGTTTTTGTATTAGTTTGGAATGTGAGATAGTATCGAATGCTTTGCATAGGTCTAGGAATATTGACATGCATTTTGCTCCCTTGTCTAAGTTTTCATTTAAAAAATCTGTAACTGTCGCAATGGCATCGGAGGTGCCTTTATTTTTCCTGAAGCCAAATTGGTTATGGGATAATATATTATTTTTTTCAAGGTATTCGACTAATTGAAAGTTAATTGCTTTTTCAAAGACTTTGGATAGTGAATTTAGTAATGTTATTGGACGATAGTTAGTTATATCCGCTTTAGAGCCTCCTTTATGTATTGGAATTATGATTCTGTGTTTAAGATTATCGGGGAATTGGCCTTTTGCGATGCTTAAGTTAATGAGATTTGTAAGGGGAATGGTGATTTCTGGTAAAAGTTTTTTTAAGGTAATATTTGAAATATCATCCAAGCCAGTTGAAGATGAGTTCTTTAATGAGTTTATGATTGTCCTAGTATCTTCATTCGAAATTTGTTTTAGACTAAAATTTAAGTTTTTGGGCCAATTTGTATTACAGCCTTGTGTGCTGGTATTGGGAGAACTTTCACCGATATTTTTTGCAAGTTCTTCACCAATTTTTGAAAAGTATTGGTTTGCATGATTAACAATCATATTGGGATTACTAGAAAAACTAATTATTTTATCATTTATAGTGAGTTGTTTCAAGTCATTTAAAGGATTAGGTTGAGAATGAGTGGCTTCTTTAAGTGTTTTCCAAATTTTTTTAGGATCATTATTACAATTTTCTATTTTCTGTTTGTAATATATCTCTTTGGCCTTTCTTATTATTAGGGTACATATGTTTCTATATCTTTTATAAAAGTTTTGAAGTTGTATATCGTAAGGATTATTAATAACTTTTTTATGGAGCTTGTTACGTTTACGAATAGATTTAATAATAGTGTAGTTTATCCATGGCTTAATTGGTAAGATGTTATTAGGTACATGTTTTACAGTAATATTAGTTTGTTGGTTAATGGTAGTTTGTAGGTAATTTATAAAGTATGTCCAGGCATCATCTGGATTTGTAATTTCAAATAGTTCTGACCACGATTTACTCCTTAGCGAATGAAGAATTCCATCGTAATTAATTTTTTTTATGTTTGTTGTGTTTTTTTGTTTTTTGTCTTTCTGGTTGCATAACTGTAAGGCAAGTATGGTGGTATAGTGATCAGTTAGTGTAGATTCGTATACGATGGATGTTATTGGGTAGTTTGATTTGACCATGAAGTGGTCAATACATGAGATGGAGTCCAGTATAGCACGTGTAGGAGTGTTTATGGTGCTTTGAAATCCATGGTATGAGAGTGTGTTTAGGTATTCTTGGCATTGCGGATGTTCGTTTGTGGACAGAATATTTATGTTGACATCACCAGCAATAGTACAATTTTTAATATTACATAAATTAGTTAAACAGTTATTGATTGATTTTAAGAAAGGTAAAATATTGTAACAGGATGGAGAACGGTATATTGCTAAGATACATGTGTCGTTATTAAAATTTATTTGTAGGCAATTTGCACCGCTGACTTGGATTTCTTTGACAGATAGACCAATTAAGTCAGATCTAGTATACACAACAACTCCATCATTTTGTTTTGTATGCATTGAAGTGCTATGATGGTCATATCCTTTCATCATTTTAGGTATATAGTTATTTGATAGCCAACATTCAGTAAGAATGAGAATATGGAAAGAGGTTCCAATATTATGTAGTTGTAACAGAAATTCATCAAAATTCTTTGAAATTGATCTGATATTTTGTTGTAGGATTAGAAGAGAGAAAGAGTTAGATTGTAGTACATTTTTACAGAAATTTGGATTTGACTGTGAACATTGCTGGTGAACTTTATAAAAGGGACTGGGTTACTGTCAAAGGAATGATGTAAAATGGGAGATAGTACAATGGGTCTATGGCCTAAGTGCACACGGGAACTATATATATGTAAACCGTCTCCGATTATTAAAAAAAAAAAAAAGAGGAGTTATATTAGACTTGACTACCTACTAAGGATGTATACAAAATTGAAAAAGTTGAAATATTCCTATAACCTCTGGAATTTCGAAGAATGAAGCCGAGCATTTTTATTACTTTATTAGTGATTGTATTTATATGGGATATAAAGTTTAATTTAGAGTGGAAAATTATGCCCAGGTCTTCCAAGTTATTATTATATTGGATCTGGAGTCGTTATATTGATTGATTGTTTTGTTTTTGCAGAATGAAAGTGTAAAATCGGACAAACGCGAGCGTTCCATCAACTTCACGCGGGAGGAATGTGAGAAACTGGTGAAGATAGTAAGCCGTTACAAATACGTGGTGGAGAATAAGAAGAGTGACACCGTCTGGTGGAAGAGAAAAGAAGCCACTTGGAAGAAGATAGAAGCAGAATTTAACATATCCTCCGCCACTTTTAGATCCTGCAAGACTTTGAAAATTAAATATGATGGTTTGTTACCTATCTATATACAGGGTGTAACAGAAAGTACCCGAGGGATTTTACCCAGCGATTCCTGAGCATATTTGGAGTAAAAAATGTACAAGACATTTTGCTGTCTGATGAAATTTTTTTTCTATTAAAAACATTAAAAATATTTTTCCATCACACGCTGCAACTGACTATGTACTTAGAAGAGTAGCGCGTTTATATCCTAGAGGACACTTGATAAGCGTTGCATCTCGTTCTAACAGTATATTACCACTCGAAACAGCGCGTATCGCTTAAACACATCACGACGGGACATAACCCATAGCCGTTGGGAATAGTAGCGACGTGTAATTGAAAAATATATTTTTTGTTTTTAATAGATAAAAAATATCATCAGATTCCAAAATGACAAGTACAATAGAGCGTCGATTATCCGATTACTAATTGGGGGGACGTGGGTGTTCGGAAAACCGGTATTTTCGGATAATCGAGCCATACATATGTACGTACAGGTAAATGAAAAGTATAATGACAAATAGGAATTAAACAAAAAAACAGTGAAAAATTAACGCTTAAAGAAAATCGTCAATGTTCCTCTGCCGAAGCATGCCTACCCGCTTACGAGCGGCTAGGTCACGTACTTTTTAAGGTCAGATATTTGATACTGGTAGCTTTCAGCTTGTGTTTCAAACCAACGCAAGGCAATATCTTTTCTTTTTTTTTTACATTAACTCCACACAGGAGGCCCTGAGGAAAATAATTTCCCTCAGGGCCTATGTCATCTGGGATGCTGTGTGGAGGGTCTTTTTGAGGAGAGGAAGGAATGAACATTGGTCTTGAAGAGACCCATATTGTAGGAAGAAGGAAACACAGAGGCTGGCAAATCATTCCACAGTCAAGCTGTTGAACACAAGAACGAGTTGAAGAAACGACCCGTTTTCATGTGACAAATGTCAACCGTGTACAAATGTTTGGCACGCGTTTGGCGTGTTTCCCAACTATGCACCGGTGCCAAAGGGATCAATGATGCCAGTTCCTCAGAGCATCTTTCATTGTAAAGCTGGTAGAACAAGGATAGCATTCCCACCCGACGCCTGTGCTCTATAGATTGCAATCCGTCTGTTAAGATGGGAGAATCTATTAAACGGACCTCCCATTTCTGCACAGAGTCGAGGGTATTTTTCAGGTATTTTGGAGCTCCAGACCAGAGGTGGCTACCAAATTCAACCGTGGGGCGCACTTGTGATTTGTACAGGGTTAGCAGTTGTGTACTATTAAAGTATCTGCGGGCCCTGTACAGTACGTCCAGTTTTTGGGAGGCTAACTTTACTCTGGCTTCGATGGAGCCCCCATACCTGAGCTGGTCACTTAGGGTTACACCAAGCATATCAATGGAGGGCCTGTTCGGAAGCTAAGCAAGTAAACGCTTCAGAAGCACCAATAATGTTTTCATCTCCATTATCTGAACTTGTAGTTGTTGAGGTGCTAATGGTGGCGTCAGCCTTATTAGTCATGAGTGATAAAATGTCGCTTTGCTGCATAATTTGGTACCCGGGATCTTCAACTTCCATATCCATCCATTGTCGAACCTCTTCTTCATCACTTTTGTGGCAATCGAGCTTTTTTAGCATATCTATCATTTCAGACATATCTTCCTGTTTTTTAAGTTCTGCTCTTTTTAGACTGTTCCACGCTGCTCCGATCTTGTAGGACGTGTCTTTCAAATCTATCTTTTTTATGATTTCTCATCAGGCTTTCTTCTTTCTCCTCTTTTTTTTCCAAATGTTACGTAACAATTCTTTTCTATAATTCCGTTTGAAAGTCGGGCGGGCGCAGTAGTTCGGATGGAGGCGTCTAAACATAATATCTACAGGAATTCTAAAAACTGAAAAAATTGGACTAATATCCATGAGAACCAAAGTGCGTACGAATATCTACAGCTCAAACTGCTGACTAATATCTGTGAGAACCAAAGTTTTGATGAATATCTACAGTACTGGCAGAGGTTGGATTTGCAATTATGTATAGCATATTGGAATAACGTAATATTGCGTATGCAGTTTAAAAAACTTAATTTATGTAAGTATGTATGTAAAAATCCCTAATATCGGACTATTGGACACATTTAGCTGAATATTAAGGATTTTGGTTTTTGTTTTAACAGCTTTCTTTATTTCGAGTGCTTCTAAATTATTTAGTCGGTTACCATGACCATTTCTATGTCAGTTAGGTTAGATTAGGTTGTGGTGCCGTGTATTTCGAAATAAATAAATATCTTTGTATTTTGACCTCCATGTTTGTTCAATAAATTATTGTCCTCATAAACAGCAAAATACGTAATATTATGCAAAAACTTTATGTACTTAGATTAAACGTTTAAGCCTTTACGTAATTAGTAATTACGTAATTGAAGTAATTTATACTTTTCCATACAACTTCTTGCTCAGCTGCCCTCTGTAGATATTAGTCCAACCTACGCTCTGTAGATATTAGTTCAACCTACGCTCTGTAGATATTAGTCAACACTGGGACCGTCATAGATATTCGTCCGAACTTAGCTCTGTAGATATTTTAGTTAACACTCTGAAGTTCGTAGGTAGATATTAGTTCAACATATGAGCTGTAGATATTCGTCCGACATACATGCTGTAGATATTAGTATCTGGAGTCGTTCGGTTGATCGACGTTCGGATAATCGACACTCCACTGTACATTTTTTACTCCAAATATGCTCAGGAGTCGCTGGTTAGAATCCCTCGGTTACGTCCTGTTACACCCTGTATATATATTTTTTTAACATTATTTCCACACACCACAATGCTGTACTTGTTCTACGTGCATTTCAATGGAAGATGCTCCGAGGAACTAAGGCTATTGATCCCTTCGGTTTCGGAGTATAGTCAGGAAACACTTCCAAAATTTGCACAAGGTTGACATTCGTCACATAAAAACGGGTCGTATCTACGACTCATTCATGAATTCAGCAGCTCGCTCAGCTGTTGAAACCATTTGCTAGCCACTGTGTTTCCTCTCTCCTTTCTCTCCTAAAAAGACCATCCTCACAGAATCCCCACAGATGGCGTAGGACCTGAGAGTAATTATTTTCCTCAGAGTCTCCAGTTTTTTGATAATTTAGATTACATCACCTGTACGCTGTTATACTTTGTTATTGTGTACTTTTTATACAAATACGCATTTGGTGAGTTTCCCCACTTTGCACCGGTGCCGAAGGAATCAATGACGCTAGTTCCTCGGCGCATCTTCCATTGTAATATTGGTAGAACAAGGACAGTATTTCTACACAACGCCTGTGCTATTAAGAATGTCATCTGTTTGTTAAAATAGTAAAATCTATCAAACAGACCACCCGTTTCTGCACAGAGATAAGAGGCTTTTCAAATATTTTAGAGCTCCAGACCAGAGGTGGCTCACTTGGCTGTGTCATATGTCTCTTCTCTTCGTTCATCCACTGTAGCAGACCAAACCATCTAAGCATCCCTTTCTTAATCTTAAACATTTCACCCACATCTGCCTTGCATTATTTTTGCATTTTTTGTATCTCTACATTTTTAACACAATCATGCAAAATTTAACCATACACACACCTCAGGGATCTCATTTCTACAGCATTCAGTATACTTTTGACCTTCTTCTGCAAATTCCTTGTCTCTTTATTCTTTGTGCTTGTTTTCAATAGTGCCAACTGCAATTCAGTCCTCCATTAACTCTTGACAGGCCAAGATGCCAAACATGACATCCGTAACCATGGGGGTCGGCTGATGACCCCGTGTAATTTTTTATTTTTTTGGACATTAAATTTTAAACCATAGAAATCACTTTTTTTTTGTTTTTGTTAATTGTCCATTTATTGGGCAGGGAATATAACCTATATTTGATAAAATATTTTTTCCTGCGATCAATGATTTTTACACTTTTCTTTTTTTAAACGGCACATTATGTATTAATCCTTTGGGCAGGAATACCTAAAATACTAAAAACATATTTCATGTATTTAGGCAGATATAAGAAGGATAGTGATTTTGGGGTCTACCTTTGGCCCAGATGGCTGCGGGAGAGTTAATGGAGTGACATGCTTTTTAACTTCTTTCAATATCTCTTTCAGCCTTCCCAGCTCTCATAAATATACTTCCCAAATACACAAACTCATCCACCTGCTCCAAGTATTCATCATTCACAACTACGTTGCACACTGTTTTCATACTCTCTCTTTCAAACATCATGACTTTAAACTTGCTTAAATTCATCATTAACTCTTTCTTCACACATATTAGGTCCTTACATATGAAATTGGCATTTTGTATGGGAGGAAAATAAAGTCGATTTTTTTTAAATATAATATATTTATTTAATCAAAGTATGTACCATTGCTATCTATGCACTTTTGCCATCACATAGGTAGTTCATCGATCCCTTTACTAAAAATCCATTCAGACGGGAATCAATAAAATCTTTGAAGGCGGTTTGGATTGCCCCATCGGAGTTGAATTTTTTCCCGTGCAAGAAGTTATCCAAATTTCGAAAAAAATGGTAATCTGTTGGGGCAAGGTCCGGAGAGTACGGTGGATGTCTTAGACATTCCAATTGAAGCTCCTCTAATTTGGCAGTCGTCTGTTATGCAGTGTGTGGTCTAGCGGTCAATGCGCGTTTGTTGTATTGCTTCACTCAATTCGTGAGGTAACCTTTCAAGCTTTTTCACCTTCCCAATTTGCTTCAAGTGTATTAAAACTGTTTTATCACTAACACCGCAGCCTGCAGCTACCTCGGACGTGGTTTGCGATGGATCCACTTCCACAATAGCCTTCAATTCTTCATTATCAACTTTGGTCTACGGCCGTCCACGGGGCTTGTTCTGCAGGTCGAAATTTCCAGAATGAAAAAGTTGAAACCAAAAACACACTGTGTTTTCTTTTGCGGCACCGTCGCCATACACATCATTAATCCTTCGAGCCGTTTCTGCAGCACTGGTGCCACGGTGGAACTTGTACTCGTAAATAACGCAATATTTCAAGTTTTCCATTTTGTAAACTAGGTGACGCAAAGAAAAAAAAACATACGAATTATAATTTTCGAAACACAAATACATGAGTAAATAGCTGTATAAATTTGAATTTGGAATTCCTAACCAAAGAGAAGATATTTGAGATCAAAGTTGCCAGTACGGCAAAACGCGAATTTCATATGTAAGGACCTAATATTTGGTCCATCTGAGGTGGATTTAGACCAGTCGCTTATTCTAGTCTGCTCTTGCAAATTATTTTGGTGTAAATAGTTATAGAGCATTCTTTCGGTGCTCCAAGGTATTTGCCGAATTTAGTAGAATGGTCATTCGTTTGAAGTAAACGCCGCAAGTGCGCCAAAATGCTCCTAGAGGAGATATCTTCACAGCGTTCTTAGAACTGCGTTGACTTGTTTGTAGTAATAATGGAAATAATAGAAGCGTACCAAAATTTCTAACATCTGTAGAATTCAATTTATAGAAATTATAAAAAAACTAGCTGGTACTAGTTTTTATCATAGTTCTTGTTCGTTGATATTCTTTTGGTGTAAATGGTGAAAACGAATAACTGTTAACACTAAATATTAAAAAATATAGCTCTTGTACCAGCTTTAGCTCTACGCTTGTTTGATCTAAATACACCTTGAAGCGTCGATGACACCGGGCGAGTTTACAAGCTACTATCTACTAAGTTTAAAAGCGGGTAAATCGGCGAGTGAAATTGTCATGATGACCACAAAACTGTCCACTCGCTCAGAAGCGTAGGAAACTGAGGCCGCTGCTAGCGCCAGTAACAAGAATAACGACGCCTGCGTGAACTAATTCTTCAGATGTTTGCCAGTCGAAATCAGCTGTTTATCGGAAGCCATGTTGGAAACATAAATAAACCAATCACGAGCAAGCGAGCAGGCGAGTAAAGTTGACGACCTTTCAACTTTTTTTCGTGGATTGTCAACAATCTGCTAGTTAGCAAGTAACACGATGACACTGGGCGAGCTTACTAAGTGCCTCCGTTCACGGAGATACTTACAAGATACTCGATCCTCGCGAGCGTATCATACACGCAGATCGTAAGTATCCCCCGTACGATTTTGCTGATGCCCATTCACGGCGCTATGCGGTGGTTGTCGGTTTCCAAGCAGTATCACAATACCGACAGTGCTGATAGCATGCCACGCGTCGCATCATTTGTGTCTGATACTTATTCGTTTGACATTTTACAGATATGGCGTCGGAACATGAAAGTAATGTTAGATTTGTTCTGAAAGTGAAAAAATGCATGTTTATATAACTATACGTTACCAGAAAACGTAAGAAAGGATTTAGTGGAGAAGGCATGTATTGATGTTGGAAAAAAAGTCATATGACATCGCTTGACTGCGTGTTATCTCCACGGTTGCACATGAAAAATGATCAAGTTCAGTATATTTCGGATAGCGCCGTGTACGGAGACTAGCATTAAAAAGTGGTATATCAGCAGGGTACTTGTGGTTTCGTCACAATTACGTAGATTGTAAGTATGTATCTCCATGAACGGAGGGTCTAACAGATAGTGAATTTCCCAGATAGTAGCTTGTAAACTCGCCCGGTGTCATCGACGCTTAAGACACGAGAGACTGTAGATCTTCCATCAGCATACAACAGGCAACATTGCTTACAAATACATTAATACATCTCACTGTAACAGGTTTCAAAAGGGCTGTAAGGAAGAAGAGTGCGCTCATCAGGTCTGGTGAAGTGACCAGCTTGGTAGCTCCACTAGACGCCACGGAAATTATTGTCATGGATATGATCTGTTTGGACTCCCAGAGTACCACCAACTATACTGACGGTGATGATGCTTCACTAGGTAAGATGGACTGTATTTTTTGTTAAGTACATATTTAATTAATTCAATTCAATTCCATTGCTTTTATTATTACTGTGACGATCCACGATTATAGTACAGTGATGGCATAAAAAAGGCAATAAGCGTACATTTACAGTATTGTCACATAGTTCGACCCAGAGTGACGTGCGTTCGCACGAAAACTCAAGTTTAACAAAAAATGGATGTACTAACATTAATAGAAAACATTAAAAGTGAACTAAAAAACATTTCAACCGTAAAGGACACAAAAATTAGAAATAACCTGGAACAAACGATTCAACTACTAGAAGAAGCATGGAAACGGGAAAAAAACCATTTTCAAGAACAAATTATTGAACTACAAAAAAAAGTAATCATCAAGCTGGAAAAAAATTATGAACAAAAATCCTACGCAATGGTTCTAAAAGAAAGAACTGTTCAAATCGAAGAACCCAAATTTGCAATCTTAATCACCGCTGAAGGCAAAGAAACATCCGAAGACATAAAGAGTATTATCACAAAAACAATAAAAGCGCCTAACCTAGGAATCGGAATAAGTGGAATAAAAAAAGCAACAAACAATAAAATAATTATGACTTGCTCGAATAAAGAAGATGCTGAAAAACTGAAGGTTGAAATAAATAAAAATAAAAATGGAATATCTGCAACAGAATTAAAAAAGAAGAGACCATGTATGATTATTAAAGGTGTCGGAGGCGAATATAACGAAGATAATTTTCTAAATGATCTTATTTTACAAAACAGTGAACTAAACGATATAACAAATGAATCCATTAAAGTAATGAAAATATTAAAAAATAGAAAAAGTGATCAACTCCGTAACATAATAATTGAAACAACAGGACCAATCCGAAAAATACTACTAGAAAAACAAAGAATTAACATTGGATTTGTCCGAGCGCATATACAGGATTGCGACCCTCTGATGCATTGCTACCACTGCCTTGGATTTGGACATACATCCCTTAAATGTCTAAATAAAATGAACAAACCCAGATGCGTACATTGTGCAAAGAACCACAAATTTAGCGAATGCGAAAAAAATAAAGACAGTGTCAAATGCTACAACTGCGACAAAAACAACAATTTATTTGGAACAAAAAATAATACTCAACATAGTGCAAATAGTGAAATATGTACTTACCGAAAAAGAATGTCTATTATAGCACAACAACGAATTGATTATGAGTAAGTTATGGACGATTTTCTAACTGAGGAAATTGATAAATTAACAGATGTTTCACAGTATATTTGCGACGATTCAAAACAATGTAACAAACTATTAAAAAAAGTCCCAAATGTTTTCATTGTTCTGCACCAAAACATCAGAAGTTTGCAAAAAAATCTGGATGAATTTGTAATAACACTAAACCTTCTCGAAATATTACCGGACATAATTGTTTTAACAGAAGCACACTTAAATATAAATAACGCTGCCGCACTGTACGACATCCCTAACTATACATATTATTCGTCCAAAATGCATATTAATAAGAACTGTGGTATTGCTGTTTTCATTTTAAATAAACACAATAACGTCACAATCACTGAAATCAACATGAAACTAGCGAACTGTCTAAAACTGAACTTAAAAGTAAATGAAGTTATATACAATATTATAGCTATCTACCGCACACATGGATCAAATCCAAACAGTTTCATTATAGAACTGGAACATTTATTGCTACAACTAAAAGGTACTTGTAACGTTGTCACAGGCGATTTTAATCTGAACATTTTAAAAGAGGTAAGCGGTAATCTAAAGGAAGATTATATAAATGTAATGACATCGCTAAACTATAAATCATTTATAAATAATCCAACACGGAATGTCAGAGGACAAATTCCTTCCTGCATTGATCACATATGGTGCAACTCAAATAACAATGACAAAAACATGTCAATATTATGGAAAACCAGCATAACCGATCACTACACCTGTATATTTGTTACCAACATTGATAAAAGAAGTACCAACTCTAATACAACTGACAAAAAAAAATATGAAAAAAAAAATTTAAATATGGAAATTTTAAGAACAAACCTTAAAACGGAAACCTGGACATCCATATTTGAATCGGAAAATCCAAATACCTGTGCTGAGAATTTCGAAACAGTTTTCCAAAACCACATAAACCTGTCCACACAAATAATTGTTTACAAACCAAAATCTAAGCACAGATTAATAAAGCCATGGATAACTCATGGACTAGTGATTTCAATCAGAAATAAAGAAAAATACTACCACCAGTGTAAAAAATTCCCAAATGATGAAAAAATCGCCACTTTCTACAAGAAATACCGAAACAAACTTGCGCTTTTAATTAGACTGACAAAAGAAAAATATTTTCGTGATAAAATAAAAAATGCTGGTCAAGACAGCAAAGGGTTCTGGAAAATCATCAATACAATAACGAACAAAAGCACAAAACAAAAATTATCAAATGAAATTACTCATCAAGGAATCAACATCAACACCGAAAAAAATCCAAAACTTTGTGGTAATATTTTTAACGATTACTTTGCAAATGTAGGCTCTAATCTTGCTTGTAATATTACACCAAACAATAGACAGACTCCCCAACCAGAGCAGAACTCAAATTTTGAAGAAGGTTTTCACACATTTGCTTCAGTAACTCAAAAAGAAGTTGAAAACGCCGTATTAAGTTTAAGGGGATCAGCAAGCCCTGGCTATGACAACATAACTGTACAAACATTGAAAGCCGTACGTGAGATAATCAGCAAGCCAATTGCACATATAATAAATGTTAGTTTGAAGAAAGGTATATTCCCGAACAACTATAAGAAAACTATTGTCATCCCTGTTTTTAAATCTGGAGACGAAAAAAATATTTCCAACTATCGTCCCATAGCACTCACATCAAACATAGCAAAAATCTATGAAAAAATTGTTAAAAAACAACTTAACAACTACATAAAATCAAAGAAGATAATGAGCCCAAACCAGTTTGGATTTAGAGACAATCTCAGCACTCAAGATGCAATTGCTAAATTAACTTCAACAATAATACAAAATTTAGATAATGGAGAAAAGTGTCTTGGTATATTTATCGACCTACGCAAGGCATTTGATAGCATATCACACTCCAAACTCAATGAGAAACTCATGCAAATTGGTTTGGACGGAACAGTACTGTCATGGTTCCAAAGTTATCTAAAAGAGAGATTTCAATCCGTCAAAATAAATGATACCCTAAGTGAACCCAAAACCTCATCATTTGGTATACCGCAAGGAACTGTCATCGGTCCAATCCTTTTTATTATATATGTTAATCAAATGTTCACTCTTCCCATAGTTGGAGATATCATATCTTATGCAGACGACACAGTAGTTATCACTAAAGGGAAATCATGGGAGGAAACGATGATTAAAGCAAATACAAATATAAACATACTCAAAACATGGTTTGACCTAAATTGTCTCTCACTAAATACAGAGAAAACTTATTTTATTCCATTCTCTTTGAAAGAAAAAAATGTCGAGAACAATATAACTATTAAAATCCATTCATCACAGTGTGAAAATAAAAGGGAATGCAACGATGACAATTGCCTACAAATAACATGCAAAAATAGTATTAAGTATCTGGGTGTCATTGTAGACAAACACTTAAAATGGAACGAACAAGTCGAAAATACGGTAACCAGAGTAAGAAAACTTATTTACATATTCATTAGATTGAGAAACATTCTATCATCTAGTATGATAAAAACTGTTTATTTCTCTCTTGCCCAATCTATTCTAGAATATGGTATAATCGGGTGGGGGGGAACTTTCAAAACTAACCTCCAACCTGTAGAAAGGGTACAGAGGTTGATTCTAAAAGTTATCACACGTAAACCATCTTTATTTCCAACAATACAACTATTTAATTCTTTTAGGGTACTCAGTTTAAATAAAATTTTCAAAAAGAACACACTGTTACAAACACACAAAGATCATTTTAATTCTACAACAACAATCACAAAAATAAGTAACCGTTCAAGATCACGTGGTAATCTAGAAATCCCTAAATTTAATACGAGTGCTTTTCAACAACATTATACTTATCAAGGCATAAAATTTTTTAATGCCCTACCATATAAAATTAAATCCGAAGAAAATTATAAAGTCTTTAAATTACTAATAAAACAACTGCTTGATCAACCAAACACTAATTATAAGTTTTAATTTCAAAGAAAGAATTTCTACGTATATTTTTTGATTACAATGTACTAATTAGTAAAAATTGATCAAGTCTTAATTATAATTTTATGTACTTTATTTCAAAATTAATCACTTAACTCCATCATTAATTAACAAAAAATAAATTATAAATTAATGTAGTCTTCTTATTGATTGCACATATCCTCTTAAAATATTTCATCAACTTTCGAACTGAAATGTAAGCGATTATTGTCGTAAAATAACATTATGTACCTACTCCTGCAATATTATCAGTTAATCCCATTGTCAGAATCAACTATATGTACTTACCATCTCAACACCTACCTATTAAGAGAAATGCAATAATATTATTTTTATTTTTACTACTTCTATTGTATATTATTACTTTTAAAATATCTATACTACATGTATATCTAATTTAGCAACTGCTACGTTAGTATATTTCTTTATTTAATATTTGTTTTTTATTCATAAGTTTTATTTGTTTCTTAATTTAAAAATATATAGTATATCTTATTTTTTATCTTTTTTCTGTAATGACACGACTCCCCAATTTAAACACGAGAAATTTTTTCTCTTTTAAATTGGGTAGATTCATTAACAAGAAATTATTTTATTTGTAATTATTTTTAAGAACCATGTATTTTCCTTATGTAAATCTGTTATATGTATGTATATTTCAAAATAAAAAAAAAAAAAAAAAAAAATTTCTTATCACAATAATACCACAGCTTTTTAAAAAATGAGATACATAATGTACGTAGGTCTATTTCCTCCAAAGGAAAAAGTAATAATTTTCTTGCATCTCTCACACACCGCACCGTGATGTCTCCGTAGATCCCAACAATACTGTGATGATAATTTTGAAAGTATGGAATATAGTTTTAAGGATTATACTGAAGTGTGAGTGAATTCCAAAATGTCAAACTTCAATGCGTTTTGCTTTTGTTCCTAAGAGGGTATTACCAGAGAAAACCAGAAATATGTCATTTTTAAATCAGATTTTAGACGTATTGACTCTTTTTCACAAAAAAATTATAAATGGATTTCGAAAGATTGTTCTTTTATCTAGCATTCGCATGTTTTAAATTTTGAGAAAAAATGTTTATTTTTAGTATAATAAGGTTATACCATAGGTCATTGGCAGATTTGTTAAATTTTCAAAAAAGATTTTGAATTATACCACACCCATTTCAAATCATATAATCATGCAGTAAAATAAATCAATATTTTATCTGGGTATCGCACATTTTAGAATTTTAATTTTAATTTAAATAAAATCATTAAAAAATGTATACGTACATGTATGTGTTTCGTGACGAAAATTGGTCCGTTTGTGTATTTATTTGCGCACTTACAAACTAATATACTTTTTTCAGATTTTTTTAACATTCTTATTTAACTTAGACATTATTGAAAAATGATAAATACTTGTAATCAAAAAATAATTACAAAAAGTACATTATTTTAATAGTTTTATCATCACGCCTTTCAGCATTTTTGTATAAATTAAAGCAAATTCGGAATGAAATAAAATCGATATTGAGTTCTAATTTTAAAAAGCTGGTACGGAGAATAATTAATCTTTCTCATTGTAACCGCCCTGCATGATCGTAAGAACAATTTTCGACAAAATGTGGATTTTCGGCCGCTGGCTGGTTAAACGCTCTTAAACATATAATGCTGCAGCTCTTCGTTACAAACTTAATAACAATTGTAGAAAATGATACCAATGGTGAACGTATGTCTGCACTCTCTCAAAGGAAACATACAATCATTATCTTACATTTCACATCTTCCGCACAAGTATAAAGAAAATGAAATGCAATTCCCGTCGCCGTAATAAGATATATCTGTTTACTCCAAAGGAAAAAAGTAGTACTTTGGAGGAAACAGACACACATATATTGCGTCTTATCTTTTGTCTCACTATTATTTAATGTGTAAGAAAGGACTGCAGCATTATAACGAAAAGGAACATGTGTTTATTACCTTTTTTTGTCGTCATCGTACTGTAACCGTGAATCATCACGGTAATTATGAAAGCACTCATTACAATATGCATTTTAATGCGTTTTTAAAATACATTTGTAAAAGATTATTAGGTAAAACATAGGCAGTAGGTTTATCGACTACACTAGCATTAATACAGCTTGCTTTTTGAAGGCAGCTTCACTGACGCTAAATATGTCGATAGCCGAATTGATTCTATTCAACAGCAATATTCACTTGAAGTATATTCTAGTTTATTAAATTGATTTATTAGTTATTTGTCCAAAAGAAGTCTTAGTGTGAAAATAAATGGTTCAAAGTCTTACAAATTTATAGTCACAAGTGGAGTACCACAAGACTCTCATGTAGGGTCAATTTTGTTTATTATATGATACTAGCTGGTTCCCGGCATGCGTTGCTATGCCATTTAATAAAGAAATTGTTTCTCCCTGCGTGTCCTTTCCCATTTTTCCCGTTCCCCTTCCGCCTCCCCTTCCCCTCTCGCGTTCCCACTCTGCCTCCTCAACCTTCCCTCTCCCGACTCCACTCCCCCTGTCGGTCGTCCCCCGAACCCCCCTCCCGAGTTCCCCCTCTCCTCTTCCCCCTCCCCTCTCTCGCATTCCATAGGTACATTCAATTTTCAAACAGCTCGCGTGCAACCTTTTGCAAATTTCATAATGCCAGAGCTCACCAGTAGTTTTATACAAACCTTGTCCTGACAATAACAAACACACAAAAAAAATAATTATCGTATTTGGTGCAGTCGTTCGGAAGTTATGCGCGTACATGCATTTCGGCGATTTTTTTATTTTTTTTTATTAATAAAATTTCTTTATTATTTATTTACAGTTTTACTTTTTTTTTTAAATTAAGTCCCGTTAAACTGATTGATATCAGTTTGTCAACGGGTTCTTTTGACAATTACTTTTTTTAATTCATTCATTTTTATTTATATAGAAGATTGTCGATATATTTACTAACATAAATGTGTTACTATTAGCTGATGATATGAAACTTTATAAAGTGATTAATAATAACATTATTGATTGCATTATTTTACAAAATATTTTGAGAAATCTTTTTGAATGGTGCTCTATCAACAAACTAGTATTGAACATAAATAAATTTCAGTTCATTTATTTTTACAGAATAAAAAATCCAATATGCATTAACCCCTTTGAATTTTCGCCAATATGCACTTGAGATGTCTCAAACAAAATGACATTTTACGAAAACTTTGTGTTATTACCGCTTCACAATTAAAGCTCTATAAATGAAACATTTCTGTACGTAGCCGAATAGTAAAAACTGTTTTAAAAAGGTTACAAAATAAGCTTTCGAATTATTATATTACAAATAAATATTAAGATTTGTAAATATTAAAATTTAGCATGCAAACTTTAAAAATAGGTAAAAATGACTCACGTGATGTTTTTTATGTGAAAACGGTACTAAAATCACAGATTACTTACTTATTACTTATTCTATTGTATATATGTGTAATAAACACTTTTGTTACCTCACTTTTTTATCATTTGATATAAAAATATTTAATAAAAATTAAAAATTTCGAGCGCGGACGAGCTGCCGGTAGTAAATTTGCGCGGGAAAATATTTTTGTCAACTACGCGACTGACAGCTGATTCCTGTTATGTATTTCTATAAACAACTTGACAGAGATGTACAGCTTGATCTACTATCGACCTTTTACTTTTTGGTTTAGGGATGTAACTAAAACAATAACGGAGTTAGAACGATTTCTCTGGAAACACACGCGCTGACGTGTAAACACGCTTATTGTACTTGACTGCTGTCCTATTTCTAACGCTTATATTATTATGATGAAAATTTAAAGGGCGTTAGTGAAATTATTGATCTAGGTATAATGTTTGATAGCAAACTAACCTTTGTTTGCCATATCAATAATATTATTAATAAGGCCCTTAAAACTCTTGGATTTGTTTTGAGAGCTGTAAAAGACTTACATAATTTAGGCACATTTATCATAATATATAAAACCCTTGTCAGATGTCTACTAGTCAGTGATTCCCAAAGTGGTCCAGGTGGACCCCCAGGGGTCCATGGGAGACTCGACGGGGGTCTACGTTGGCATGATAAAAAAATGGGGGTCCACAAGTTATATGAGGGAGTCCACGAAAATTTATCTGGTTTCGATAGTAAATAACAAAAATGTTGGTTTGGCTTTACCTATCAACGTAGGTAGATAATACACTACTTAAAAAAATTAAGGGAGTAAAAATAATCCTTTTTTTGTGATTTTTGACAGGCTGTAACGGTCGTATTGAGACATTAAAAAAAGCATTTTGAAGCTTTAACCTTTTCCCTGCGTTGAACTACTCCGTTTTTTCAATACCCATACGCGGTACATGTATATGTCATATTTCAAATACCTATCCAACCAATTTTATGTCAAATTACAGCATAATGATTTATCATACTATATAAACAGATGAAATTATTATCTACAATTTGAAACCAAATCGTCGTCTGTAAACACTCCTAGATGTTTATAAAAAACAAAAAACGTAAAAAACGTACCCATATTATCTCAAAGACGGCGCCATTTATCCGCGTGCGTGTACTCAGGACACTGCGTTGATAGACACAAGTGGTACCTCATAATTAATTCGTATAAACAAGTTGTAAAACTTCTGATGACACTAAAATTAATAAAATTTTTATATAAATTCAAAATCACACTTTCACAACATAAATAAACGTGTGCGAATACGCGCGATCTCGACAATAAATGTTATCGACGCTTGTCCAAATTGGTCACTCGGAATCGCAAAGATGCGCGTGCGCCAACTGCTAGCGCAAACTACTAGCGCCATCTGTGGAGTAAATTGAGAACTTTGCATTCAAAGGTACGAGGATACATTCACTTGATTACAGATGTTTTTTTACGAAATACGATTTTACTTTCGAAATATGCCCGAAGATGTCAGCATCGTGATAGTTACACAAATGCCTTAGCGAGCGGGAAAAAATATTGTGACATAGTAGCGCTGTGATATCGGCAGTCGAAGTTAGCGTAACAAGGGCTGATACGGGCGCGTGTGAGGCGTGGCTTTTTGCCGTATCAACTGTTGTTACGATCGCGTGGAAAAAGTTAAGATTATAATTTTCATAATTATGGCAAATTTTTTAGGAGCTATGGTTCTCATGCAATTCTAATAGATAGCACTACGTTTCTCGTGCAATCCTAATTTTTTGCTATTTTTTTGGTACACGGGCTTGAAATTTTGTTTTCAGTTAGGCCGGCTTATGAATCAGATAGCCTTAATATTTAGCAATAATTTCCTTTTTTAAAACCTCCCTTAATTTTTTTGAGTAGTGTATTTTAAGAAGGTCAGCGACTGTTACTTGTAAAACTTACATATTCTATATTTAATTCTATTAAGGTGGGAAATACAGGAGTAGGTTTTTTAATGATTTTCATGATTTTTTTGGCATGGAAGAAATGTGTATAATTTTTTGAAACTTTGAGGTCATTTATACATCTATTTAAGAAAATAATGTGAATTTTTTGAAGCATTTCCTCGGAAAATATGAAAATCATCAGCTGCTATATGTTGAACGTCATCATCAGACTTTTGTGTGCATTTTGGAGGCCACAGTTTTCATCTCAAATCAATAGGGTTTTGATTTTAATTTAAGAACATGTGTCTCTTCTATGTAAACCTAACTTTTTCCAAAAAATGGAAATTAAATTTTTTACAGGTGTGTAAACAGGAAACCTTGATTTTTTTGCAATTAAAAAATACTTTTGACAATGATATTACTACGAATTTCGGTTCACAGAGAGCGTAATTATATAAATAAGGTATCTGCAATGTTTGGTTAAAAACTTTCCGAGCTAGAGTGTACACAAATTCCAAAAAAGTCATTTTGAGAAAAATGCGTTTCAAGTTTACCACGCGGTTCGGCACAAACACCCTCGTTATACCGGAACGAATTGAAATTTTTATTTAAAACTTTGGGAACATATTCTTAAATAGTTATACCAACAATTTAGGAAATAAAAACATTTTTTTGAGTCATCTACATGTAGCAGCAGGGGGTCCACCGAAATCAGTATAATTTTTAAAGGGGTCTACGAGAAAAATAAGTTTGGGAACCTCTGCTCTACGTTATGGTCTCCATTTTACACTATTCATTCCGACAGCATTGAAAAGATTCAACATAAGTTCCTGAGGTTTATAAATTATAAATTGCATTGACTTTAATTACCTACTGGATAAAATGTCCCCATTAAAACTTTCAGAAAGAAGAATTACCACAGATTTAATATTATTACATAAAATACTGCATTATGAAATTGACTGTCCTGAATTACTTCAATTAATCAATATCCATATTCCAAAAGATCTTGCCAACATTTACTACCCTTTTACTTTAACAACACCAGGACACTCTCTTACCAAAATTCCCTGATTCCGAGACTTCACAATCTCGGAAATAAATATTCTGATCTAGGAGATATATTTCACCTTAAGAATAACTAGTATAAATATTGTTTATTCCAATTCTTGTATACATCTAGACATAAATAGTTCTGGATAATTCTGCAATTTTGTTTATATTTCATATTCTTTTTTATGTTAGACTTCTTATCATTTTTACCAATGTATTTTATTTCATACTAGCAGACCCGGCCACACGTTGCTGTGGCTAACGAAACACAACGCCATTACCCAACCTTTATAAAATCCACACCACCCGCTTGCCAGCTGCCCGCTGCCTGAATTGAATATTTGAATTTCTCGACTTTTCTCTACTATAATAAGCATGTTTTTATACATATAAACCTTCCTCTTGAATCACTCTATCTATTGGTGAAAACCGCATGAATATCCGTTGCATAGTTTAAAAGATCTACGCGCACATACATTTTAAGCGACTTCATCAAATAAAATAATTTTAATCAAATACCTACTTACTCTAGGACATCTATTTTCCAATTTCTTCCGTAGAACGAATTTCAAAAGTGACTATAGTACGGCCCGCCAGCCGTTTTAAATCACACAAAAATATGTTTTCTTTAAATTTCTCGGCTTTTCTCTAATATAATTTACATGTATTATACATATAAACATTCCTCTTCAATCACTCTATCTATTGGTGAAAATCGTATGAAAATCCGTTGCGTAGTTTAAAAGATTAACTCGCACATACATTTTGAGCGACTTCATTTTATACTATGTAATGATTATATGTTTTTGTTGTTTTTTTTTCCTTAAATTATATTTTCGTTATTGTTTTAGTTTTAACCTGTCTAATAACCTACTTTGCATAGTAGGTGTGACATTGCAAACTGTCAAAAAATTAAAATTTTGGTATTATTCACGATGTTTACTAAAAGCGTCATAAATCACGTTTTGGGAAACGTAGCCTAATTCTAAAAACTGTTTTGGAAAGATTATGAAATGCACTATCACATTATATTATTATAAATAAATATTTGCCCTTCTAAATAAAATGAACTAGTGATGCAAATAAATCAATTTTTGCAAAAACTCGTGCGTTTACGTCAAAACACGCTCTAATGTCTCGACGGCTATTGTTATATTTTCGTCTTTTGACGCTCTAATGCCTTTACCGGTTTAAGTATTTAAAAGTACTGTGTTACTTAAATTATAAACACAGAATGTAAAAGCCCATTAGGGCGTGTAATAAACAAATAAATAATATTGCTCTCTCGAACGGCATGACCATTGGCAAGTTGGTCCTGCAGGCTGGGAGATATAACAGTCTATGTTGTTGGTGACTGAGATAACGTCGGGAACATTAAAATGAATGCTCTTCACGGTAGCCGAGTTTTGTGCCAATGTCTCATCCCTTGTCATTATGTTTATATCCAGATAACCCAACTTCCAATACTAACTGCCGTCTGCTGACCATGGAAGAGGAAATGCTACCGACTCCGTGCCGACCCACCGCAGAAGATGTTCAGAGGTTTCCATCTACCTCAACAGTATCCGCAAGTTCCGTGCAGTACCACAGTCACAACACGGGTATGATGGAAGAAACACCGGACAAACCGGCTCCTTCAGAGGTCAGTTCCGAGGCAGACGGAATGGGATCTCAGCAGCAAAATCGTCGTAAAATCCCAAAACTCACTCCCGTACATCACACGGCACCGAGTCGAAGTGGCAATCTTTTAGATGAGCGCCGAAGTCTGATCAGACTACAAAGAAAATTACTGCTTGAAGAGCGGGCTGAGAAAATGAAGGACTTCAAAGAAAAAGAACTGGAGCGAAAGGAAAGGGCGTTGGAGCGGAGGGAAAACGAAATGCGGCGGAGGGAAAGTAGAAAAGAGCGGGCCTTCAAGGAACAAGAGAGAGAGAAAATAAACAGAATACTTGCTTTAAAAGAAGAGTACTTATTACAAAAATTAAAAATATTGCAAGCAAATAAGTAGAGTGCTGGCCACTGCTGAAAATGGTCGTTTCAGCCATGTTATGTATGCGAACTTTGGTATGGTTGTCGTGGTAGCCTAGTTGCATGGAATACTTAAGAGCAACACAAATTTTTTGAAAATGTATTTATAAGAACAAGCTGTAGCACATTTAACAGATTATACCCAAATATCGATGTGTTTAATATGAAACTTGCTAAATTCACAGCATTCATAAAAAAATAACACTCCCTTGAAAGCCACATATTTAACTAATAACTTAAGATATCATTGATATCTGTGTTTCTCTTTTTTTTTCTTTTTTTAGTTCACCACATTTTCTCTCCTACTTTTAGCAGTTCGAATTTAAATAAAATCACTTCCTGAAAAAAAATATTGATATCCAAAGGGTAACAATTATTATAAGCAATAATTATCAGCCTGAAACACTCATCTACATTGAAAAAATCTTCCGAGAAAAGATAGTTGCCGCCAACGGGACTTGAACTCGTGTCCTTCTGATTGCCGGTCAGGTGCTCTGACGTCAGATTCAGCTCTGAGGTCAAATTGTTACCCTTTGTGCTATGTATAAAAATCTTGTCTTAAACGTTAGTATATCAATTAAAAAATAAGAATTATTGATATCCATTAAAATTTAAATGTAAACCCTCGAAAAATTTCATCAATACACATTGCAGATATAAGTAAGAAGATGCACTTTATCAGAATTGTTTATATCTGTTATAGCTATTATTGTGTATTTTTGTATTATGATTCTAAATTTCAATTTGTCATTATTTTATTGGTCAATGACATACATATTATTAACACAATCATTAATGAATTTATAAAGATTGTTTATAACGCTAATAAAAAATAAATAAAAATAACTAAAGACTAGGTACTTCTCCGTTTACTCTTGATAAAGTTAATGCATAAAAATATTGTTCGCATGAATATGTAGAAAGGGAAAGAACACTATTTCAGGCGTTGAAGATGACCATGTTTTCCCTCTCCAGATCTTTCAAAGCAGACCACTTGTCATGTGAACTTAGCTCACATTTCTTCTTCTCACAAAACACAAAGACATTTAAATTTAGAACTCGACATATCCTTGTTTTTAAATCCAACAATTGTATTTCAAAGTTGCCAATGTCAATGTAGAAAGGAGAAAATTCAAAACTATTATCGAAGCATTAAGAGGGTCTTGACCAAAGCTAAGATCACTCTGCTATTTTTAAATTCCTGAAACCTGCTGAGAAACGCTTCACTCATATTTAAAATGATTGTTTTGAAATAGTGTTTGTCAATTAAGGAATTATTTTCTTGGCGATAGTTCAGCAGACTCGAAAAGCGAAACTTAGTTTCCCTTCCAAAGGGCCGCATGCGACACCGCACTATGCTGACCTCTGGTCTTAACCGATAACTGCTAGTTTCGAGCAGGAAAAAAATGGTTATTATTTTGTGAAATTGCAAATCAATTCGTAATGGACGGACCAAATAAAAGTGTTTTGTTAAAGTCACTTCGGAAAAGGCATAATAGCAGCCAAATTACGAAAAAGTTAATTCTGCAAAGTTAGTTCGCACGCACTTCTTCAAATCTATCATTTAAGAAGACGAATAGCTGCTCTAAAATCATAATAAAAGTTTTTCACAACAGTTAGTCAGCTGGTGGCTTGTTAGTTTGCCTTTTTGAGAACATGAATAAATGTTCTCGGAACATGAAAAATGTTTTGGTTCACCGTGAGTCAGCATGTGCTTCGTCAGATTGCTCGTTTGAGAACATGAATAGTAGCACTTCGAACACTTATTTTAAATTCCTGAAACCTGCTGAGAAACGCTTCCCTCATTTTTAAAATGATTGTTTTGAAATAATGTTTGTCAATCGAGGAATAATTTTCTTGGCGATAGTTCAGCAGACTCGGAAAGTGAAACTAAGTTTCCCTTTCAAAATCTTGAGTAAAAAGGGATAATTTGTTTTCGAATGAAATGACTTCTTCTAACGAAAACGAGCCCACCATGCCGACCTCTGGTCTTAACCGATAACTGCTAGTTTCGAGCAAGAAAAAATTTTGTGATTGATGTTGTGATATTGCAAATCAATTCGTAATGCACGGACCAAAAAAAAAATGGGTCTTGTTAAAGTTACTTCCAGAAAAGGCATAATAGCAGACAAAATACGAAAAAGTTTATTCTGCAAAGTTAGTTTGTACGTACTTCTTCAAATCTATCATTTGAGAAGACGAATAGCTGCTCTAAGATCAAAATAAAGGGTTTTCTCAACAGTAAGTCAGCAGGTGGCTCGTTAGATTGCCCTTTCGAGAACATGAACTCGAAACAAGAAAAATATTTTTATTCACCGTGAGTCAGCATGTTCATCGTCAGATTGCTCCTTTGAGAAAATGAATAGTAGCACTTCGAACATAAAAAACTTTCCCCCCATTGTGAGTCAGCATGTGTTTCTATAAATCTCCCTTTTGAGAAAATGAATAATTGCTCTCGAAACAAGAAAAAGGTTTTTCTCCAATAAGAGTCAGCTTATGCCTCGTGAGTTTGCACTTTTGAGAACATGAATAGTTGCACTCGGAACAGGAAAAAGGTTTTTCTCCAACGTGAGTCAGCATGTGTCTGGGCAAAACTCCCTTTCGAGAACATGAATAGTTGCACTCGGAACAAGAAAAAGGTTTTTCTCCACTGTGAGTCAGCTTGTGCCTCGTGAGTGCGCTCTTTAGAGAACATGAATAGTTGCACTCGAAACAGGAAAAAGGTTATTCTCCGCTGTGAGTAAGCTTGTGCCTCGTGAGATTACTCTTTTCAGAACATGAATAGTTGCTTTCGGAACAGGAAAAAGGTTTTTCTCCACTGTGAGTCAGCATGTGTCTTGTCAGTTGGCTCTTTTGAGAACATAAATAACTGCACTCGGAACAAGAAAAAGGTTTTTCTCCACTGTGAGTCATCATGTGTTTGAGCAAATCTGCCTTTCGAGAACATGAATAGTTGCACTCGGAACAGGAAATAGGTTTTTCTCCACTGTGAGTCCGCATGTGGCTTTTCAGATGGCCCTTTTGTGAAAATGAATAGTTGCACTGGGAACAGGAAAAAGGTTTTCTCCGCTGTGAGTCAGCATGTGCCTTTTCAGATCGCCCTTTCGAGAACATGAATAGTTGCACTAGGAACAGGAAAAAGGTTTTTCTCCACTGTGAGTCGGCATGTGCCTTGTCAGATGGCCCTTTCGAGAACATAAATAGTTGCACTCGGAACAGGAAAAAGGTTTTTCTCCGCTGTGAGTCCGCATGTGGCTTGTCAGATTGCCCTTTTGCGAAAATGAATCGTTGCACTGGGAACAGGAAAAAGGTTTTTCTCCGCTGTGAGTCAGCATGTGCCTTTTCAGATCGCCCTTTCGAGAACAAGAATAGTTGCACTCGGAACAGGAAAAAGGTTTTTCTCCACTGTGAGTCAGCATGTGCCTTGTCAGATGGCCCTTTCGAGAACATGAATAGTTGCACTTCGAACAGGAAAAATGTTTTTCTCCGCTATGAGTTCGCACGTGGCTTGTCAGATAGCCCTTTCGCGAAAATGAATAGTTGCACTCGGAACAAGAAAAAGGTTTTTCTCCACTGTGAGTCAGCATGTGGATCGTTAGACTGCCCTTTCGAGAACATGAATAGTTGCACTCGGAACAGGAAAAAGGTTTTTCTCCGCTGTGAGTCACCATATGCCTCGTGAGTGCGCTCTTTAGAGAACATGAATAGTTGCACTGGGAACAGGAAAAAGGTTTTTCTCCACTGTGAGTCAGCATGTGACTTTTCAGATCGCCCTTTCGAGAACATGAATAGTTGCACTCGGAACAGGAAAAAGGTTTTTCTCCACTGTGAGTCAGCATGTGACTTTTCAGATCGCCCTTTCGAGAACATGAATAGTTGCACTCGGAACAGGAAAAAGGTTTTTCTCCGCTGTGAGTCACCATATGCCTCGTGAGTGCGCTCTTTAGAGAACATGAATAGTTGCACTGGGAACAGGAAAAAGGTTTTTCTCCACTGTGAGTCAGCATGTGACTTTTCAGATCGCCCTTTCGAGAACATGAATAGTTGCACTCGGAACAGGAAAAAGGCTTTTCTCCAGTATGATTGCGAAGATGACTTACAAAATTATTCTTATGTGAGCAGGAGTAGTTACATTGAGAACAAGAGAATTGTTTATCCACAGGATGCATCTTCAGATCTGTCGACAAATTTGAAAAAGAATACGGATAAAAAAGGCTCATTAAGACTTCTACCTTCGCCAAGTGGAAAAAATTGATACCGCTAAATGTTAAATCTTACTATGAAAATCGGTTTTACCTGCTGCCTGGTTCGTTCTTTCAACGCGTTCTAGGCATTCTTTTTTAACATCCGACAGGTCTATGTCAATTTCCATACAGGGAAAACTACTTTCATCTTCCTCTCGTGATCCAAAATCCGCCTTTATGGCCACTCTTTTCACATTAGTGCTGCCTGCAATAACAAAATGACAATACATTCATTGATCATTGATTTATTTATTTACTTATTTATTAATTTTCGGGAAATCGACAGTTTATATTTATTTCAGTTTGTACATAGTATTAAATAGCCAAAATAAAACCAATTACGGATTTCCTCCTTGTGACTTTACTTCTACTGAGACAGCATAATAAGAATAAGTAAATTAATTTTATAAAAAGGAATATGAATCCAAAATTATATAAAACAAAAAAATGTACATATATACTCAAAGCATTTTTTTTAATATAAGATGAAAAATTACAAAACAAAAAAAACTATCAATACATAGGTGGTCATGGAGAGAGGTAGTACATATAAATCAAATCAGAACAGAAATATAAACAATAAAAACATAACATTATTCAAGAACCATCAGAGAAATACTCTTTTATGGACCTTTTATATTCAGTAAGTTTGAATTGTAAATGTCCACATTGGATAATACGCTATTATAACTATTGCATAGTCTGTTTAGGCAAGAATTCTGCTTACAGTTTGTCTTGCATTGATCCACCCTGAACAGGACAGAAGAGCGTGTTGAACGTGCAGGTACATTGAAATGAATTTTATTTAGCAACTCTGGGCATTGAATATTATTGTTGACTACTTTATACAGGAATAGTGCATCCATATGATGCCTTCGTACACTCAATGAATCAATTTTAAAGTGTGAAGCTGCCTCTGCATAATTATTAAATCTTACAAACGACTTGTAACAAAGATATTTTAGGAATTTGTTTTGAATAGCCTCGATTTTTTATGTGGATTTTGTAAAATGGAGACCAAACAACTGATGCAAACTCCAGATGACTCCGTATATAGGCAAAGTAGAGTTGCTTAATGATATTGATGCTATTAAAAAGTTTTGTGTTTCTTATGATGAAACCTAACATTTTAGAAGCTTTATTTGTGATTTGTTGTATATGAAGGTTATATTGTAGTTTACTATCAAGGGTTATGCCAAGATCACGAATATCTGAGACTGTTGCAATGTTGTTGTTATTTATAGAATAATTAAATAATATTTTATTTTTATTTCTTGAAAAGGTAATATGATGACATTTCGAGACATTTAGAAATAGTTGATTATGTTGGCAATAGGTAAATATATTGTTTAAATCATGTTGTAAATTGACACAATCGTTTAGACTTTTTATTGGCTTGTATAGCTTGGCATCATCAGCAAATAATTCTATTTCAGAGTATTTAACAACATTGATCAAATAATTGATATATAAAATTAAAACGATGGTCCGAGATGAGAACCCTGTTGGATCCCAGAGGAAATTTCACTGAAATCTGATTCGAAACCCTTTATTGCTACTGCCTGTGATCTCTTGAGTATATAAGATGTAACCCAACGAAATAAATTACCACGTATTCCTAATGACCAAAGTTTTCTAAGTAATAGTTTTTGATTAATTTTATCAAATGCTTTGGCAAAGTCTGTATATATGATATCTACTTGAGTGCGGTTGTCCATGTGATCGACAATGAATTCAGTAAGAAGAACGAGGTTACTTTCCACATTTCTGCCTTTTGTAAAACCATGTTGCTTTGTTGTAATGATGTGATAAAGTTGTGGACTTAGATATTTGTAAACAATTTTTTCCATTAACTTACTGAATATTGTTAGTTTTGAAATCGGCCGAAAATTTTTAACATTATTTTTTTCACCATTTTTGTGGATTGGTGTTACATGGGCTCTTTTCCATATTTCAGGTACCGTGCCTTCGTTCATTGATTTATTATATATAATGCAGAGAGGTTTTGCAAGTGTTTCCGCGCAGTTAACTATAAAGTATGAGGGAATGTCATCACTCCCCGCGCTTGTGTTTATGTCAAGAGCTTTTATTTCTTTTAAGACTATTTCTCGTGAGAATTTGACCGTGGTGATATTTATATTATTTGTATTTTCTGGTAGGTTATTATCATTTATGTAAACTGATTGGAAATATTGCATATTTCTTGGCCATTATCTGCTTTTTGTCATCTAGGTGCATCGTCCTTGGAAGAGACGATTGTGTTTTTTTCATGTTATTGAAATGATGCCAGAAGAGTTTAGGATTGCCATTCATGTTACTTTCAGCAGTATGTAAATAATTAATGTACAGTTGTTGTGCAATTCGTTTTTGTCTAGATCTTAAGAGTGAAAACGTTTGGTAGTCACGTGGATTTTGAAATTTTTAAAAATTTTTATGATATATATTTTTTTCTTTAATTATTTTTATGAGAGATGACGTGTACCATGGTGGATAATTACAGTTTTTAGCCGGTTTAGTTGGTACATAATTTATTTTAATATTGTTCAATATGTCGTATCGTAGATACACAACTAAATCGTAGATACACAACTAAACTGTTTTTTTAATAAATCTAATAATTTTAAAGATTTGAGATTTCAATCATTTATCATGTATTGCAGGGAATTTTGATAAGATCAATATAATAATAAAAACCCCATTTGTCCGCTTTAGGGGCCGATGCTTCATAAAGGATCGTGTGCATGAAGAAGTCAATGGAAACGTTTTTAATTTCATCAATATTTACGCACGTAATAATAAGTGTAACTTACATCATGTACCTAATAAAATAGGTATAAAATGGAGAAATCGAGAATTTATTTCGAGAAATAAATTTAGTTAAAATTCCAAATTAAACATGCTACATTTTTAATATATTCAATGGAACTAACTGGCCATATGAGTAATCTCCGCATATTGCAAACATTCCTTCTTTACATCTTGGAGGTCGAAATCTATATCCGTGTGCGGCATTTCACATTCGCCTTCTTCCTGGGGCTCTGGTTCCGTCTTGATGGAAACAGTCTCAGGATTTAGTAGATCCATGGCCCTGCTGTGGTAGCGGCAGGTAATTTGTTCAAAAATCCCTGAAATAGAACATATTTATGTTTGAAACAAGCTGGTTTCCGGCAAGGGTTATGCCATTTAATTAAAAAAAAATGTTTCTCCCAGCATGTCCTTTCCCATTTATCCCGCCTCCCCTTCCCTTCTCGCGTTCCCTCTCTGCCTCCTCCACCTTCCCTCTCGCAATTCCACTCCCTTCCCTTCCCTCTTCCCCCATCCCGCGAACCCCCCGCCCGAGTTCCCCTCCCCCTCCCCCTCCCAAGTTCCCCTCCCCCCTCCCGAGTTCCCCTCCCCCCTATCGTGTTCCATACATTCTGTCCCAGTACATTTAGTTATAAAACAGCTCGCCTGCCACCTATTGCAATTTTTTATACAAATTTCAGAATGCCAGATCTCACGAGTAGTTATATACAAACCTTTTCCTGACAATAACGAACACAAAAAAGAAGTACTTATCAGATTTGGTACAGTCGTTCGGAAGTTATGCGCGTACATACACTTCAGCTATTTATTTTTATGTATATATACATATATAGATTGTTTATTTGAATATTAAGATATACCTACACAGTACATTACAATACAAGGTATAAGATGTTAAATTTTTACATGGATATGTACCTATTTCGTAAGTCATAGAATGTCAGTTGGTAGTTACGCTTGACATTTGTAATAACGGGTTTTAAAACTTTATTAAAACTAGATATAGAAGAAGAAGATTTAATTCGCATGAGCTTTGAATATTTGGTTTTGCTTGGAATACTTTGCCAAAACAAAAACTCACATTTGAAACGAGGATACAATAATGACTGTAACTGTATTTTAAGCTCACCTTTGCCATTTGAAAACGGCTGGGAATCGCCATCAATAGTGGCAAAACTCAATATTATGTACCTGTACAATATCTATTTCTAAGGATAAACCGGTATTATATTATTTTGGATTGGCCATACTGCATTTAATAGAAAATCGGAAATACTGTTTTTATAATGTGAGTATTTTAATCAATGCAATTTAAAAACTTTACGCTGGTAATCTTATTTAAGGAAGTGAAACGTCTCCGCCAATGTTATTTGTGTTATTGAATGTAAGCCTTAAGCAGAAGTACTCGACTGATTTGTTCAATAAGCGAGACAAGAAACAATGGATATTACCATGACTGACTTTTAGATTAGAAGAAGAAAAGCGAGTAGCTGCTATCGCATATTAGGGAGGCCGCACACATCAGACAAAAATCGATACGAAAACCGGATTGGTTATAATACCGGGACCATGCGCGTTGTCGGAACGGATTGGACGGCCGGTGCGGAGTAATGAAAATAGGCCACGCCTTTCCGCGTCGGCCGACCAATCGATTTTGTCGGATCAGACAATCGGAAGAAAAAATCTGATATTTACGGCCGGCCTTAACCGTACACTGTTACTGTCTTACTCAGTACTGCTCAAGCCAAAGTAGCAATTTAATTTTTCTACAGAAACTATCAAAATCCAAATTATCCTATTAAAAAAATTCAAAAGACTTGTAATTGTCGTTTTAAATGTTCATCGAACAAAACGTAAAATGAATTCCCTTACATAAGTAGGTGTGTGGATTAGCGCGGATAGGGTAAGCTAGGCCGCGTTACACTCAGAAAGAACAGATATCGATCAGTTTGACTGTCAGCCGCTAATAAATGAATAGTGTGATTAATATCAGCATTAGTACTTACCAATAACTATCGCAAGTATGGGATGATAAATTTAACTGCGCGGATTAAACAGAGTAAGGGATATTATGTAGTATTAGAAATTGGAAACAGGATAAAACGACTGACGCTGAAGAAAGCACGTGTCAATAAAAAAACAAAATATTTAGGTTATACATAGACAACAATGAAGTCATAGACAATTGTTAAAATTTCCTTTCTTGGCTTGTAGATTTATTTTACTTAAAGCGTCGATGACACGTGGCGAGTTTACAAGCTACTATCTACTAAGTTTAAAAGCGGGTTAATCGGCGAGTGAGATTGTCATGATGACACACAAAACTGTCCACTCGCTCAGAAGCGTAGGAAACTGCGGCCGCTGCTATCGCCAGTAACAAGAATAACTACTCCAGATACTAATATCTACAGCCTGTATGTCGGACGAATATCTACAGCTCATATGTTGAACTAATATCTACGAACTTCAGAGTGTTGACTAATATCTCAGAGCGTAGGTTGAACTAATATATACAGAGCTTAGGTTGGATTAATCAGCTAAATGTGTCCAATAGTCCGATATTAGGGATTTTTACATACATACTTACATAAATTAAGTTTTTTAAACTGCATACGCAATATTACGTTATTCCAATATGCTATACATAATTGCAAATCCAACCTCTGCCAGTGCTGTAGATATTCGTCAACACTTTGGTTCTCACAGATATTCGTCAACAGTTTGAGCTTTAGATATTCGTCAACACTTTCCTTCTCATAGATATTAGTTCGATTTTTTTCAGTTTTTGGAATTCCTGTAGATATTAGTAGACGCCTCCTATCTACAGCTCAAACTGTTGACGAATATCTAAAGAGACAACCTTTAAAGAGAATATATGTCAAAATTTTCAATAATATAAAAAATATACCAAAATTTGGCTAAAAAACACTAAAACGGATTTTTTTCTTATAAGTTTAAATAAAGTTGTTAAGTATATCTATCATTGGACAGATTTTAGAGAAGATTTATAATATTGTTTGCTATTTTATTTTGTTTGTATTTTATGTTTTTAAATTGCACTTGTAACATCTATTCTTACAAAACTTACAAATACAATAATAACAGTGCAGACTGTTATCATGCTGTAGTTTTTAAAAGCATTTATTCAGTTACTTTTATTTAAATCCCTAATTTATGTATACCTACTTAAAATATTCACTATAACCATAGAAATAAAAATAAAAGTAAAAAATCAATAAGTATTATACCCACGCACGGGCATTGCCTTTGTGGGATTTTTTTTGTTCATACATTTATTAAGCTTTTTTATATACTTTTCATTATTTCATGTATCTATTATATGTATTATATCAAAAATTTTCAATAAAAAAAAAATTAAAAAAAACTTGTTGCCTAAATCATGCATCCTATTGGCAAGTGAGTGTGATTGATAGTTGTTTGTGTATTTGTTGCAAAAGAATGTTATATTTTGTCTAGTATTCCTTCTCGGTACATGAAGTTTAATAGTAGCAACGGTGGCAGGGCTGTCAATTAGTACAATAACTCTGTACAATAAAATTAGGTCTGAAATGATTCTTCTGTCAGACAGCGTAATTAAATTTAGTCGATTCATTAATTCATTAAACTTAAATAATTAATGTTTTCTATTGGAATTTTAAGTACTTACCAAGAAATTTGTCTTAAACACGTTCTAGTTTGTTAGAGTGTACTTTATAGAAAGGGGAAAATTATGTTTATTGATTTAGCAAAAAAATAATATTTTTTACCACTTCGTAAAATTACGGGTACGCTCAATAAACTTTAATTCAAACATAAAGATTTTATTCATTGATAAAATATAACAAGTAATAAGGGATTCCATAATTTTAATCATGACAATGACTGACAAACACTTAATGCGAATAATGTCCTTGCATCTCCTTGGAAAGTTTGAGTAAGTCAGGTTTGTGTTGTTATTCTTAATTTAGCACGATTCCAGGTTCCATCAGTCGAGCATATCACGTCGAAGGCTTTGGAAATGTTGGGATTTATTCTTAGAGTAAGTTCAGTTTTCAAAAATCCACAAACATTTAAGACTCTCTACATATCCTATGTTAGAAGACTCCAGATACTAATATCTACAGCCTGTGTGTCTGACGAATATCTACAGCTCATATGTTGAACTAATATCTACGAACTTCAGAGTGTTGACTAATATCTACAGAGCGTAGGTTGGACTAATCAGCTAAATGTGTCCAATAGTCCGATATTACCCATTTTTACATACACACTTACATAAATTAAGTTTTTTAAACTGCATACGCAATATTACATTATTCCAATATGCTACACATAATTGCAAAGCCAACCTCTGCCAGTGCTGTAGATATTCATCAGCACTTTGATTCTCATAGATATTACGTCGCTTTAGTTCGTATTTGTCCAACAGACCATTAGAAAATTTTGTAGGAGGAGAAGGTTTTCTTTTATTATTTCAATGAAACATTATGATAGGTGTAAGATAAAGCCATTTCCGTAAAGGTAAAGGTCTAATTATTTTAAATAAGCTTAGTTAAGTGATTAAATATAATTTTTTATACCATATTTTTAAGTTTAAAATGGAGATTGAATAAAAAATAAAATGGTCTGTTGGACAAATAAGAACTGAGGCGACGATTAGTCAACAGTTTGTGCTGTAGATATTCGTCAACACTTTGGTTTTCATAGATATTCGTTCGATTTTTTCAGTTTTTGGAATTCCTGTAGATATTAGTAGACGCCTCCTGTTAGAAGCCATCTGGATTATACTTCTACAGTGTGGAACCCTCATTGTTCTACATTTAAAGCAAATATACAAAGAGTTCAGAAAAAGTTTATAAAATTTGTCTCTTTACGTGCGAAATGATGAAAACTATGTCACCGTAAACCTTTAATCTCTCGATCAACACCGAGATATCAGAGACCAATTGATACTCTATAAGATTAATCGTAACTTCATTGGTAGCTCATATTTACTACAAAATATTTGAGATGTCCATTATGAGTTAGGTACTCTATCTCCGGATACATATTATATCCTTAAGAGCAACACAAATTTCTTGAAAATGTATTTATAAGAACAAGCTGCAGCACATTTAACAGATTATGCCCAATTATCGATGTGTTTAATATGAAACTTGCTAAATTCACAGCATTCATAAAAAAAATAACACTCCCTTGAAAGCCACATATTTAACTAATAACTTAAGATATCATTGATATCTGTGTTTCTCTTTTTGTCTTTTTTTAGTTCACCACATTTTCTCTCCTACTTTTAGCAGTTCGAATTTAAATAAAATCATTTCCTGAAAAAAAAAAATTCATATTCAAAGGGTAACAATTATTATAAGCAATAATTATCAGCCTGAAACACTCATCTACATTGAAAAAACCTTCCGAGAAAAGATACTTGCCGCCAACGGGACTTGAACTCGTGTCCTTCTGATTGCCGGTCAGGTGCTCTGACGTCAGATTCAGCTCTGAGGTCTAATTGTTACCCTTTGTGCTACGGATAAAAATCTTGTCTTAAACGTTAGTATATCAATTAAAAAATAATTATTATTGATATCCATTAAAATTTAAATATAAACCCTCGAAAAATTTCATCAATACACATTGCAGATATAAGTAAGAAGATGCACTTTATCAGAATTGTTTATTTCTGTTATAGCTATTGTTGTGTATTTTTGTATTATGATTCTAAATTTCAATTTGTCATTATTTTATTGGTCAATGACACACATATTATTAACACAATCATTAATGAATTTATAAAGATTGTTTATAAGGCTAATAAACAAAAATAAATAAAAATAACTAAAGACTAGGTACTTCTCAGTTTACTCATGATAAAGTTCATGCATGAAAATATTGTTCGCATGAACATGTAGAAAGGGAAAGAACACTATTTCAGGCGTTGAAGATGACCATGTTTTCCTTCTCCAGATCTTTCAAAGCAGACCACTTGTCATGTGAACTTAGCTCACATTTCTTCTTCTCACAAAACACAAAGACATTTAAATTTAAAACTCGATATATCCTTGTTTTTAAATCCAACAATTGTATTTCAAAGCTGCCAATGTCAATGTAGAAAGGAGAAAAATCAAAACTATTATCGAAGCATTAAGAGGGTGTTGACCAAAGCCAAGATCACTCTGCTATTTTTAAACTCCTGAAACCTGCTGAGAAACGCTTCACTCATATTTAGAATGATTGTTTTGAAATAATGTTTGTCAATCGAGGAATTATTTTCTTGGCGATAGTTCAGCAGACTCGGAAAGTGAAACTAAGTTTGCTTTTCAAAATCTAGAGTAAAAAGGGATAATTTGTTTTCGAATGAAATGACTTCTTCTAACAACGAAAAGGAGCCCACCATGCCGACCTCTAATCTTAACTGATAACTGCTAGTTTCGAGCAAGAAAAAATTGTGTGATTGATGTTGTGATATTGCAATTCAATTCGTATTGCACGGACCAAAAAAAGTGTCTTGTAAAAGTTACTTCCAGAAAAGGCATAATAGCAGACAAAATACGAAAAAGTTTATTCGGCAAAGTTAGTTTGCACGTACTTCTTCAAATCTATCATTTGAGAAGACGAATAGTTGCTCTAAGATCAAAATAAAGGGTTTTATCAACAGTGGCTTGTTAGATTGCCCTTTCGAGAACATGAACTCGAAACAAGAAAAATATTTTTATTCACCGTGAGTCAGCATGTGCATCGTCTGATTGCTCCTTTGAGAAAATGAATAGTAGCACTTCGAACATAAAAAACTTTCCCCCCATTGTGAGTCAGCATGTGTTTCTATAAATCTCCCTTTTGAGAAAATGAATAATTGCTCTCGAAACAGGAAAAAGGTTTTTCTCCAATGTGAGTCAGCTTATGCCTCGTGAGTTTGCACTTTTGAGAACATGAATAGTTGCACTCGGAACAGGAAAAAAGTTATTTTCCGCTGTGAGTCAGCTTGTGCCTCGTGAGATTACTCTTTTCAGAACATGAATAGTTGCATTCGGAACAGGAAAAGGTTTTTCTCCACTGTGAGTCAGCATGTGTCTTGTCAGTTGGCCCTTTTGAGAACTTGAATAACTGCACTCGGAACAAGAAAAAGGTTTTTCTCCACTGTGAGTCAGCATGTGTTTGGGCAAATCTCCCTTTCGATAACATGAATAGTTGCACTCGGAACAGGAAAAAGGTTTTTCTCCGCTGTTAGTCCGCATGTGGCTTATCAGATGGCCCTTTTGCGAAAATGAATAGTTGCACTGGGAACAGGAAAAAGGTTTTTCTCCACTGTGCGTCAGCATGTGCCTTTTCAGATCGCCCTTTTGCGAAAATGACTAGTTGCACTGGGAACAGGAAAAAGATTTTTCTCCACTTTGAGTCACCATATGCGTCGTGAGTGCGCTCTTTAGAGAACATGAATAGTTGCACTCGGAACAGGAAAAGGTTTTTCTCCGCTGTGAGTCAGCATGTGTTTGGCCAAATCTCCCTTTCGAGAACATGAATAGTTGCACTCGGAACAGGAAAAAGGTTTTTCTCCGCTGTGAGTCCGCATGTGCCTTTTCAGATCGCCCTTTCGAGAACATGAATAGTTGCACTAGGAACAGGAAAAAGGTTTTTCTCCACTGTGAGTCAGCATGTGCCTTGTCAGATGGCCCTTTCGAGAACATGAATAGTTGCACTCGGAACAGGAAAAAGGTTTTTCTCCGCTGTGAGTCCGCATGTGGCTTGTCAGATTGCCCTTTTGCGAAAATGAATCGTTGCACTGGGAACAGGAAAAAGGTTTTTCTCCACTGTGAGTCAGCATGTGCCTTTTCAGATCGCCCTTTCGAGAACATGAGTAGTTGCACTCGGAACAGGAAAAAGGTTTTTCTCCGCTGTGATTCAGCATGTGGCGTGTCAGATGGCCCTTTTGCGAAAATGAATAGTTGCACGCGGAACAGAAAAAAGGTTTTTCTCCGCTGTGAATCAGCATGTGTCTTGTCAGTTGGCCCTTTTGAGAAAATGAATAAATGTACTCGGAACAAGAAAAATGTTTTTCTCCACTGTGAGTCAGCATGTGCCTTTTCAGATCGCCCTTTCGAGAACATGAATAGTTGCACTCGGAACAGGAAAAAGGTTTTTCTCCGCTGTGAGTTCGCATGTGGCTTGTCAGATGGCTCTTTTGCGAAAATGAATAGTTGCACTCGGAACAAGAAAAAGATTTTTCTCCACTGTGAGTCAGCATGTGGATCGTTAGACTGCTCTTTCGAGAACATGAATAGTTGCACTCGGAACAGGAAAAAGGTTTTTCTCCGCTGTGAGTTCGCATGTGTTGGGGCAAATCTCCCTTTCGAGAACATGAATAGTTGCACTGGGAACAGGAAAAAGGTTTTTTTCCACTGTGAGTCAGCATGTGCCTTTTCAGATCGCCCTTTCGAGAACTTGAATAGTTGCACTCGGAACAGGAAAAAGATTTTTCTCCACTGTGAGTCAGCATGTGCCTTTTCAGAGCGCCCTTTTGAGAACATGAATAGTTGCACTCGGAACAGGAAAAAGGTTATTCTCCACTGTGAGTCAGCATGTGCCTTTTCAGATCGCCCTTTCGAGAACATGAATAGTTGCACTCGGAACAGGAAAAAGGTTTTTCTCCAGTATGATTGCGAAGATGAATTACAAAATTATTCTTATGTGAGCAGGAGTAGTTACATTGAGAACAAGAGAATTGTTTATCCACAGGATGCATCTTCAGATCTGTCGACAAATTTGAAAAAGAATACGGATAAAAAAGGCTCATTAAGACTTCTACCTTCGCCATGTGGAAAAAATTGATACCGCTAAATGTTAAATCTTACTATGAAAATCGGTTTTACCTGCTGCCTGGTTCGTTCTTTCAACGCGTTCTAGGCATTCTTTTTTAACATCCGACAGGTCTATGTCAATTTCCATACAGGGAAAACTACTTTTATCTTCCTCTCTGGATCCAAAATCCGCCTTGATGACCACTCGTTTCACATTAGTGCTGCCTGCAATAACAAAATGACAATACATTCATCGATCATTGATTTATTTATTTATTAATTTTCTGGAAATCGACAGTTTAAATTTATTTCTGTTTGTAGATAGTATTAAATAGCCAAAATAAAACCAATTACGGATTTCCTCCTTGTGACTTTACTTCTACTGAGACAGCATAATAAGAATAAGTAAATTAATTTTATAAAAAGGAATATGAATCCAACATTATATAAAACAAAAAAAATATACATATATACTCAAAACATTTTTTTTAATATAAGATGAAAAATTACAAAACAAAAAATCTATCAATACGTAAGTAGTCATGGAGAGAGGTTGTACATATAAATCAAATCAGAACAGAAATATAAACAATAAAAACATAACATTATTCAAGAACCATCAGAGAAATACTCTTTTATGGACCTTTTATATTCAGTAAGTTTGTAATTGTAAATGTCCACATTGGATAATACGCTATTATAACTATTGAATAGTCTGTTCAGGCAAGAATTCTGCTTACAGTTTGTCTTGCATTGATCCACCCTGAACAGGACAGAAGAGCGTGTTGAACGTGCAGGTACATTGAAATGAATTTTATTTAGCAACTCTGGGCATTGAATATTATTGTTGACTACTTTATACAGGAATAGTGCATCCATATGATGCCTTCGTACACTCAATGAATCAATTTTAAAGTGTGAAGCTGCCTCTGCATAATTATTAAATCTTACAAACGACTTGTAACAAAGATATTTTAGGAATTTGTTTTGAATAGCCTCGATTTTTTTATGTGGATTTTGTAAAATGGAGACCAAACAACTGATGCAAACTCCAGATGACTCCGTACATAGGCAAAGTAGAGATGCTTAATGATATTGATGCTATTAAAAAGTTTTGTGTTTCTTATGATGAAACCTAACATTTTAGAAGCTTTATTTGTGATTTGTTGTATATGAAGGTTATATTGTAGTTTACTATCAAGGGTTATTCCAAGATCACGAATATCTGAGACTGTTGCAATGTTGTTGTTATTTATAGAATAATTAAATAATATTTTATTTTTATTTCTTGAAAAGGTAATATGATGACATTTTGAGACATTTAGAAATGCCTAGTTGATTATGTTGGCAATAGGTAAATATATTGTTTAAATCATGTTGTAAATTGACACAATCGTTTAGACTTTTTATTGGCTTGTGTAGCTTGGCATCATCAGCAAATAATTCTATTTCAGAGTATTTAACAACATTGATCAAATCATTGATCTATAAAATGAAAAACCATGGTCCGAGATGAGAACCCTGTTGGATCCCAGAGGAAATTTCACTGAAATCTGATTCGAAACCCTTTATTGCTACTGCCTGTGATCTCTTGAGTATATAAGATGTAACCCAACGAAATAAATTACCACGTATACCTAATGACCAAAGTTTTCTAAGTAATAGTTTTTGATTAATTTTTATCAAATGCTTTGGCAAAGTCTGTATATATGATATCTACTTGAGTGCGGTTGTCCATGTGATCGACAATGAATTCAGTAAGAAGAACGAGGTTACTTTCCACATGTCTGCCTTTTGTAAAACCATGTTGCTTTGTTGTAATGATGTGATTCAGTTGTGGACTTAGATATTTGTAAACATTTTTTTCCATTAACTTACTGAATATTGTTAGTTTTGAAATCGGCCGATAATTTTTAACATTATTTTTTTCACCATTTTTGTGGATTGGTGTTACATAGGCTCTTTTCCATATTTCAGGTACCGTGCCTTCGTTCATTGAGTTATTATATATAATGCAGAGAGGTTTTGCAAGTGTTTCCGCGCAATTAACTATAAAGTATGAGGGAATGTCATCACACCCCGCGCTTGTGTTTATGTCAAGAGCTTTTATTTCTTTTAAGATTATTTCTCGTGTGAATTTGACCTTTGGTGATATTTATATTATTTGTATTTTCTGGTATATCTAATGTTGGTAGGTTATTATCATTTAAGTAAACTGATTGAAAATATTCCATGAAAATATTGCATATTTCTTGGCCATTATCTGCTTTTTTGTCATCTAGGTGCATCGTCCTTGGAAGAGACGATTGTGTTTTTTTCATGTTATTGAAATGATTCCAGAAGAGTTTAGGATTGCCATTCATGTTACTTTCAGCAGTATGTATATAATTAATGTAGAGTTGTTGTGCAATTCGTTTTTGTCTAGATCTTAAGAGTGAAAACGTTTGGTAGTCACGTGGATTTTGAAAATTATTAAAATTTTTATGATATTTATTTTTTTCTTTAATTATTTTTATGAGAGATGACGTATACCATGGTGAATAATTACAGTTTTTAGCCGGTTTAGTTGGTACATAATTTATTTTAATATTGTTCAATATGTCGTATCGTAGATACACAACTAATTCGTAGATACACAACTAAACTGTTTTTTTTTTAAATCTATTAATTTGAAAGATTTAAGATTTCAATCATTTATCATGTATAGCAGGGATTTTTGATAAGATCAATATAATAATAAAAACCCCATAATATGTCCGCTTTAGGGGCCGATGCTTCATAAATGATCATGTGCATGAAGAAGTCAATGGAAACGTTTTTAATTTCATCAATATTTACGCACGTAATAATAAGTGTAACTTACAACATGTACCTAATAAAATAGGTATAAAATTGAGAAATCGTGAACTTATTTCGAGAAATAAATTTAGTTAAAATTCCAAATTAAACATGCTACATTTTTAATATATTCAATGGAACTAACTGGCCATATGAGTAATCTCCGCATATTGCAAACATTCCTTCTTTACATCTTGGAGGTCGAAATCTATATCCGTGTGCAGCATATCACATTCGCCTTCTTCCTGGGGCTCTGGTTCCGTCTTGATGGAAACGGTATCATGACTTAGTAGATCCATGGCCCTGCTGTGGTAGCGGCACGCAATTGGTTAAAAAATCCCTGAAATAGAACATATTTATATTGGAAACAAGCTGGTTCCCGGCAAGCGTTATGCCATTTAATTAAAAAAATATATTTCTCCCAGCATGTCCTTTCCCATTTATCCCGCCTCCCCTTCCCTTCTCGCGTTCCCTCTCTGCCTCCTCCACCTTCCCTCTCGCAATTCCACTCCCTTCCCTTCCCTCTTCCCCCATCCCGCGAAACCCCCGCCCGAGTTCCCCTCCCCCCTCTCAAGTTCCCCTCCCCCCTCCCGAGTTCCCCTCCCCCCTCTCGTGTGTCATACATTCTGTCCCAGTACATTTAGTTATAAAACAGCTCGCCTGCCACCTAATGCAATTTTTTACAAATTTCATAATGCCAGATCTCACGAGTAGTTATATACAAACCTTTTCCTGACAATAACGAACACAAAAAAAGAAGTACTTATCAGGTTTGGTGCAGTCATTCGGAAGTTATGCGCGTACATACACTTCAGCTATTTATTTTTATGTATATATATACATATATAGATTGTTTATTTGAATATTAAGACATACCTACACAGTACATTACAATACAAGTTATAAGATGTTAAATTTTTACATGGATATGTACCTAGGGTTACCAGGGCTTGAATTCGAAAAGCCGGTTGCAAGCAGTAAAAAATGCTGTTTTCTGTAAAAAAGTCCGGTCTTTGGCTGAAAATAAAATTCATTAGATTGTAATTAGGTTTTATTAACTTATGCGTACGTTGGGTTACCAAGGCTTGAATTCTTAAAGCCTTTGCTTTCATGTACCATTATTTATCCTTGCAATGTTCATTTCCATTTTTCGTGATACTTTGTTTTAAATAAATAAATAAACATAATTGCATAATTCTTTTAGCTTTTCTGTTCGTACAGTATAAACTGAAAAATTTCATCACTAAAGATTCTACGTCGAACTCCAACAAATCTGTAGCATGACGTATTGCATTATGGGGCGTTCAAGTATTACGTAACGCAATTATTGAAGATTTTGAACCCCCCCCCCTGTAACGCGCCGTTACATTTTCCTTTACCCCCCCCCCCCCATAAACGTTACGTAACACCCAAGTGACAATTTTTACCTGAAAGTTACAATTAAGTTGCGCAACGTACTGAAATGTCACTTAAATGCCCTTTTTCTCGATTTAATAACGTTTACGGATACAAATAAATAAAACTCGCGATACATGCGTATATTGTTCATTTTATTTATTCAAATTTTTTTATCGGCCTTGTATTCCTTCCGGATTTCCACAATTTAACACTGACCTATTCTACATATACCTACATGGTTTTACAACACGTACTTTTTTACATTAGCTGCACTGAGAAGGCCCTAAGAAAGTAATCTTCCTATTGTTTCCCTGTGGAGCAACACTTTACTCCACTATGATTCACAAGCTGACTCATATTGGAATAAAACCTTTGTCATGTTCCGAATGCAGTTATACAAGTTCTCAAAGGGGAAGATTTAAAAATACGCAGTATGATTCACAGAAGTGTAAAACCTTTTTCATGTCCTGACTGCAACTATTCGTGTCCTCAAAATGGATTATCTAAGAAGTCACTTGCTGACTCATAGTGGAGAAAAACCTTTTTCGTGTTCAGACTACAACTATTCATGTACTATGAAGAGAAATATAAAAATCACATGTTTACCCACAGCTGAGAAAAACCATTTTCATGTTCTGACTGCAACTATTCAAGTACTACGAAGAGAAATCTAAAAATCACATGTTTACCCACAGTGGAGAAAAACACATTTCATGTCCTGACTGCAACTATTCTTCTTCTCGAAAAAAAAATAACTTAAGCGGCACATGCTATCCCACACTGATGAAAAACCTTTTTCATGTCCCGACTGCAATTATTTATGTTGTACAAATGCACTTCTTAGAAATCATTTGCTGACTTACAGTGATATAAAATCTCTTACATGTTTCTACTGCGACTATTCATGTTCTAAAAAGAGGCACCAAAAATCACATGTTTACCTACAGCAGACAAAACCATCTTCTTATCCTGAATGCAGTTATTCAAGTTCTTGAAAGGAGATTTAAAAATGCACAGCGCGATTCACAGTGGAGAAAAACCATTTTCATGTTCTGAGTGTAACTAGGCATGTACTACAAAAATATCTATATGTAATATTATTATAAATTTAAGCAGTAAACTAACCTGTGTGTAATAACTAAAAAGCATTGTTCTAACTAAAAACTCTCGCATTACATCATTCATATATTATGTTCCGTATACGTTTTCAGGACATTATAGTACCTTCAAACTCACTTTAACAACACTGACTACAGAAATTAGTGTTTATGTGTATTTCGTGTTTAGAACACTAACGACTACTGACAACGAAAATAAAATAAAAAATGACGCACAATACAGTCGAGGGATTCATTCCCCGTACAACATAAACGAAAAGGGTTGCCAACTTGGAAGATTTTAATTCCCTAGTTTTTTTATTTAAATAAAGAAAAACATGTTTCGTAACGCGATGTTCGAAGGTTGAAGACATCCAAGTTTTGATTCAGGTGCTCCCGCTTGCACGCAGCACGCATCATCGCTTGTATTTGTGTATGCTCTTTGGTTTCATTTATTTGATTAAGCGCGACACGGCGCACGGGATGCTCAGGCTCAGCGACTGTGAGTTTTGCGTGGCATGATAAAAAATCCGGTCTTGAATGAAATCCGGGCGGAGTCCGGTCTAAACCCTTAAAATCCGGTCTCGACCGGATTTATCCGGTCAGATGGTAACCCTAATAGGTACATAATGTACCTATTACGTAAGTCATAGAATGTCAGTTGGTAGTTACGCCTGACATTTGTAAAAACGGGTTTTATAACTTAATTAAAACTAGATATAGAAGAAGAAGATTTAATTCGCATGAGCTTTGAATATTTGGTTTTGCTTGGAATACTTTGCCAAAACAAAAACTCATATTTGAAACGAGGATACAATAATGACTGTAACTGTATTTTAAGCTCACCTTTGCCATTTGAAAACGGCTGGGAATCGCCATCAACAGTGATAAAACTCAATATTATGTACCTGTACAATATCTATTTCTAATGATAAACCGGTATTATATTATTTTGGATTCGCCATACCGCATTTAACAGAAAATCGGAAATACTGTTTTTATTATGTGAGTATTTTAATCAATGCAATTTAAAAACTTTACGCTGGCAATCTTATTTAAGGAAGTGAAACGGCTCCGCCAATGTTATTTGTGTTATTGAATGTAAGCCTTAAGCAGAAGTACTCGACTGATTTGTTCAATAATGGCGCGTTCAGACGTTTCGATTTTTGTTGATCCACTTTTATTTAACGTAAAAAGTTGAACGAGATTATGTTCACACGTTTCAATTTAAGTAGAACCGAATTTGACATTCAAGATGGCGTCAACTGAAATTGTCAGTGCGTGCGTCTCTCTAACTTCTGATGTTTTGCGAGATGAGCTCGAGATTATGAAAAAGCATAAAAAATGTCGTATTTGGGCGAGAAAATGGATCATGAATTAGACGCATCCAACACAATTTTGAAAGAGATGGAACTAGAAGACTCCGAAGGATATGGATGACAGAAAAACAATTTGATGAGCTTTTTTTTTTTTTTTTTTTACATGAGCTCCACACAGGAGGCCCTGAGGAAAATAATTTCCCTCAGGGCCTATGTCATCTTTGAGGATGCTGTGTGGAGGGTTTTTTTAAGGAAAGGAAGGAGAGGAGAGTTCTGGGAAGGAAAAGGATTTAAGGGGTGGGTAGGAATCTGGGGTTCAGTATGTCCTGGTCATCCGCCTTCAAGACCGAGACAAACCTCACCCCATGAACCCGGGCACCCCTGCTAAATCACCAAACGTAGCGAACCACTTGGGGTGACCTATGGCAGAGGTGTTGGTTATCCAATAAAGGTTCCCGGGGCGGCGGTACCCATTCCCGCCTCCCAAATTGAAGCTGCTTTCCAAAATTGGCGATAAAATTTTTCAGAGACGTTTAAATTAATAATAATTACTACTAACTACAATAACCGGAGAAGCAAGGAAATAATCCATATTTCGTTAAAATTAGCTTTACCATAACCTAAAAACAACAACGCCAAATGTCATACTTTGACGTAGGTAGTTATTGTTATTAGATTTGTACAAAGTTTTTTTTCTTTTAATTTATGCGTATTAATGGTGACGCATGCTCTGAATATTTACCGTTATTTTTTTATCATTATCATAATATATTGGGTAGGTAGTGTAAATGAAACACATATTATTTATTGCAGTATCACGGGCATTTCTATTTGTGTACACTTCTTGCATTTGATCCCAAAGACAGGGATGCATAAATCTGAACATCAAATCATCCGACCATATCAAATATTTTTTCGTTGAAACGGATTCCATGACGGTAGAACTAGGAATGTCTAACGAATATGGACATAAATGTTTGACGTCTAGTTGTGCACGCGAGTAACTATGGTAACCAAGATGGCGCGATCATACTTGAACGTCAAAAGTAGACGGGCTATCAACTTCAGCTAGTCAACAAAAAACTTGTTCAACTTTGTTGAAAGAAGGTTCACACCTGTCAATATGCTTTCAAGTGTCGAGTTGATCAACTAAAGTTGAACCGTGTGAACCGGCTATAAAAGCCGGTTCACACGATTCAATTTTAGTTGATCAACTCGACACTTGAAAGCATATTGACAGGTGTGAACCTTCTTTCAACAAAGTTGAACAAGTTTTTTGTTGACCAACTAAAGTTGATAGCCCGTCTACTTTTGACGTTCGAGTATGACCGCGCCATCTTGGTTACCATAGTTACTCGCGGGCACAAGTAGACGTCAAACATTTATGTCAATATTCTTATACATTCCTAGTTTCTACCGTCATGGAATCCGTTTCAACGAAAAAATATCTGAAATGGTCGGATGATTTGATGTTCGGATTTATGCATCCCTGTCTTTGGGATCAAAAGCAAGAAGTGTACAAAAATAGAAATGCCCCTGATACTGCAATAAATAATATGTGTTTCATTTACACTACCTACCCAATATATTATTATGATAATGACAGAAAATAGCGGTAAATATTCTGAGACATGCGTCACCATTAATACGCATAAATTAACAGAAAAAACAATTTGTACAAATCTAATAACTACCTATGTCAAACTTTGACGTTTGGCGTTGTCGTTTTTAGGTTATGGTAAAGCTAACTTTAACGAAATATGCATTATTTCCTTGCTTCTCCGGTTACTGTAGTTAGTAGTAATTATTATTAATTTAAACATCTCTGAAAAATTTTATCGCCAATTTTGGAAAGCAGCTCATCAAATTGTTTTTCTGTCATCCTCAAGTGATTTCTATTTCCTCCGGAGTCTTCTAGGGCCATCTCTTTCAAAATTGTGTTGAATGCGCCTAATTCACTCCTTCTCATGATCCATTTTCTCGCCCAAATACGACGTTTTTCATGCTTTTCCATAATCTCGAGCTCGTCTCGCAGAACATCAGAAGTTAGAGAGACGCACGCACTGACAATTTCAGTTGACGCCATCTTGAATGTCAAATTCGGTTCTACTTAAATTGAAACGTGTGAACATAATCTTGTTCAACTTTTTACGTTAAATAAAAGTGGATCAACAAAAATCGAAACGTCTGAACGCGCCCTAAGCGAGACAAGAAACAATGGCTATTACCATGACTGACTTTTAGATTAGAAGAAGAAAAGCGAGTAGCTGCTATCGCATTTTAGGGAGGCCGCACACATCAGACAAAAATCGATACGAAAACCGGATTGGTTATAATACCGGGACCACGCCCGCTGTCGGACCGGATTGGACGGCCGGCGCGGAGTAATAAAAATAGGCCACGCCTTTCCGCGTCGGCCGACCAATCGATTTTGTCGGATCAGACAATCGGATGAAAAAATCTGATATTTACGGCCGGCCTTAACCGCACACTGTTACTGTCTTACTCTAGTACTGCTCAAGCCAAAGTAGCAATTTATTTTTTCTACAGAAACTATCAAAATCCAAATTATCCTATCAAAAAAATCCAAAAGACTTCTAATTGTCGGTTTAAATGTTCATCGAGCAAAACGTAAAATGAATTCCCTTACATAAGTAGGTGTGTGGATTAGCGCGGATAGGGTAAGCTAGGCCGCGTTAGACTCAGAAAGAACAGATATCGATCAGTTTGACTGTCAGCCGCTAATAAATGAATAGTGTGATTAATATCAGCATTAGTACTTACCAATAACTATCGCAAGTATGGGATGATAAATTTAACTGCGCGGATTAAACAGAGTAAGGGATATTATGTAGTATTAGAAATTGGAACCAGGATGAAACGACTGACGCTGAAGAAAGCACGTGTAAATAAAAAACAAAATATTTAGGTTATACATAGACAACAATAAAGTCATAGACAATTGTTAAAATTTCCTTTCTTGGCTTTTAGATTTATTTTACTTAAGCGTCGATGACACGTGGCGAGTTTACAAGCTACTATCTACTAAGTTTAAAAGCGGGTTAATCGGCGAGTGAGATTGTCATGATGACACACAAAACTGTCCACTCGCTCAGAAGCGTAGGAAACTGCGGCCGCTGCTAGCGCCAGTAACAAGATAACGACGCCTGCGTGGATTAATTCTTCAGATGTTTGACAGTCGAAATCAGCTGTTTATCAGAAGCCATGTGGGAAACATAAATAAACCAATCCCAAGCAAGCGTGTAGGCGAGTAAAGTTGACGACCTTTCAACTTTTTTTCGTAAATTGTCAACAATCTGCTTGTCGCTGCTAGTTAGCAAGTAACACGATGACACTGAGCGAGTTTACTAACAGATAGTGAATTTCCCAGATAGTAGCTTATAAACTCGCCACGTGTCGTCGACGCTTTAAGCCTGGATTACATTGAGCGAGTTTACAAGCTGTCTGGGAAATTCACTATCTGTTAGTTAACTCGCTCAGTGTAATCGTATTACGAGCTAACTAGCAGATTGTGGACAATCTACGAAAAAAGTTGAAAGGTAGTCAACTTTACTCGCTACTCTGATTTCAAAACTATCAGAATTATTTCTCGCGGAAGTCGTAATTCTCCCTACTGACTAGCGTGTGGCGCTAGCAGTGAGCTCATTTTTTTTTTACAAAATGTCGACAGAATTGGTTCGCGCGGGAGTCATTATTTTAGCTGTTACCGTCGCTACAGAGCGAGAAGATAGTTTTGTGTGTCATCATGACAATCTCGCTCGCCGATTCACCCGCTTTTAAACTAACTGGCTAGTAGCATGTAAACTCGCTCAATGTTGTCGCCGCTTTGATTCAAACAATGTCTTATTAAATATTATAATTAAATTATGAATGTGAGACCTTGAGACAAAATGAAATAAGCCGTCATAGAAACAACTAGGTACATAAAATAAAAATCGTAAGCTAAAATAATTTAGTGCAAGCGATTCTCACCTTACACAGGGCCGAAGCCCGATTAACCAAAAAAATTTAAGTTTAGGCGAGCCGCCGAATTGACAAAAAAATTTAAAAATAAAAACCTTAACCCTAGAGTGGGCGCGTCTTTCCGTAAAACGTCAGTGGGCGCGTGGGGAGCATTTTGCCGCTCATTTTCGTGGAAAATTTTAAAAAGGAATAATGCAATTTAATTAATTTCTTTTCTTAGGATTAAAGTAAAACACTAATAAGGTATGACAAATTAACATATTTATTGAACTCTGTTAAAGGAACTTTGGTTTACAATCGACTTTACAAAATTTAACATTTAAATTAACTTTTTTTAGTTATCCTACATTATCCTTCTATAATATTTATTAAAAATGGAAAAAAATAACAATATTAAATATTTTCCAAATCTAGAGGATATGCTTTGGTGAAACAGTCTTCACATAAGTATGTGCAATGTTCATTGCACACTAATTTTGAGCATCTGCAACACCCTTTTTTCGTGCGCCTATGTTTCTTTGATGGACGTATACTGAATTTGCCTTCCTTCTTTGAAGATGATGCTTGTTCTATAGGAACAAAGCGAGCAATTTGGTTCCTCAGAGGAATATTTAAGGTACCTACAGAAGACCTTGCGGTCATATATGGCTTAACCAGGACCATCGCAATCTCCCGCTCGATGCTACGCCGACAATACTGTCGGCGTAGCATCAAGTGTACAGTATTGGCTTTGTAAATTATTTGGCTGTTAATACCGGCAATATTCATCTTTGAAAAAAAACAACCTCATTGGCCATCTGCGAGTCATTCTACCAACAGAATACTCTTCTTTCATTTGGTCCACGACATCAACACCACCTTTGGTTTCATTATAAAATGTAACAATTTCAGACTTTGCAGCAGGTCCGTACAACTACATTTACTGGTACATTTCAACTATGTAAATAAACAAATCTTATTTACTCTAAGCATAATGAAATGTCCAATTGCTATAAACTTGCGTTTATAATGATACGTAATAGAACATTCACTTTTTCATTCTACCAACAATACTGTAATTTAGTGGTGAACTAAGAGTGTCAAACTACTATATATAATTAGCAGGGCTGGGCAGTATTTGAAATACTTGTAATTGAAATACGTATTTGAAATACAAATACGTATTTTGTATTTGTATTTCAATTACTTCCTAAAAATGTATTTTGTAATTGGTATTTCAATTACCTGCTGCTGAGGTATTTTGTAATTTGTATTTCAAATACTTATGGCTTCAAAATACATTTGGCGATCTAATAATGATAATGAAAAATAGACACGCATAGATAATACTTACATAGACTATAAACGCTAGAATCCTGTATTATTTTCTTTTGCTATAGCACTCTTACTAATGATTATTTGTAGGTCTCTTAGGGGGCATACATTAATTACGTGAGCTCAAAAAAACCGGGAGGGTCCAGCAAAATCTCACGTTACTTGAAAAGAATAAACGAAGTGGCCCAAATTTATCTCACCAAGGGGCGGGGGGAGTCTAGTTTGGAAGAAAAACTGCTCACGTAAATAATGTATGCCCCCTTATCATTGCTTTATAATGTACCATACATTTTTTACGTCATGCTAGTTATTATTATTGTCCTGTGCTATAATAGCACTGTTATTGTACATTTTGTATCATATTTTATTATACTTGTCATTGCTTTGTATTGTACATTTTTGTATGATAGTATTAAGCACTATAGGAATAATTTGACTGATTACTAGATTATTTTTAAGTTAATTACTGTAGAGCAGAGAAGTTAAATAACGCAAAATGCGCTATACAAATGTCATCCATTTATATATAAAAATTAATCCTTGTTTCCCTTGGTCACGCCATAACTTCAGAATGACTTTACCTTTTTCATAAATTTTTTTTAAGTTGTCTAATTCTTTATAGAAGGTTCTTACGGAAAGAAAAATTAAGAAAATAACGCAGAAAATCGGATAATTTCAGAAAACTTTACAACTATTTTAACTTCGCACGTCTGACAGTTTGCGCGTTTGATGAAATTTAATTTAGCAGGCAGCTGTTTTTTTTTGTAACAAAAGAATTGTCTATGGATTTTTAAAATCATAGATATTTTAAATAGGTACCTATGTTAGGTACCAGATTTGTTTGATTGTTCTAATAATATAGAAAAATTAATATTTATAATATGTGAAAAATGAATATTTGAATAAAAAAATTTTAATAGCTGGCACGCGAGTTGTTTGAAAATGTATGGAATGGGATTAAATATATGGAACGCGGGAGGGGGTTGGCGGGATGGGAGGAGCGGGAGAGGGGAGAGGGTAGGCAGGGAAGGTAGAAGGGGAATGCAAGAGGGGAAAGGGATGCGTTAGGGTAACGGGGACGCACGGGAAAGGACATGCAGAGAGAAACAATTTATTTCTTTGAACATGGCATTACAACGCATGCCGGGAACCAGCTAGGCTTATTATAATAATAATTATTATAATCTAACACCTAAGTCCCATACCACAAAACTTTACAAGTAGAGCGGAGACGAGATGTGTCTCCTGAGCAATATGATTAGTCAATTTTAGCACGTCTCTGTTTCACTCTGCTCAGCTTTGCTTCTATGGAAACGCACCCTTAGATATGGGCACTTACGACAATTTATTGCAATCAAAGGTTGTGCCAAAACCAAATGTATTTTGTATTTTGTAATTTGTATTTCGAATTAAAAAATGGTTAAAATACTGTATTTTGTATTTTGTATTTCAAATCCACGACTTGAAAGTATTTTGTATTTCGTATTTTAAATACATGCGAAAAAGTATTTTGTAATTTGTATTTCAATTACAGCAAAGCATGTATTTTGCCCAGCCCTGATAATTAGTTTCTTTATTTAGAAGTACCTACCTTATACCAAGTAATTCTTACATTAAACTACAAGTATCACTTGTATTTTTCATAGTAAATGAATAGTTTTCTTTTTGAGAACAAAAAAAAATTAAATCGTAAATAATATACAGCACAATTTTTACTTACGTGAGTGGGCGCGCAGTGAGCAAATTGCCGCCGGACGACACTCGATGGTAACAACTTCCTTCTCAAGCGGCTCCCCGCGCATTGACGGTGTCCAGTCTTTTGCCACGGGTTGCGAACGAAAGTGGGGGCAGCTACTAAAAAGCGCAAAGTTTTAGCGCAGTAGATTTAAGAATTGTTAACGTTTTTTTGCAGAGGGCGGCAAAATGCTCATAGCGCGCCCACTCTAGGGTTAAATGATTATTATTATTTCACCAAGTGTTTGTAATTTAAGTTTTCTACGGCTATACCTACCAGGTTTATAGATATTTATATTTAAGAAATTTGTGCTGAATACTTTCAACGGAATCAGAGTTGATTTAAAAGTTAGCAACACAATAGAACAAATAATACATTCGACTATACCTCGAACAAAGAAAAATTTAAGTTTTTTGGTGATAAATATATTTTAAAGTTCTCTGCCATTATGCAGAATGAAGCAAACATTTTCAGCTTTTTATGTGTTAGTATCTTGACGTGTGAACGTTAAATAAATTTTAAAAAATATATCGACACAATCACTTATTTCATTGACGGAGGACCAAATTGTCGATTTGACAATAATAGCTAAAATGTCCGAAAAATCTTCAGAGCAGAGTCGTTAGGTCGAATGCTGTTCTTGTTCCACCGGTATTACAATGGAAGGTGCTCCGAGGAACTAGCGTCATTGATATATTGATCTCTTCGACATACTCGGCGAATTTTCCGACCGCGTGCCCAACACTTGTACATGATTGACCATTTTCACATGTAAACGGGTCGTTTCTACAACTCGTCCTTCGGTTCAGTTCTCGTCCTTCGGTTTCAGCTCGGTTGTGGAATGATTTGCCAGCCTCTGTATTTCCTCCCTCCTATAATATCCTGACTTTCCTAAACGTACTCACAGCATCCCCTAGGGCCCTCTGGGCCTTCTGTGTGGAGCTAACGCAATCAACCATCCATTTGACCCCAATCCAAAAAACTTGATTTTAAGATAGAGACTTAAAATTTATATTTTATACTCAGAGCACAACATAATATATCATCGTTAAATGCATCATGCTCAAAACAAAAAAAAGGTTTTAGACTATTGAAAATGGGAGATGGGTGTGGGTACCGCTGCCCCGGGATCACTTTATTGAATAACAAGCACTCCTGCCATAGGTAAGGTTTGTCTTGGTCTTGGCGGAGAATGATTTTGCCAGCCTACAGTGTGGCGGACCGGATCGGAAGACATTGGTTGAGAGAGCTATGTGTGGAGCTAACGTTAAAAAAATGAAAATCATCAGAAAAGCACCCACGTAATACGGTGTAAAGTCAGTAGGAGTATTTCACTACAAAGGCGAAAGGTAGGGACTGTAGGGGATTTAATTTATGAAGGAGGAAGAAAATTTGTCTGCAGTTCTTTCCTCATGCGAACCAACTTATACCGACGCGAATTGAAGAAACGATCCGTTCCCATGGAGCCAACCTCAACTGTGAATGGGTGTCTGTAGAATTTTACGCCCGTGCCATGGGGCACTAAGAATCAGTTGCTGCCAGCTCTGTTGATCAGGCTCCTTTAAAATACCTGTAGCATGTCTAAATTGCGTCCGTACTTTATATATGGCAATCGGTCTGTGGAAAACTAATTGTCAATCGGACGGCTCGCCCTAGTTTGCACAGAATAAAGATGGTTTTTTATACATATTGGGGGTTCCGGCGCAGAGGTGGCTTTTCAATAAAATTGTAGAACCTACGTAAGGGATAGGGTTACCATCTAGTTATGACTGGTTGAGGGAGGTCTTTATTCTCTCCAGCCAGAATCTCTCGACCCACCGCCTTGCACTGCAGTTGGAGGGATGGAATCATATGTCCGTCACTCCTGGACACATTAACCCCCAGATTCCTACCCACCCGTGTTCCCTATATCCTTCCCAGAACTTTCTTTCTTTCCTTTCAATAAAAAAATCCTCCACACAGCATCCCCTAAAATGACGTTGGTCTTGCGGAAATTTAATTTTCTTAGGGCCTCCTGGTGTAGAGCTAATGAAAAAAAGCTTTTCACGATTGATGGGTCAAATATGTTTGCGAAACTGGAGTCCTCCTACTAAGAACCTATGTATTTATAAGTAATTTTAATATTCATTTGTGCTAAAAACTATAAAAAATATGGTCAGAATCGACTGCACTTAATGTCAGTTCAATATCAATCTTTATTTTACGTATGTAGCTTCTCTGACGTCTTTGAAATTATATTATCAAGTCGTTTTTTTTTGTCAAGCCCAATAATTTACGCAAGACATATTATTATAATCTTAATGGTTCGGCCTCATTGAGGCCAACATCCAACTTGAAACGTTTGGACGATTGTGTGGAGGGGTAGTTCGTGCGTTGGAAGCTCGAGTTGGAAGGTTGGAGTTTGAGTTAGCCAGGATTCACCTCCGAGGTGATTGGCGATGGCATAAAAATTGTTTGAAATTATTTACCTCTATAGCTGTTGGGCCATTTAGTAATTACGTCACACTTTAAGGATGGGGGAGGGGAGTAGAGACGTGTGACATTGTGTAACAAAGGGAGGTCATCAGCTCTGCGATGTCACATGTAAAGATCTAAATTATTTAAACACAAAACTTAAAAAATTAAAAATTGCAAAAGATTTGACGTCACACTAGGGAGGAGGGGGTCTTAAAAATGTGACGATGTGTGGCAGAGACAGGGGGGGGGGGGGGGGGCAAAAATCATGAAATTCGTGTGACGCAATTTATGGATGGTTCAAATTAATGAAATACGAAGTTTTTAACACTTTTGTTATTTATAAAAACCTACTTGTTTCGTGAGCAATGCTCACTTCTTCAGGGTTTAATTGATTAATATTAAACCCTGAAGACGTGAGCGTAGCTCACGAAAAATGTGTCTTTTTAAACAATAAAAGTGGTAAAACTAAGTTTTCTTATTAATAATTTGAATTAAAATGGTTTCACAAAATAAGTTTGCTGTGTTAGAAAAAGTTATGAATGTTTCCCTTTACGAATAGACAACCACATGACCGAAACTGAACCATTGCATCCACAATTGTAGGTAATACTGATAAGATATTGCGCCGAATCAGCGATTCGACGTCCGAAAATTTGGAGTTCACAGTTCGGAGTTGGAGAGTTGGCCGCAGCCACCACACGATCGGCCAAACTTCCAACTCCGAATTAAATTCAGAGATGGATGGTTGACTTCAGTGCGTTAGTTGCATAAATGGCCAGATGTACGGAAATGTTATTAATTGCCTATGACATCATCATTGTCTATGCAAAAATAATGTATTTTTTGACACAATAATAATAATATTTCGGCTACTGGCATTATACCTAGGTCTCTCATTTAAAATTTAAGCATATTAGATTTGTCAAAGAATTTATATATAAAAATGCAAAAATCAGTCATTTTAAATACATGTAGGATTACAAAAGATTTTTTAAATATTTATATTGAGGGATCAGTAGGATTTATTGGTTCAATTAGGAATTCCACAGAGCCGAACCCTCTGATATGAAAATATCTGGAGTCGGTGAATTATTTTCCCATTTGGTCTCTGGTAGGTTGACATGTTGTTCTTGTATTGTTTTGTATTTATAATACTTAATATAGTGTAATTGCATAACGTGGATTGACCAGATGATCATTTGGGAAGTGTATGAAAAGGTTTAGTTTTTCCTGTGGGGAAAATTAAACCCGGACATTTAAATCTGGTGCGTATAATTTTTTGTAATTTGTACATTTAAATTTACACATTTCTAATTGATTATAATATTTCGTATTCACTATATTTTTTCATGTTTTATGTAGCTCCTACAATACATCTTGAACTTTCCAATTGGTGTGGACTTCAAAGTTTCTGGTAGTGTGTTATACAACTTCATTCCCTTGTACAGTAGACTGTTCTGCGTATTCGCTTTGTCCTTTTTTGTAGCCTAACAAGCTTTCCTCACCGTCAGTCATTTGGTCCTCTTACCAATCTCTAATTCTACATTATAACCCTTACACTGTTTAACCCACACAGTTTAATTTATCACCATATACTTGTGATAGTTATTGGTAAGTTCTAATGCTGACATTAATCACGCTAATCATTTTGGTTGCGACCGTTATTCCAAACCAAACTGGTCGACCATTGCTCTTTCACAACTGCGCAGTGTCTAACACGTACCAGTTATATATATTATATTCAGTTTATAGTAACGTTGTTGCCAATTCATACAGATGTATTCCATCAAAGCCAAGTTATACGGTGTTAAATGTGGATCAACATTATCAAACAACTTCTTACGGGATCAACATACTACGGGAAGAGGTCAATATATAAATAAACATATATATATATATATATATAAAAACACCTATCCGAAATGGTATTGAAAAGAACTTATAAATTTGCTAATCTTTTCGAATGACATACCGTGAAAGAAAACCATTATCGCGTTCTTACTGCATTTTTATGCGGTTCTTTCAGCACGACGCACCAAAAGTGATCGCAAGCTGCACCAAAAAGCCTCGCGGGCATGCAACTGGTTTCTATCCAGCGGGGATACTAATATGAGTATGCAAATGGTTCTTTCGAATGTACGTTTAGTTTCTCTCGGTTGTGAATTCTACTATGAGAACTTCCTTTTTAACTCCATCTGCACGGACATTCCGAGCATGATATTGGTTTCTATTTGGTGTGAGTTCTAGCATGTTTAACCAAATTGCTTTTTTTAATAAACCTGCAAGTGCAGTCCGGGCAAGTGAACGGTTTCTCTCCAGAGTGGGTTCTCATATGACAAACCATTCTGCTTTTTTGATTGCACCTGTATGTGCATTCCAAGCATGAGAATGGTTTTTCTCCAGTGTGTGTTCTAGCATGTTTAACCAAATTGCCTCTATCACAACACCTGTAAGTGCATTCCGAGCATGAAAATGGTTTCTCTCCAGTGTGAGTTCTAGCATGTTTAACCAAAGAGCCCTTGTCGAGACACCAGTAAGTGCAGTCCGGGCAAGTGAACGGTTTCTCTCCAGAGTGGGTTCTAGTATGATAATCCATACTGGTTTTTTGATTGCACCTGTATGTACATTCCGAGCATGAGAATAGTTTTTCTGCAGTGTGTGTTCTAGCATGTTTAACCAAATTGCTTTTTTCACGACACCTGTAAGTGCATTCCGAGCATGAGAAAGGTTTCTCTCCAGTGTGGGTTCTAGCATGTTTAACCAAATTGCTTTTCTCTCGACACCTGTAAGTACATTCCAAACAAAAGAATGGTTTCTCTCCAGAGTGGGTTCTAGTATGATAAACCATACTAGTTTTTTGATTGCATCTGAACGTGCATTCCGAGCATGAGAATGGTTTTTCTCCAGTGTGTTTTCTAGCATGTTTAACCAAATCGCTTTTTTCACGACACCTGAAAGTGCATTCCGAGCATGAGATTGGTTTCTCTTCAGTGTGGGTTCTAGCATGTCTAACCAAATTGCTTTTCTCACTACACCTGTAAGTACATTGCAAGCATGAGAATGGTTTTTCCCCAGCGTGGGTTCTTAAATGTGCAGTCAGATTAAATTTATAACTACACTTGTAGGAACAGGAAGGGCAGGAAAAAGATTTCTCCCCTTTCGCTGACATTTTATTCTTTGTGGTTTTCGGGCTATTAATATTCGATGTCGATGAAATGAAATCTGAAAAAAAAACAAAAATAATATTAACAATGGTATCTGGTATTTTTTTTATTTTTTTTATTTTTTTTATTAGGTTTGTCAACAGTGATTTACATCAAAGCTTTCACAGATACAATTACACTGAACATGGTTGATGCTATCACTAATTAAAGACAAACACAACATTGGTAATATAATACTTACATATACATTACATTCATTCACACAAACACATACTATACATTACAAAATAATAATTAAAAAGTTTTACAAGGAACAAGTTTTTAGAACAATGAGTTTATAGGTTCATAAGTTTATAGAACAACGTAATAGGGAGCTTTAAAGCTTGTTAAGAGCTGATTTGAAGTTGGCCAATGTTGACATTGTCAAATTAATCGAATGGTTTTTATAAGCCTCATTGAAATTACGGCAAATTCTCGATAAAGCTGAATCATACCCCAGCTTAGTTCGATATTTTTTAATATTTAACGGAACATAATTTACCAGTCGTGAACCAATTCTAGGAACATTGAACCTGATTTGATGAAGTAGAAAAGGACAGTTTATTAAACCATTTACAATTTTGAATAGAAAATTTAGATCTGTATTTAGTCTTCTCTGTTCAAGGGTGCGTACATTGTAGAATTCTAGTCTATCAGTGTAGTGAGGAAGTGATCGAGCTTGCCTATCGGAATACGCCAGGTGGTACATAAAATGTTTTTGAACCTGCTCTATTCGCTGAATATGAACTTTGTAGGTTGGACTCCATACAGCACCTGCGTACTCCAACACGTTGCGGGTGAAGGAATTGTACAGCGTTATTTTTGATGTGGGATTTTTAAAATGTTTACTGTTTCGTTTGATAAATCCTAGCATTTTCATAGATCTAGAAATGATATTGTCGATATGAGGTGTGAAAGTAAGTTTTTTATCAAATAATACGCCTAGGTCCCGAATGGTTGCGACTTCCTGGAGTTTAGTACCGTCGATAAAATATTGAGTCGGAATAGAATTGTGTTTACGCGTAAAGGTTATGTGAACACATTTTAAAGAATTCAGAAACATTCTATTGTCGTTGCACCACTTTGAAACTCTGTTTATATCGTTTTAGAGAAGTATTGAGTCTAGTAATGTATGGATTATTTTGAATATCTTACAATCATCCGCAAACAACAAAATTTCAGAATCCAAAATAACATCGCACAAGTCATTTATAAAAACAAGAAACAAGATTGGGCCCAAATGGGACCCTTGCGGCACTCCAGATGGCACATCTAATCCTCTTGACTCATAGCCATCAAATACTACTCTTTGTATGCGATCAGTTAGATAGGAGTAAAACCAATTTAGCAAGGTACCATGAACACCCATTTGTTTTAGTTTATGAATTAGTAATCTATGATTTACTTTATCGAAGGCCTTGCTAAAATCTGTGTAGATTGTGTCTATCTGTTGACCTCTATCGACAGCTTCGGTTAAGGTATTGACATAGCAAAGTAAATTAGAGGATGTTGATTTCTGGGAGAGAAAACCATGCTGTTTTGGAGTTATAAGATTTTTGAGATGATAATTCAGATATGGACAAATTAATTTTTCAAAAATTTTCGCAAATGAACAGAGAATAGAGATGGGTCTATAGTTTGTGACTTCGTGAAGGTCTCCGCTTTTAGGTATTGGTATAATATTAGCCTGTTTCCACCTTGTTGGAAAAATGGATGAAGATAATGATTTTCTGTAAATGATAGTCAGAGGGAGTGCGAGACTGTGTGCACATTTTTTTATTAGGAGTGGTGGAATTTTGTCAGGGCCAGGGCCTTTGCTTTGGTCGAGGTTAAGCATTTCTATTTTTACATCGTGTACAACAATGTTTACTGTGTGCAGAGAGCTGTTCGAAAAGTCTCTTGATTCAGATTGAGGTTGAGTCTCTTCATTGCTTCTAATGTCATCTTTCTCATTCACTGATGAAAAGTGTTGGGCAAATAGTTCGCTGCTTTCCTCGCCGTTTGATGATTTTTTTTCTCCAAACGTCATGTTTTGGGGGATAGTACTTGTGTTTTGTTTCTTGTGTTTGACAAATCTCCAAAAAGCTTTAACGTTTTTATGATTAACCAGACACGATTCTATTTGTTCAATGTGTTTAAAGTAGCAATTACTAATGAGTTTGGAACAACGGATGCGTAAGAGTTCGTAAGAATTTCTATCACGTGGATTCTTATATTTTTTATAGAGAAGTCGAAATTTATTTTTTTCTTTTAGTAATTTAACTAAGTCTGGTGAGTACCAGAGGGGATGCTGCCTGTTGCGATTTACAAATTTGGTTACGCATTTCTCAATTATACGATATAAATGAGTGTAAAATAAAGAAACCATATCGTCTACCGACATAAAATCAGGTAAAAGAAGTGCCCAATTCAGTTCTTGTAATTCCTGATTGAATTGAACATAATCATTCTTATTAAAATCATATTTAAGTAAGTTTTTATTTTTTAGCATTTTTGTTAATTTGAGATCAAAACTATATTCAATCTCTAAAGGTGGATGGTGTATATCAATGCGACTTAGGATTTCGGTACTTTGCCTGACCTGTATTGTTTTTGAATTGGATAGAACGAGATCTAAGATTCTACAGTTACTATTAGCAATGCCATTGAATTGATTGAGGTTATTTAGGGCAAGAAAATTTACAAGATGGTTACCGATGTCAGTATTATAATTTTCTGGAGATAGGGAATGAGTCTGGTTTGGTTCGTTGTGGGTCCAACCGATATTTCCCAGGTTGAAATCTCCTAAAATTAACGTATTTGATTCACCAATCCATAACCTTGCCAACTTTTTTAAAAAAATAATCAAAATTATCAACGAGCAACGGGGGAGGTATATAAACAGCACATATGTAGAGACATCTCGTTAGTTTATTCTGGCTGAATTTGATGGTCACCCATACGTCTTCCAAGGTACTTTCCCAATGCTTACAGCGGTTAGTTTGATATTCTTGTAAAACGGCTATCAATACACCCCCTCCGTCACTTTTGTGGTTAGAGGAACTGCTACGGTCCCTTCTAAAAACATTATAACGCAAGCCAAAATTTCAGCATCAGAAATTGAGTCGTTCAACCATGTTTCCGTAAGAATAATAATGTCAAAATTGTTATTAAGTATTTCTAAGTAAACTTCATTAAGTTTTGTTCTTAAACCCCTGACATTCTGGTAATAAATTCTTAGGTTATCCATGTTAGTATACATTATTCAAAGATAACGCACAAATTGAAATTTAGATAAAGATAAGGTAGAGAATCAGATGAGCGAAGCCAATGATTTGACAGCGACAAGTTAACTATTTTACAACCTGGGTTAATTAAAATAAAAACGAACTTTGCGATTTTTTCTGTAACCAAAATATACTAGCTCAAATTAATTTTTTCCAAAAGTCTGAAATTTTTACTCTAGCATCGGAAATTCTGGAAAATTCATTTTCCTAATCCCTTCAAAAAATCCGCAAATACAGTGATAGGTCTCGTTTCGGCGGTCATGTTAGATCTTAGGAATTTTTATCTCAAGTATTTTTAATTTGTTTTATTTTTCCATTTAATCATGTTCGACTTTGAAAGATTTTTAAAAGAAAATAGGTAGTTAATTATGTGTTTTCTCAAACTATTAAAAACCTCCCTTCAAATAGTTGTCTTTTACAGGAATTAAGGCGAATCAAAAGGTTTTTCATAAAAAGAATATTCTTATTAAGTGGGTTCAGACGTCCCGAAAGTTTACCAAAATCCACAAATCACAAATTAAATAATTAACAAGAATTCAAAAAAATAATCCTGCACACTTTTGAAATAATTTAAACATGTACCATGTACGGCAGGGGTGCCCAAACTTGAACTGCTGGCGACCTACCTCAATAATATTATTAGACTCCGTTCGATCGACTCTGAGGCTGTAAGTATGTGTGATGCAGGATTCTTGGTAGGTAGGATGTATCGTGGCGCAGGTATAAGTATATAATGTATAGGGACGTTGCATAATTGCATGGCTATGAATCTATATAGAATTAGTAGGAACGACAAAAATTAGTTTCCCGCAATATGCATTTTTTTAGTCAAGGTAGGTGGAGGTCTGCTCTAAAAAGTTAATGAAAAAACTCATACTTATTCAAAATTGCAAGTTTATTGGTTCTTACAAAACAAACGAGTTCTAGCTTCTAAACTTAGGTAACTAAAGTATGACTTTGGATGTTGAAGTGTGACACTGCATGTCCTCAGCATACTTTTCATAAGATAGTATGTAATTACCGAGTACTAATCGCAAGCACGATGACATATTATGTTTGTCAGTTAGTCGATTGCGATATTTTGGCTTTAATTATCTTCATTTCAGAACATGCAGACTCGCACAAGTATGTTGACCCAAACATTGCCGTCAACTGAAGGGCGATTTGTCTTAGATTTGGATATTCATTTTCAGATGTAAAATACCAGAATTTTGTACCTATCAGAAGCTGTGGCTTTGAGACGTATATCTGATATAATCTGCACTACTTACCTCATTTTCAACAGAAGATAAGTCCATGTTAAACTGACTAACTATTTCAGTAGCAGATTCCTCAATGTTTTTACACAAAAAAAGATAACTCATAAAAGATGCGATAGGTATTTGTCAATTTACTGAAATCATAAAAACGTCTTTCGAATTCACCCAAAATATTTGACAATTCTCATAAATATCAAAATTCAACTGAGGAATCCTTGCTTTCAAAGATGGGGAAAACACTAACGCAACGGAATTAATCGGAAAATTATTCTCGAGATCGATTCAAAAAGCACTCGCATTCGACCGTTTGAGCACACCTGATGTACGGTGGTGACTAGTAAGTGTGTTCTGTCAGAAACTGGGACACAAATCCGTTTCAGTCCCTTGTTTTTTCAATTTTCATTGTAATAAGTTTTGAAGGTTAAGTACACAGATAAATGCAATATATCATTGAAGAGGAAGATAAAACTAATAAATCTAAAATAAACTAAAAACAGAACACAGTAATACATCGTATATTAAATATCACATTTGCGACCGTTAGGTACCATTTTGTTTTCTGTGTCTTTTTGTATATCGTATTTCATTTAGTTTTATTATTATCATCTTAAATGAAATCTTCCAATATATATACACGTGTTTAAAAATCGTAATATTTTGGTAAATATTTCCCTATCGAGTCCACGCTCAAAACATACTTTAAAAAATTAAAACAAATTGTACTAGGTAGATAATGGTTAGTAATAAGTAAATCAGTAACCGGAATTGTAAAATGTTGCGTTTTAATGTTTTTTTATTTTTATTTAAAAAACACGAAATGTCATTTTTCAAGGACATGTTAATTACGACGACGAAATATGCATTTTTAAAAGAAAAAATCACTTTCTGTAAGTTAGATAATAATTAAGTACGAATTGCAATCTTCGGAAATGATAAATAAAGCGTATTAATCATTATTTTGTTCGGTTTCATAAACACGAAAAATCATGCAAGACGTTTGCCGTCGTAATTAACAACATGGCGTTCCTTGAGAAATGACATTTCGCATTTTTAAAGATAACAAAATAACCATTAAATTCAATATTTTTAAATTCCGATTACTGAATTATTTATTACTAACTGTAATCCACCTAGTACAATTTGTTATAATTTTCTAAAGTGTGTTTTGAGCGTGGACTCGATAGGGAAATATTTACCATATTTTTAATTAATTCCTAGTAATATAATTCCTAGAAAGGGCACCGGGCTTCGACCGGGAGAATAAATTAATAGCTTACCTCCACTTTGGTCAATCCTTTCTATAGGAACCAAATATTCCTTTTTATTGTCGGGAAAGTCAATGTCTGATTTAGAGTATGCGCCATATTTGTGTGTATGTTCCTCTACCGCTAGAATCCCCGGTTCACACTTGATCTCAGAAACATCTTCCGTCTCTTGTTTAACAATCCCGTACTGCAATATTGCATCATGAGGGAATTTTGGACTCTTCTGTTTGGGGATTGTCTCCGGTTCGGACTTTATGACACCGACAACTGAGGTCAAAGGTTCCATTTCAGATAAACTGATTTCTGATTTTGATGTTAGCAAGATATTCTGAAATTGGCCACATTCTTGCAGATGCTCCTTTGCCGGTAGATTCCCCGGTTCACACTTGATCTCAGAAGCGGCTTCCGTCTCCTGTTTAACAATCCCGTATTGCAATATTACATCATAATGGGATGTTGGACTCTCTTCTTCACATATTGTCTCCGGTTCGGACTTTATGATACCGACATGTGAGTTCACAGGATCCATTTCAGATAAACCGATTTCAGATTCTAATATATGTAAGATATCCTGAAAGCAAAAAGAATACTAACTAATATTTATAATATTATACTTAAGCAAAGTTTCATTTTTATAATTATGTACACATATAGGTACATATATTACGGTGAGGCAATTTATGTGTTACAAATATGTATTTATTTTTATATCAGTACATAAAGCAGGCATGATTCCCAAAAAATTACATAGGTACACGGATGTTTTAATTACACAGTATTACTAAAAATTATAACAAAAATGGTATACCCAAACATGCATAAGTAAAACAATTTATTAGTGGCGTACATGCAAAAACGAATCCAGACTTTCGTGCTACGCAATTTAATTGAATGAGGTTTACTGTTGTGTGGTGTTTGGAGCTCTAAATAACTGTGTACCATGGCCGATTAGTAGATTTCTAACATACAAAAACTGGGACTAAAGAAACAATGTTTGCAATGTAGTAAAAATGTTAGTTTGAGAATTTACTTTATCGCATGAATGTTATTTCAGAGGTATCTCTACTCAAAACATCAGATTTTGGACTAATGGCAGCCAGTTGCAGGAATACTTCAAATTTAAAGTAAACGTCAAACACATTTCCATAGACAACGCACAAATTAAGAAAATAATCCCAAAAAGCATTTCAAAGACCAGTTCCTATTTTTGATTATTGTAAAAGCAAGACCGCAAAGAAATATTGTGAAATAACAATTTGGGAGGGGGGTATAGGTACCGTCGCCCCGGGAATAATTTTTTGGTTAACTAACACCCCTGCTTTGGGTCACTCCGCGTGCTTCGCAATGTTTGGTGGTTCAGCAGGAGTACTCGGGCTCATTGGGAGAGATTTGTTTGGGTCTTGAAGATGAATGCTTTTGCCCACCTACTGCGTGATGGGTTGCATAAATCAAAACTAGAACGCTCTAGCTGGACTCTCTGGATTCTCGATCCATCGCCTTGCGAAGCAACACAGCATCCCCAAAGATGACAGCGCAAGTAATTTTTTATTCGTCGTAGCACGGAGAATGAACGCTCTACACTACAGTGGCTAAGAATCCTAACCTTACATCGGCTAAAATAGGTTAATGTTCTTCGAACAAAACGCGAAATGGATTCTCTGACTTAGGTGTACCTATTGCTATTGTTGCCGAGGACCAGGGCAGCCAATTCGAGAATTCCCAAAATTGGGGGGAATTTTTGAGAATTTAATACGACTGAATAATTTGTGGAGAAAATACTTAGAATCCATAATACAAAAAATAAGATACCCATCAAAAGAGCATTTCCCGAATATCCAACCACATTGAAAAGTAACATTTACTTCACAAGTTTAGTGAGAATATATTATAATATCGTTTTCTTTTGCAGCAAATTTTCAAACAGATTTATATTGTGTTTTAAATTATAGACCAATTTGCATACTGTCTACCATCCCGAAAATGTTTGAAAGTATTGTCTTAGATAAGATTGCTGATAAGTTTAGGCATATTATTACTCCAGAACAGCATGGTTTTGTTACCGGACGGTCAACCACAACCAATCTTCTATTATATGAACACTATATCTGTGAAGCTTTCACGTCTCATGCACAAGTAGATTCAAAATATACTGACTTTTCAAAAGCCTTTGATAAAGTAAATATTAATATCCTTCTCGCGAAACTGCAAGCCCTTGGTATACATGGATCATTCCTAAAATGGTTGAATAGTTACCTCTGTAACCGTGAACTCATGGTAAAATTAAATAATAAATTTTCGTATAAATTTAAAGTAACTTCGGGAGTTCCTCAAGGCTCTCATCTGGGCCCACTTCTCTTCATTTTATTTATAAATGATCTATCTTTATGTTTCGATAATGTCAAATTCATTCTATTCGCAGATGACCTAAAGCTTTTTAAGATTATAAAATGTTTAAATGATGCACTTATCCTTCAGCAAAATTTAGATAGACTTGCTAGCTGGTGTGAAATAAATAAATTATTCCTAAACGTAAAAAAATGTTTCCACATGTGTTTTTACCGTTCACGGATTCCAATATCTACATCGTATTTAATTAACAATAATGAAATTGCATTAGTACCATTTATCAAAGACCTTGGTGTTATCTTTGACCGGAAACTTGCATTTGATCGTCACTGTGAAACAATTTCCAATAAGGCCATGCAAATTCTAGGTTTTGTAATACGTAACACAAGGACTTTTCAAAACATTGAGTCAATTAAGCTACTTTACTGCTCTCTTGTAAGATCGCAGCTGGACTATGCATCTCCTGTATGGTCTCCGATTTATACCTATAACTTACACCGTTTGGAGAGAGTTCAAAGAAAATTTCTTCGATACGTTCAATTCAAATTGAGACAGCCTGTAATTGAAATCCGCTACAATGCATTAATGTCTGATCTAAACCTACCACTACTTTCTACCCGGCGTACTATTAATGACATTCTTATACTTTTTAAATTACTGAACAATCTCATAGACTGCCCTCAAATGTTAAGTGTTATAAATATTCGTGTCCCTGTTAAACCAACTCGACTCCACCACCTTTTCCACAGTGACAATCATAGCACTAACTATTCCTATCATTCACCGCTAGTGCGTTTTCACCGAACTGCCAATACGTATACAGACCTTTTCGATATTTTCAAAACCTCACCGTCTTGCATCAAAGCAAAAATAACTAGTTATTTATGTAACTGATATGTTTGAAAAATGATAAATATTTGTTGTACTAATATGCATCGTATGTATGTATGTACTGTATGTTATTCTATATATATATATGTATAATGTTTGTAAATGTTCAATACACCTGTATTATATATGTAATAGCCCTATGTACGGGCGTTTAAATAATAAATAAATAAATAAAACAAGCTGACCCGGCCACCCGTTGCTGTGGCTAATGAAAAACAACGCCATCTACTGGATGGTTACCCAACCTTTTAACTTACACCGCCATCTGTTGATTTGCATACAAACCAAATCAATCGGTCGCTCCATTTATATTATTATAGAGAGTTACCGGTATGCGTTGCTATGCCACTTAATAAAGAACCTGCGTGTCCTTTCCCATTCGTCCCGTTAACCTTCCATCTCCCCTTCCTCTCCCGCGTCCCCTTCATCTCTCGCGTTCTCACTCCGCCTTTCCTCTCCCCACTCCCTTCGTCCACTTCCCCCGTTCCGCGTACCCCCCTCCCGAGTTTCCCTTCTCCACCAATTGCAATTTTTTTTTATACAAATTTCATTACGCCAGAGCTCACCGCTTCTTTTATACAAACCTTGTCCTGACAATAACAAACACAACAAAAAAGTTTTATCCAATTTAGTGCAGTCGTTCGAAAGTTATGGGGGAACATGCATTTCGGCGATTCATTTTTATTAATAGGTATATATGTATATAAGAACAAGATAGATAGATAGACAGATGCACGAATGAAAAAAAAAAGAAAATGACTAAATGTAAGAAATAAATTCTAATTTTAATAAAATTACGTTTCGTTTTTAGGTACCTAACGGAAATTTGGGGCACACTCTGGGGAATTTGAACGTCTTTTGTGGGCGTTTTGTAACATATTCAATTTGGGAGGCGGGAATGGGTACCGCCGCCCCGGGAACCTTTATTGGATAACCAACACCTCTGCCATAGGTCACCCCAAGTGGGTCGCTACGTTTGGTGATTTAGCAGGGGTGTCCGGGTTCATGGGGTGAGGTTTGTCTAGGTCTTGGAGGCGGATGACCAGGACACACTGAACCCCAGATTCCTACCCACCACTTAAGCCCTTTTCCTTCCCAAAACTCTCCTTTCCTTCCTTTCCTTATAAAAAACCCTCCACACAGCATCCCTAAGGATGACATAGGCCCCGAGGGAAATTGTTTTCCCCGGGGCCTCCTGTGTGGAACTTAAATAAAAAAAATGCATAAGCAATCCAGGAAATGACCTACCGAAACCGGAATATTTCAAGATACCTATTAACATGGCCACAAATATTTCAGCACTGCCGCCTGAAGAACTCCATTTAAAAAAAAAAAAAATAACATAAATAAAAACTATTTCCAGGGCTCTAGATAAGCTGACAGCGTACGTCATTGATGTGGTCCTATCGGATCACAGACTGGTTCGTTCGAGTCTCCATGAACTATGTCCACCAGAGCCCATATATGAAAAGTTGACGGCCGTTTGGTTAGTTCAACATATAATTATCATATCTCGAATGTTATAAATCCTGATTGAAAAGCCTGAGGCGATATATTCTTATGATAAACGAGCAGCAGGTAAAGAGCTTATGTCTTACTAAAACACGAATTTACTTACGTACAAGGCGAAGTAACGGTCCAATTTGTTCCAGAAGAAAACTAGCGAGAGCAGTAAAAATAGAAGTATTTCAATAATTTCGATATATAAATGTAAAGGTCGCTAAGGTATTAGCCAAAAACTGCAATGGAACACAAGTAATGTTCAGTTCAGGGCTGCTGTCCACTTTGACACCGGGAGGAATCGTGGCCCTCCCTGGCTTGCTCAAAGCGATGCATGAAAGGACGCTGAGTGTATGGCAAGGGCGATGGGATAGGTCGACGAAGGGCAGATGGACTTTCTCCATCTTCCCTTCAGTTAAATTCAGAATGGAAGGGGCATATATTAAGCTGGATCACTACGTGACGCAGATGCTTTCTGGGCATGGGGAATTCAGGGGTCGGCTTCATAGCTTGACCCTCTCTCCTCACCCAAACTGCGCATGTGGTGATACTAACCAGGACGCCAGACACATTCTGTGGCACTGCGAGTTGATGAAGGAAGCATGTGAGAAAATATTGGATGGCTTGCGCGGAATAACAAGACCAGCGTGGAACGTTGACCTTGAGTCGAATAGAGAGAATTTCGAGTTTGTCAAGTTTGAAAAAGTTTGTCAAGTCCTGGATAGAGAGATGGCCTAAACTTAGAGTCGCCGACCTAAATTCATCTTTGTTTCAGGTGCTTTCCTTGCCTTCGGTCCTCCTCTATTACTCTTTATTTAGTGTAAATGCTTTGAACTAACGATAGGTCTGGGATAGACCCTGTCCATGCACATTGCCAGGCGAACACACACCGGAGCAGTCTTCCCGCGATCCGCCCGCGCCTCCCTCAATGACCTGCGTAGGCCTGAGGCGTAACCACGCGGTCTCGATGCCCTTCCGTCCCCTTCCGGTAACCCGATGCTCACTTTTCCTTAAGGTCTTCAAAAACTTCCTCTTCTCTCCCAAGTACATTTCTTCGAGGCAAAATCAGGGAGCCGGCTAAAGGGCGCGGACTTCGAGCATCATCTACGGTTGGACCGACAGCTATACGCATTCTAATTGGGACTGCCTGGTGATAAATGGAATACTTTCTCTGGATTTTCTTTTCTTTTTTATATGTCATTTTCTTTCTGCTATTATAGTAATTACTTACATTATAACATAACATATATCTGTTTTTTTTCCTCGTTACTTATTTAATTTTCAGAAGATTTCTTCGACTGGTTATAGCCGTTATTTTTCTTTCACTAACTCTATTATCCAAAAATAGTAATGATAATGTTCTTAATCACTTTTTAAGCATCTTAAATAAAATCTTCCAGACTGGCATAATACCGGATGACTGGAGTTCTCAAATAATCATCCCAATTCTAAAATTAAACAAATCACCCAATTCTGGATCCAACTATAGGCCAATTGCTCTTTCATCCACCCTTAGTAAAATTTATGAAAAATTTATTAAAAACCGGTTAGAATTTTTTGTTGAGAGTAATCATCTTCTCTCTCCATCCCAATTTGGATTTAGGAAAAAGAAATCTACACAAGATAACCTTGCCATCATCAGCACTGATATTAATTTATCCATTTCTAACAAAGAAGTATGTCTTGCAGTCTTTATAGACATAGAAGGCGCCTTTGACAATGTTTCCATCCCAATTCTTAAAAAAAAACTTTTAGGCCTTGGCTTACCCCTCATGTTTGTCCAATCTATTATTAATCTTTTTCTCGTTAGGAAAATTTTCATTGAGCTACCAGATGTTACTCCTCAGAGTAGGTCAATTTGGAAGGGTTTACCCCAAGGCGATGTATTATCCCCCTTACTGTATAACATATACACACACGATATGCATGTCACCATTCCCCCTCAAGTAAAAGTTGTTGAGTTCGCAGATGACATAGCTTTCTTCTTATCATCCAAAATCATTCCATCCGCCGTCAAATATCTTAATGAAGCCATGGATGCCCTTTGCACATGGCTTACTTTAAATGGTCTTGAACTTTCAGTACAAAAGAGTCAGTGTGTTACCTTCTCAAATCGTCATAATAACCCCCCGGTTCAAATTTTATTTAAAAACTCTCCAATCCCCAATGCTTCCGAAGTAAAATTTTTGGGAGTAACATTTGATAGGAAACTTAAATGGTCTTCCCACATTAATAATATAGTTACTAAATGTGAAAAAAATTTAAATATTATCAGATCATTGACTGGCGTTTGGTGGGGTGCTCATCCTATCTGCATTAAGTTGCTCTACAATGCACTTATTCGAAGTCATCTCGACTATGCCTGCCCACTTTTTAGTACTGCATCCAAAAATGCACTCAGTAAATTAGACAGAATTCAATCTAAGTCATTGCGAATAATAACTGGCGCGATGCAATCGTCGCCCATCAATTCCCTTCAAGTAGAATGTTCTGATCCTCCTCTTTATTTAAGGCGTCAATTATTTGCTGACAAATTTGTTCTTAAATGTTTAAATTCTAAAAGTCATCAGATTATTCCCAGAGTCTCGTTGTTCAACGACTCAACACATTCATCTACAATCAGAGCTCGAACTAAACCTCTCCCTGCCATCTGTAAAAATTTTCGCTCTCTCTCTGAGCTTCAAATTATCAAAAATGATCTTCTTCCTTTGTACAAATTAAAATATAGTCACGTCACCCTATCCCCAACGATTTTAGAAGGGATCGGCATCCTTAAAAGTCATTCCAATCTCCCAGCCCGTACTGTCAATAATATGTTCAATGACATTATTTCTTCTAAATGGCCCAACTCTTCTCTTTTATTTACTGATGGCTCCAAATCTCCGGACTCTCCTAACTGTGGTATTGGTATTAACGTTTACCACAATAATTCTAATGAAAGAATATTTTATTCAATTTCAAACCAATTTTCAATATTTTCTGCCGAGTGCATTGCGATTATTGAATCTCTCAAATATATAATAAAAAATAATTTTGAACATTCTCTTGTTCTCTCTGACTCTCTCAGTTCCCTCCAAAAACTTAAAACAAGTCCTCTTCTTCATCCTGATGATCACTTTGTATGTCTTATTCGAGTATTGATAACCTCCATTCAAAGCTCTGGAAAAACTGTCACTCTGATTTGGATTCCTGGACATGTTGGCATAGTGGGTAACGATATTGCTGATTCCTTGGCAAAACAAGGAGCGTCTAACCCTACCGTTACCCTCGTAAACCATATTCCCCTGTCTGATATTTTTTCCATCATCAAAGATAGATCCCGCAATGTTTGGACAGAGTATTGGAACATTGCTAGTCAATCCAAGGGTGCCCGCTACGCCTCAATACAAAGGACTATCCCATCAAAACCGTGGTTTCAAAAATTCCCCCATTTTTCCAAAAAAGAAATTTCCTTACTTATTCGTATGAGAATCGGTCATTGTTCCGTTCCTTCTCACCTTTATAAAATTCATGTGCTTGACTCCCCAGATTGTACGTTCTGTGGTCTAGATGTGGGAACTTTAGATCACATATTTTTTGATTGTCCCTCTCTAAATAAATATCCTCTCTTCTATCAAGCGTTGTCAAAAATTGCCTCTCCTCCATTCAACATCTCATCTCTTCTAAGTCTGAACTCTACTCCAATCTTCCATAAAATTCTGAAATTTGCACATTTAAATAAAATTAATATATAAATTCACCTTTCCTTTCTCTGTAATTATAAATGATGGCCTAGAACACCCTTGAAGGGTGAAAGCCAGAAATAATTGAAAAAAAAAAAACTCTTTTATCTCTATTTTTATGTTTCCTATTTCAGAAGAATTATTCTACGGGCTGCTACTACTATTTATCTTTTGTATAATGTTAATGTAAGTACTTGCATACTGCTAACTAACCCCGTATGGAGATTGGAGGGTCTAGAGTCGCCTAAATAAATGTAGCTTCGTTCAATATAAAAGAGGAGTCTTGACGTGTGCGGTAAAGGAGGAAACCATATGTTTCCTTATAACGCCGTTGGGAAAGTGGTGGGTTCCCCTCCAATGTGTTTTCTCTTAAATAAATAAATAGAAAAAATATCATGGAATCCCATTCACATGTCCGCAGCATCCTGGAATACATCTCCATTATTTGGGACCCCTCTGAACAAAACAATATCGTAGAAATAGAAAGAGTACAAAAAAGGCTTGTGCGTTACCTGTATATGAGGGAATATACATACTACCCGTTCCTGTATCCATCGTTGTACTTAACAGGAATGCTCGATCTTAACACCTTAGAAGCCCGCCGAAAAATATTTTCGTGGTAACATTTTTTTAAGCTCATCTCCGGTACTGTACCGAATCCACCTGTGTTGAAGCAGATTAACCTATATGCCCCTAATGCGCATACTCGTGGGAGATCCCACACACTTTTTTATGCTTCGAAAGCGAGAACTTCTTCCTTTCAGAATGCGCCATTAAACAGAGAAATTCAACTGCTTAACGATTCTGCATTGGGCATTGACATCTTCAATGTTACCTATAGAGAGTTCAGTTCACTTGTAACATAGTGAAACTGATCCCATGGACTTTTTTTTATTTTCTTCTCTTAAATTTTGTAATCTTTTCCGTAATAAGTTGGTGTACAACTTTTTTCTGGAGAACCTAAAATAATTTAGATTTTCGGGAAATAGCCATCTTAAAATTAAAATATACTATAAAGAGAAAATTCTACAGACGCCTTACGACATTTCAAAAACTTACATTGGCCGTTTTAGAAGCTAGCCATAGCTATATGCTTACTGCTTGGTCGCAATGCATCTGCTACGAAAATTAATAATTTAATTAAAATGAAATTTATGAAAAGAAATATGTAAATAAGACGTAATGTTGATAAATAGTTTGCTAAAAAAGCTGATCAAATAAATTGCTTTTCTGTATTATTTTTATCGAAGGCATTTATTGATTTCAAATAATATTGATACAATTGGGAGAGCATGAGGGTTAATTTCCTAAATAACCCATGGAATGTCAGCGGATTTGCTAGGAGCTTACCGGTCGCGATTTTATGGTGTTATCGCGGGGGTTATGTTAATATATATCTGCTTGGTTTAGCTGAGTTTAGCACCACAATATGTATTATTTTTAGTGTTTTAGTCTAGGAATGATTATAAGTAATTCAGTATTATTTCCATATATAACAATGATGGTTTTCCTATTTTTATTAATATGACGTTACACTAACAACCTTTCTAAAAAACAAAGTGATAATTATACCTTTTCAACTGAGAAACGACTGTGCTTGTAAAAACATAACTAATAATTAAATAATTACAAAAAATTGCTCATGGAAAGATATTATATACATTGTTTACACAGCCAAAGGGGGTTGTTTATCAATTGTATAAGTATGTTTGTTAAACTTCTGGACCAATTTTTTGAATTTTTCCAACGTACCTAACGTATTTGAAATGTAGGTATATTTCTTGTTTTTGAAGATGTTGTAAAAACAAATACCATTATAAAAACCAGATAAAATTACCTTTTAGATTTTTGTATCTGAAATTTTATTTATCTGTTTTGTATACTAAAATTGTAGTATTTTAAGCTTCAAACATGAAAAAAATTGTAAAAACGCTTTCCCCGAACCATGCTGTTTGCTGTGATGTCAACTGAAATCGTAAATATGAAAATAGAGATGAAAATAGCGATCGCGTAGAGCAAAAATTGTTGACTTTTGTGTCTATTGGAATCGGGCTGAAAAAAGATGTCGTGTATACCAGGGCGATACTAAGAGTATCTTCCACTCTGGAACGTGCCGCAAATATACTATTTTTACTGAATAAATTGTGAAATTCACAAATTAATCAAATAAAATTTATTGGATTTATTGGATAAAATGGATTCGATCCCGCGACCTTCGGAATGCGAGTCTACGCCGTTCGTGCCATAGCAGCAATTGTTTACATCAGTCATTAATTTGGTTTTTTTTCTGATTACTAGGAGGGTTGCAATCATGTTGACCAGGGCACATCATTTTTTTGAGACCCCCACTTCAACACCCTGTAACTCTTTGAATTTTGAATTTTTGCATTCGATTTTTTAATTGTTTTTTTTTAATCTATCTATCTTCTATCTATCTTCTTCTATATAAATAAAAATCAATCGCCGAAATGTATGTACGCGCATAACTTCCGAACGACTGCACCAAATTGGATAATTCTTTTTTTTGTTTGTTCGTTATTGCCAGGAAAAGGTTTGTATAAATGAAGCGGTGAGTTCTGGCATAATAAAATTTGTACAAAAAAAATTGCAATAGGTGGTACGCGAGCTGTTTGAAAACTGAATGTACTGGGACTGAATGTATGGAATGCGGGAGGTGGAGGGGGGGATGGGAACTCGGGAGGGATGAGGGGAACTTGAGAGGGGGGGTTTTGGGGAAGCGGGAGAGAGGAGTGGGGAGAGGGAAGGCGGAGTGGGAAAGGGATGCGGGAGAGGAAGGGGGGGCGGAAAGGGTACGGGACGGATGGGAAAGGACACGCAGGGAGAAACAATTTATTTATTAAATGGCATAGCAACGCATGCCGGGAACCAGCTAGTGTTTAATAAATATTTGTTAAAATAATGGCTACTAAAATTATTATTTGTTTTATTTTTGTTTCGCCAACAATTCATGTTTCTCGACTATAATACCCCCTTAATGTTGATTAACAGGTTCGCTGCCGGTGACTCCGGTCGGAGCCATTCGGCGTCTTGCACTGGGTGCCGGCGGCTCCGGCCGGAGCCATGAGTAGTACCTATGTCTGCACAAACATCATTTTCCTGCCGGCACTCGCGGCGGATGGTTATTTTTGTAACTGACGTTGTTGTTGACAATTGTATCAACATTTTACAGCGATCGGTTTTCAAAGAAAAATTAGTTTATTGTTGTAAAGGTCCATTGAAAAAGATACACGATAAGTGAAAAAATGAGTAAAATTTACTATCGAGACAGAGAACTCTCCCTTGATGAGAGTATGATATTGTGGTGTGGGCGATTGTCGTTCAGACAATACACAAATAATTAATGCCGAAAGTATGGTGTGAATTTTGAAATTTCATGAGTACGGGGGATCGGCTGATGCAGATGTAGGTGGAAAGGGTCATGCAAGCAAAGTAGAAGTAAAGCAATGTTCATAAGCAATAAATTCATAAAAGTAATAAATCACTGTTGAAATTGATCGAAGGTAATCTGAATTGTGGTTACACGTTGCACGTGGATATGTTGCTATTTTTGTTTGATTTTTATCAAAATAAAGAGTATAAAGTAAGAAGAGTGCGACTAAACGGACGAAATCGCCGGCACCTGCTAAGTGATTTTCAACCATGGTGCCGTGATTTTTTTTGCTTTTTTTTTTACATTTCCACTGAAAAAAAACTTTTGCAACGATATATTATTCTTGTAAGTATATTTAAAAACAAAAAAAATACTTGGCACCTAGGTTCAGTTATATTGTGCATAGGCGGCAGCGAACCTGTTAATAGTTAGCCAAAAGAGCTAAACAAATACAATGCATTTCTGTATTATTTTAAGCGACGGCATTATTATTGATTTAAAAAAGTATTATTGATACAATTGGGAAAGCAAGTTGGTAAATTTTCTTAGAATTAAATAACACTTGGAATGTCGGCGGGTTTACCAGGAGCTACCGGACTTGTCTCGATTTTATGATTTGATTGCGGGAGTGATATTAATATTAGGTCCTTACATATGAAATTGGCGTTTTGCCGTACTGGCAACTTTGATCTCAAATATCTTCTCTTTGGTTATAGCCCATTCACATGATTCATTTATCGTTCATTTCGTGATTTCATTCCGCCTCTTTCCCTTGAAATGAACCGTGTGAACACGAAAGTGAATAGAGACAGTGCCGAATGAATGAAGACGAATGAAGAAGAATGAAGAGCATGCCAACAATGTTGGAATGCTTCCTTCGTCACTGTTCACTCGCAACCGGAATTTAACATCACGTGACGCGAATGATGTGTGTGAACACTCAAAAATATTAAAACACACACTTATTTTGTTAGACAAATAAATTATAAACGTTTCTGTCACCTCACTTTCTTATCGTTTCATATAAAAATAATTCATAAAAAATTCACAATGTTTCATAAATTTTTTTTCAAATTCGATCAGAAACTTTGGTTCCATAGAAGTGAACATTCGTATTCTTTTGTGGTTAATTGTTATATTGAATATATAGAGCATTATTTTCTCTTTCCAATACCGTTTAGATCATATTTTTCACTATGATAGTAAGGGAGAAACAACGATTTCTATGAGACGTCTAGGAGTTATTTCGAAAAGCGAACTAAACGGAGCATTTTGACGTTTAAGCCGCTCCGGCTACACGTCCTCTGGTCCTCACGCCAGAACATTTCGGCCGACTAATTTGCGAGTGAAAGACTGTTGACTTGAGTGTTCACACACATTATTCGCGTCACGTGATGTTAAATTCCGGTTGCGAGTGAACTGTGCCGAAGGAAGCATTCCAACATTGTTGGAATGCTTCATTCGGCACTGTCTCTATTCACTTTCGTATTCACACGGTTCATTTCGAGGCGGAGGCGGAATGAAATCACGAAATGAACGATAAATGAATCATGTGAATGGGTTAGTAGGAATTCCAAATTCAAATTTATACAGCTATTTACTCATGTATTTGTGTTTCGAAAATTATAATTCATTTGTTTTTCCCTTCATTGTTTTTTTTCTTTGCGTCACTTAGTTTAGAAAATGGAAAACTTGAAATATCGCGTTATTTACGAGTACGAGTTCCACCGTGGCACCAGTACTGCAGAAACGGCTCGAAGGATTAATGATGTGTATGGCGACGGTGCCGCAAAATAAAACACAGTGCGTTTTTGGTTCCAACGTTTTTGTTCTGGAAATTTCGACCTGCAGAACAAAGAACAAGCCCCGTGGACGGCCGGAGACCAAAGTTGATAATGAAGAATTGAAGGCTATTGTGGAAGCGGATCAATCGCAAACCACGCCCGAGTTAGCTGCAGGCTGCGGTGTTAGTGATAAAACTGTTTTAATCCACTTGAAGCAAATTGGGAAGGTGAAAAAGCTTGAAAGGTGGGTACCTCACGAATTGAGTGAAGCAAATCAACAAACGCGCGTTGACCGCTAGACCACACACTGCACAACAGACGGCTACCAAATTAGAGGAGCTTCAATTGGAATGTCTAAGACATCCACCGTACTCTCCGGACCTTGCCCCAACAGATTACCATTTTTTTCGAAATTTGGATAACTTCTTGCAAGGGAAAAAATTCAACTCCGATGGGGCAGTCCAAACCGCTTTCAAAGATTTTATTGGTTCCCGTCCGAATGGTTTTTTTAGTAAAGGGATCGATGAACTACCAATGAGATGGCAAAAGTGCATAGATAGCAATGGTACATACTTTGATTAAATAAATATATTATGTATATTTAAAAAAATCAACTTTATGTTCCTCCCATACAAAACGCCAATTTCATATGTAAGGACCTAATATATCCTCACTTCATTTGGATAGGGTTCTAACTTCACTTCACCTTGTTCTGAGATAAGAGGTGTCAAAGTTTGCAAATAGTCCAGTCAATAAATGCTCCAAAAGCAGGTGTAGAGTGCGTGAGCAGGGACCTAAGCGATTCCTTCTGAAACTTGTTTAGGGTGCTTATGGTATGAACATACTAAAAGTCCTGACGTCTAGGTGGTGAGCTAGGGAGGGGAGGGGGGGGGAGGTCCCAATTTTTGGGTTTCCTCTTATATCTCAAAAACGGTGCGCCGCAGAGGAAAATTTCATGAGGATAAGTAAAAGCTCATAAAATTATCTACAACTTTTATTCTATGCGTAATTTTAGAAATCCCAGCCATTTTTGAGTTACACGCTCCACAAATGTAGATATTTTCGAAAAAAATCATTTTATCTCACATTCTTCATCAAACATTCCTTCACATCGTCTAAAATATTCATCAAAGAAAGAAATTTATTTGACAGAAGTTGTTAAGAATTTAATTCTCTTTTAGAATATGTAGACACTATCTAAATTTAATTTCAACCGTTCAACATTTACAGCAATTTTAAGTTTTTTCGTAAAATGTTGTCATTTTCAGAAAGAGCTGTTTTTATCTTATTACTGACACACAACTCTTGTTCGTTCGCCTAATAACATGTGTGACCACACTTTAAAGCCAGTTATTAAATAAAATAGATAAAAATCATATTACTTGAAAAATTTATAATTGTATTTTATAATCATAATGATAATTATCTCACTATAATTTTATTCTATTTCGTTTCATTTTTTTTTTACATGAGCTCCACACAGGATCCATCTTACCGGGTTTGAGGTTGAACATATTTTAAAGGAAAGTATTTAAATAAAACGTGTACTTACCATTTTAGAACATACCTAAACACGCAAATAGAACCTTGTGCAACCAGTTTAGGCATAATAATTCATTGCACAAGGTTTTAATTACATTTCCCAGATGCAATTCATACTTAGAACCACATTCTATTTAAATATTTTCCATTAAAATGTGATAAACTAAACTACTTCAACGAAAATTGTTAAATAGATTACGAAAAATCGTCTCTTGAAACTTAGAAACCTTAGAAATTGGTAAGGCATAGTTGGAACTCTATCCATGTGAAGTTACGAACCATATGCGTATTTAAGATCAACCTTGTAAAATGGATGATTATTGATGCTTGATGTTAAAACTTTGTCATACGTATACCTATCTATTCAAATTCAACACAGATCAGTGGCGCATAAAAACAAAATTCGGGGGAGGGGGGTTTTTACAAAACATAAAATGCATGCTATATCCATATCTATTCAAACGTTTATATACTAATGTACAGTATATATCAGAGGTTCCTAGCCTTATCTGGCTCACTGCACACTATCCAAATAAAGTATTCTTTTCAACACCCACGAAAGTATCGTAGAACATTTTCAAATAATGATTTGAAATGGTTTAAATTTTTCCAAGGTAATATTATTATTTTTTGTGGAAATTTGCCGCCCCCCTTAAAAGTGCCGCCCGGGGCGGGGCCACCCCCCCCCACCCCCCTCCTGCACATCCCCCCACACCCCCCTCCCCCCCCCTCCGCCCTCCCCACGCTACGCCACTGGGTCTACGTGATTAAATTTAAGTTAATTAAATTTAATAAAATCTATTTTGTGACGTTTAAAGTGGATTAGACGAGGTGCTTGTTTACTAACGAAATCTGAAAAAAAACGCACTTTAGCTGAACAACCTTGAAGCATTACCACAGTTATATTTCATCGACTGTTATCACTGAGAGCTGCTCTCCGGCCTAGTGCATGATAATGCAATTTATTCCGGTTCGAAACGGTTCGGCTGCTTTAGCTTCCCTATCTTTAAGTTTTTAACTCAGTCTTAAGTTTATTGTAAAATAAAGTTTCTTGTAAATACATTTGATCTTTATAACCAAAAGTTTTTAATTGGCAAACTTCTACTACACACGCAAACCAGTTTACTATTTTTTATTTTTTAAATGAATACCGCACAAGAGTCCCAACTGCTCCCGTCTGAAGCCAGTGAGACAATAGCATCCCAATTGGGGATGTTGTGAGGTTAAAGGTAGTGGGGAGGGAAAGGAGATAGGGAAGAGGAAGGTGGGGAAGTACTTGGCTATTCAGATCTGGTCACCAAACACGGCAAATGCCATTTCAAGCAACGTTTCAATACTGAATGGTGGTCTTACACTAGAGCGATACTGAGAGTATCTTCCACTCTGGAACGTGCCGCAAATATATTATTTATTATTTTAAATGAATGATTTGTGAAATAACACAAATTAATCAAATAAAATTTATTTTCCACGCCGAGATTCGATCCCTCGATCTTCGGTGTGCGAGTCAAGAGCCTTACCGCTGGACTACACCGGCCGTCAAACATGTCATGAAAGGGCTGTAAGCTGCAAATTCTAACCAGGATTAAATCCCAAAATTGACATTTTTCCAAGTATTTTTTTATTGAACTTTAGTCAGTGCTCCACCTGGAGATGAAGTTAGAATTTAATGACATTTTGAGAACTTTAAAGGGTACTACCAAGGAACCCATCGATATGTACGATGTCATCTGGAGTTTGCATCAGTTGTTTGGTCTCCATTTTACAAAATCCACATAAACAAAATCGAGGCTATTCAAAATAAATTCTTAAAATATCTTTGTTACAAGTCGTTTGTAAGATTTAATAATTATTCAGAGGCAGCTTCACACTTTAAAATTGATTCATTGAGTGTACGAAGGCATCATATGGATGCACTATTCTTGTATAAAGTAGTCAACAATAATATTCAATGAATGCCCAGAGTTGCTAAATAAAATTCAATTCAATATACCTGCACGTTCAACACGCTCTTCTGTCCTGTTCAGGGTGGATCAATGCAAGACAAACTGTAAGCAGAATTCTTGCCTGAACAGACTATGCAATAGTTATAATAGCGTATTATCCAATGTTGACATTTTCAATTGCAAACTTACTGAATATAAAAGGCCGATAAAAGAGTATTTCTCTGGTGGTTCTTGAATAATGTTCTGTTTTAATTGTTTATATTTCTATTATGATTTGATTTATATGTACAACTTCTCTCCATGGCTACCAATGTATTGATAGATTTTTTGTTTTGTAATTTTTCATTTTTATATTTAAAAAAATGTTTTGAGTATCTTCTTCTAATATATAAAATTCTCGTGTCACGGTGTTTGTTGCCATACTCCTCCGAAACGGCTGGACCAATTTTGATGAAATTTTGTGTGCTTATCTGGTAGGTCTGAGAATCGACCAACATCTATTTTTCATGCCCCTAAAAGTAAAGGGTGTTCCACTCCGAAGAAAAGTATTTTCCCCATACATTTTGTATGGAACGAATTCTCCTATTTTGAAAGAACTGCAGCAATATTGTAAGGGGTATAATATTGAACTGTGAACCGGGGGAGGGGTGAGGGGGGAGGGGGGAGGGGGGAAAGGAACTCAGGAAGGGGGGTTAGCGGGACGGGGGAAGGGGAGAAGTGGAGTGGGGAGAGGGAGAGGGAGAGGGAGAGGGAGAGGGAGAGGGAGAGGGAGAGGGAGAGGGAGAGGGAGAGGGAGAGGGAGAGGGAGAGGGAGAGGGAGAGGGAGAGGGAGAGGGAGAGGGAGAGGGAGAGGGAGAGGGAGAGGGAGAGGGAGAGGGAGAGGGAGAGGGAGAGGGAGAGGGAGAGGGAGAGGGAGAGGGAGAGGGAGAGGGAGAGGGAGAGGGAGAGGGAGAGGGAGAGGGAGAGGGAGAGGGAGAGGGAGAGGGAGAGGGAGAGGGAGAGGGAGAGGGAGAGGGAGAGGGAGAGGGAGAGGGAGAGGGAGAGGGAGAGGGAGAGGGAGAGGGAGAGGGAGAGGGAGAGGGAGAGGGAGAGGGAACGCGAGAGGGGAAAGGATACGCAGGGAGAAACAATTTAGATCAATTCAGCTAATAAGTTGACAACAGTTTTTGATTCTGAGGCGGTACGAAGTTCGCCGGATCAGCTAGTATACAATATAAATATTTTTTTTGTTTTATATAATTTTGGATTAATATTCCCTTTTTATAAAATTAACTTACTTATTCTTATTATGCTGTCTCAGTAGAAGTAAAGTCACAAGGAGGAAATCCGTAATTGGTTTTATTTTGGCTATTTAATACTATGTACAAACTGAAATAAATATAAACTGTCGATTTCCCGAAAATTAATAAATAAATAAATTACAAGAAACGCGAAAATTGAAAAAACTTTCAATTCACTCCGCACTTCCCACTACTGGATACCTCTGCTAAGTGATCAAAAGTAGCGAAATTTAGCTACTATTTTAAGTTAAATAAATTATCAAAAATCTTAACATTTTTTTTATTGAAAAAAAATATATTGAAACCACAAATTTTATTTTTTTTAGATACTTTTTTCGTGAAGTAAAGTGAAATGGGGCCAGGGGCCGTGAAGGGTTCACGCGTGTTTTGTGCCGATTGTTATAAATAGATGTAATGTGAAACTGTTCAAATATTAAAATAATTACTAACATTTGAACACTTGCAATGAGAGAATATTTATCATTGTCATTGCTCTTATGACGGGAACTTAAATCAGGGTTGTTTGTTTTGAAATTTAGTTTTTAGAATAGATAAAAAACATTCCCGGGTTACGAATAATCTGAAAATATTTGGAAATCTCCTATTACCACCTCAGTAATCGAAACATATTGTTTGAGACGTGACGGAAGACTTAGCTCGCCGAGTAATTGAACTCACGTGGCCATAGGATCTTGAAATAGTGAAAAAGATAAGTTTATAACATCAGTTTGATGTGTTCAATTTCAGACGATTTTATATCGATGACCCGAGTTCGGTTCACTGTAGACAAGAGAACCGAAATTGAAGGGGAATAAATAAGAAATCGATATACGCTGGCAAAACTTGACGGCCGGCGTAGTGCAGTGGTAAGGCTCTTGACTCGTACTCCGAAGGTCGCGGGATCGAATGCCGGCATAATCAATCCCGGGTGGCAAATAAATTTTATTTGTTAATTTGTGTTATTCACAATTCATTCATTTAAAATAAGTATATTCGCGGCACGTTCCAGAGTGGAAGATACCCTCAGTATCGCCCTGGTGTAAGAACACCACTCAGTATTGAAACGTTGCTTGAAATGGCTTTAGCCGTGTTTGGTGACCAGATTTGAATAGCCAGTTACCTCCCCACCTTCCTTTTCCCTATCTCCTTCCCCTTCCCACTACCTTCAGCCTCACAACATACCCCAATTGGGGATGCCATAGTCCCACTGGCTCCAGACGGGAGCAGTTGGGACTCTTGTGCGGTATTCATGTAAAAAAAAACTGAAGGTGTTTTCAATGAATTAACATTATTTAAAAATATTAATAATTTGGCAATGATGAATTGAAATACTAACCAAAATATGCATTAGTCGTCCGCAAATACTTTCTGACACCAAAAAGGCAGATAACTAGTTAATGAGATCATAATTCATAACGGTGTTTATGACTTGCTTCAATTCTAAGAGCTTCGTCAGCTCCATTCCGTTCATTCATAAGTCAGAAATTTTGCATAACGAACGACATTCCTCAAACATATGATAGTTAACCGGAACTTATCTGATACTATGGAGACATCGCTAAAGCGTCGATGACACAGGGCGAGTTTACAAGCTACTATCTACTAAGTTTAAAATCGGGTGAATCGGCGAGTGAGATTGTCATTATGACACACAAAACTGTCCACTCGCTCAGAAGCGTAGGAAACTAAGGTCGCTGCTAGCGACAGTAACAAGAATAACGACGCTTGCGTGATCTAATTCTTCAGATGTTTGACAGTTGAAATCAGCTGTTTATCGGAAGCCATGTTGGAAACATAAATAAACCAATCACGAGCAAGCGGAGCAAGCGTGTAGGCGAGTAAAGTTGACGACCTTTCAACTTTTTTTTGTAGATTGTCAACAATCTGCTAGTTAGCAAGTAACACGATGACACTGTGCGAGTTTACTAACAGATAGTGAATTTAACAGATAGTAGCTTGTAAACTCGCCCTGTGTCATGACACTTAAAATGTATCAATCGTCGCGCGTCGGTCGAAATATTCAGTCCGGAATATCTGTGCTCGCAAATAATGATAACTGACCATAGATAACGGATTTAGTCAATATCGCATTGATAATATAGGGATTTATCGATCGGCCGTGTTAGGCCTCGATGGGAACCAAACTTTTGGCGCTCACTCTGCCACGGACCAGACAAAGAAACATACGCCAAAGAATGATTTGCGGTAATCGAAATTAAAACAGCACGTTTGGTGTGACCGTAGGTACGAGTATATGCCCTAAGGTTCCCTCTTTTTAAATCCATTTATATCATAATATTTTTGTATATACAAATAACACCGAATCCTTAAATTTTCACAACTTTACTCCACTTCAAACGCGTAGATTAATATCTGATCAAATATTTTTATACAAAATTCGGAATAACGGCCTGGACTCTCCTGAACTCGTAAATTAGTTAAGAATTCACATACCTGCAAGGCCAACCAGACTAAACCATTTTTTTCATTTGCCCGCTTACAGAACCAACCTTAGAAAAAAATCTCCAATCCCCCGCATATGCGCGCAATATAACACGCAATTTAACAATATCGATATTCTTAATAATACTCTTGTGAAATACCGATACGACCACAAATGTTAATTAATTAATGCACAGCAATAGAAAAGGTACAGCATGAGCATCTCCTGTCCCCATCCCATCTTCCTCTGCCTCTTGCCCTTTCCTATTCCTTCTTCCTTCTAATATACTTACATTTTTGTTAATTTCATTTTCATGTAATGGTTATAACCAATTAAAATTTTGTATTATATCATAATAACCATTAGCATAAGAAACTGTTTTGGCTTACCTCATTTTAAACCGCTTCTTTTTTAACATCCTGTATAAAACTACTGTTTGTTTCTTACAATAAATAAATAAATAAAATAAATAAATTATGATGAATATGTTTTCTTGAATGAATTCAAATCATGGACGTGGAAACTAACCCACTTCCCGACTTCCCATCAAGTTGAAACTCGGTAGATAGACTCGTTATCGTTGACTTTTCATTATATAAAATTGATGGCGCTCACGCTTAAACACACTTTTTTTTCTGAAATTGGCCACCAGCTCGGCCAAGAAATGGCCCAAAAATTGAAAATAGACTTGTTAGTTTATTTAAGTGGTATATATTACTGCGAAACAATATCAATACTATTGACAGCCTTCAACGTCGAGGGTAAGGCTTTCTTCTAGCAATCCGGAGGTCGCGGGTTCGAATCCCGGCGAACGCGATAAATTTTATTTGATTGATCGTGTTTTCAAAATTTAATCATTCAAAATAATATAAGGTATATTGGTTGCACGTTCATCACATGGAAGATACCCTCAGTATCACCCTGGTGTAAGATCACATTTCAGAATTGTAATTTTTGCTTGAAATGGCTTTAGCCGTGTTTGGTGACTAGATCTGAATAGCAAGGTACTTCCCCGTCCCCACCTACCTCTTCCAAATCTCCTTCACCTTTCCACTTGCCTTCAGCCTCACCACATACCCCAAATAGGGGATGCCATAGTCTCACTGACTCCATACGGGACTCTATTCACAGTATACACATAAAAAAATAAATATTTATAATGTCAATTATCAATATCACTTGTCAATGTGCTTACGTCATTGGCAATATACCGTGAAGTGCGATTGACGGACACCCCAAGCGGTTCGCTAAGTTTGATGATTTAGCCGGGGTGCCCGGGTTCATAGGGTGAGGGTTATCTAGGTCTTGGCGGTGAATGCGTTTACCCACCTAATGCATGGCGGGTCGAGGAAGAACTAATCTAGACCTCTCCAGCCTGACACTCTCAACCCATTGCCTAGCACCGCAGTGGGAGAGATTAGTTTCTTTGTTCCTGATGGTTGTATTCCTCACCGACAATATAGACTGTTTTATCTCCTCGCTTGCAGAACTCACTTGCAAATGGTTATGCCATTCGGGAGTGCTGTCTTGTTGTTAAATAGAATCACTTCGAATATCGATATGTCATCAATAAAACACAATTTAGACGCCAAGCTGTGTTAGTTTAAATATGCTTCTTCTTCTTCTTGTGCCCTGTCCGTTCAACGAACGTTGGCTATGTTTACTGCGGCCCGAAACAGCTCCACGGTAGACTGGCCAAACCACTGTCTCAGGGTTTTCAGCCATGAGGTTCTCCTTCTTCCAGGGCCCCGTCTTCTGGCAATCTTTCCCTGCATTATGAGATGCAGGATCTCATACTTCTCTGGATGTCTCATCACATGTCCAAGATATTGAAGTTTTCGGATTTTTATAGTTTTAATTACTTCCTTTTCTTTATTCATTTTCATTTGTAACCCTGTCCATCCAGCTTATTTTAAGTATTCTTCCGTAGATTCACATCTCGAATGCCTCAAGTCGCCTAATTAGTTGTTCAGAAAGCATCCATGCTTCCATTCCATAAAATAATATCGAAAACACGTAGCATCTGACCATTCGCATTCGTAATCCAAGGTTGAGATCATGACTGCAGAACATTTTTTTCATGCGGATAAAGGTTGCACGTGCTTGCTCAATACAGCATTTGATTTCAACTGAAGGATCCCATCATTTACAATGCAGCCCAAGTATACAATACTCCTTCTCTAGTTTTGTTCCAGCAATTTAAAGATTTTCATCTGTAGCAGCCGCGTCACCTCTGCTAAGAAATACCGACACAGGATGCTGACCCCAAAACAAACCATCGATCAACACGGGCAGGCGAAGGAAGCTGATTCAACAAACAGACGACAATGGAATTTGAAACATCAACATCGACCAATGACACCCGATACGAAAGCCGCCGACCAAGCAAAAGCATACCGAAAAACATCCGTTCAAACGACGAGTAGACAAAATACTCAACCCATGTAAAATTGACAAATAATAAAAATGAACTATGGAGTCACCGTCAGCGAATCTGGGGGTCAAGACACACGCGCTGCACCCCACTTAAAAGTTCGAGAACAAGGAATCATCCTGTATATAAACCCTGGACGGCCGATGGAGAGGGCATTCACTTCGCGCACTTACCCACGTCGACCGACTCTGTTTCTCACCGTGTTAAACTTTGTACTATATTTATCGTCTTGCATTTATTTGTAATTATTGAATAAATCAATTAAAACCTTCTGCTGCGTTTGCTGTACATTCTCTCTGGCGTAGACGACGAATACCTACACATCCAATGCGTTATTTTGCTTATCTAATCTTAAATATTTTATCTCTTTTGACATTTGCAACCGAAAAAAGGTACCTAATCTAAAATCTAATTTTATGATTGATAAAATTCTTCTTTCATCAATGTTTTGTAATAAAAGGGTGGGCTAGAAAAACAGCAAAATTATAATTAAATATTCATAATTAAAAAAGAAATCTAGATGTGCATACCATGGACATTGTGATTTTATTTCACAAATATTACAATGTAAACATTTGTGAAACAATGTTGAATAAGACATAAATCATATATAAATGCAAATAAGTACCAACTTACGTAAATATTATAATGAGGCTATTAAATTGCATTGTAGAACAAAAGATCAAGTGGAACACAAGACCAATAATACACTTCAGTATATAAAGCTCGCCTCGATTGTGTCAAGTTAATTCAAGTGAAGATATCGCAGGTAAGAGAAACAGAAATACTAACCAATTATTGTTTTCTTCCTCCTATATACAGGGTGTCCGGGGGTAAAGTGCATTAACTTCGGGAGGTGATTCTACATGATAGTGTAAGTAAAAAAGATAAATAACTTTTTCGAAATTTCAACTTTTAGGGGTAGTTTTGTGGTAAAAACGTAAAATTTGACCGGCGTGCGAGGCCAACTTTATTATTTTCCGCTGTTACGATACGGGCCAGTCACCACCGTTTATTGTTGCCACTATAGTGCCCGGCAGGCTCCCGGCAAGTAAGATCGTACCTCACACTAAGGATTTTTAGTAGGTAGATCTTTTTGTATGAGAAAAAAAAAGTTGGAATTTCGAAAAAAGTTAATTTTCTTTTTTACTCCTACCATCATGTAGAATCACCTCCCGAAGTTAATGCACTTTACCCCCGGACACTAAAACTAACTAACTAACCATCACGCCGTTTCCCCGCAGGGGTAGGCAGAGAGGATGGACCGCCAAACATCCCGGTCTTGGCACACATTCCTTGCCTCGTTTACATTCATACAACATACAACGTCTCATACATTCTCTTCTATTATTCTGACTCTTGACATGGCCCGACTCAAGTATCTGATTCACTTGGTCGTGCCATGTCTTTCTTGGGCGTCCTCGACTTCTTCTACCATTCACATTTGCGTCATATATTCTCCTTACACTCCTTTCCTCGTTCATTCGCTCCCGGACACCCTGTATATATAAATCATTCAGTCGATTCCGCTTAACCCCTCAATTCGTTTGATTTTGGAGACAATACACAACTGCTAAACCTGTACAAATCACAAGTGCGCCCCACGGTTGAATTTGGCAGCCACCTCTGGTCTGGAGTTCCAAAATACCTGAAAAATACCCTCGACTCTGTGCAGAAACGGGCGGTCCGTTTAATAGTTTCTTTCATCTTAACAGACGGATTGCAATCTTTAGAGCACAGGCGTCGGGTGGGAATGCTATTCTTGTTCTACCGGTATTACAATGGAAGATGCTCCGAAGAACTAGCATCATTGATCCCTTCGGCACCGGTGCATAGTCGGGAAACACTCCAAACGCGTGCCCAACATTTGTACGTGGTTGACATTTGTCACATGAGAACGGGTCGTTTCTTCGACTCGTTCTTGTGTTCAACAGCTTGGCTGTGGAATGATTTGCCGGCCTCTTTGTTTCCTTCTTCCTGCATACACTTTGTCTCTTCAAGACCAATGTTCAATCCTTCCTCTCCTCAAAAATACCCTCCACACGACATCCCAGATGACATAGGCCCTGAGGGAAATTATTTTTCTCAAGGCCTCCTGTGTGGAGTTAATGAAAAACATATATATAGGTCTCTCAGAAATCGTTTTGTCTCCCTTACCGGAACGGTGGTAGAAGAGAAAACGCCACACTTTAAATTAAAATGTAAAAGTTAACCAGGAAGAAAGAAGTTAAACACCTTTAGGCTTGCCGCACAAGCACGTTTTCCTTATTCGATTTCCGAATTCGTTTTCCGTATTCGGAGACCGGAATGCATGGAATCAGTAGAAAATACATTAACTGACGCACACGTTCGGTTTTTTTCCGAACGGAAAAAATTCCGTACGTACGTTCCGAATGCAAGCCGGCGCGTTCGGAGAAACCGAACGGAAAAAACCTAATGACGTCATGCGGAACGCAGCGCTTCCATACATTTTGTTTGGGCAGGCGCATACGTTCGGAAATTTCTATTCAGTATCGCATCGGCACCGCGTGCATCGGACGTATTCTTTGTATTTGTTACGCATAGAATCGCAACACGATAATGTGTGAGGCAGAAACTTTCATTTTTAATTCATTATTTTTCATCATTCCATTATTTTTTTCTTCCTCATTATTAACAGAAATGCAATTGCTAATAAATCTTCGACCTCCATCGTCGTGCGTTCACCATGCTATCACTATCTGTACTGACGTGTATACATTCCGAATGAAGAAAAACGAACGTTTGCGCTAGTCTCACGGAATTCCGAATCGGAATTCCGCATCAGGAAATCGAATAAGGAAAACGTCCATTTGCGCCCAGCCTTATGAAACCAAATTTACGGAAAGCGATTTTGAGAAAGATTTGTGAATTTTTTATTAATTATTTTTTCATGAAATGGCAAAAAAATGAGGTGATAATAACGCGTATAAAACATTTGTTTAATAAAATTTGTGTTTTTTTTTTCATTATTAGTAATTTTTGTTTGAAGAAAGTTAGGTGTGACATTTTTTAAACTTATTTTCGTTTGTGTTAAAATTTTTTACATTAAAAAAAAATACTTGCTTATTTCTAATAATAAACTTTTAAAGTGTATCTCATCACCTTTGAAAAACAGTTTTTAACTTTCAGGTAAGTTCAGAAATTTTTCATTTATTTGGATTTAATTGCAAAGCGGTAATATTTGACCTTCTGATAGAATATGGAAATTATGGGTTAATTGGACACATCGGGACAAACTGTTAGCATTTCAGCAAATGGTTTCGTTCATCAAAACAACTATGTCTCCAAATTGTGATACAGACGAATCAGTATAAAGAAATTTATCCCTTGTAATTGCTTATTGCTCAGGTTTATCTCATCAATTTGGAACGTATAATGACAGAATATTGCATTTTAAACTACACTCTAACAGTCAGACGATTTATTATCTGATTTATTGCTTCTACACAAAATTATACATGCATCATTTGATACACCAAACATTATATCCCACATTAACATCAACACACCATCGAGAAATTAAGCAAGGAGAATGAAATACATTTTTTTTAAATTTCACAGGCTACCACCCAAATAAAGGATATTCTTCTCCCCTGTACCACGATGAACATTGAGAAATTACAACCTCCCCAACGTATGACGACCGAATTCTACACTCTCTGACAGACGGAAACTTTCCGATTTATTGCTTCTGCACAAAATTATACACGCATCAGTTGATACACCAAACATTTTATCCCAAATTAACATCAACACACCATCAAGAAATTCAACAAGGAGGATGCTTTATAGATATAAATATCTACCTACCACACAAATACAGGATATTTCTTCCCTTTACCACGAACATAAAGACATTATAACACTATACGCTGTTCTAATAATGAAATAGACATGACCCATTTAAATACTAGATCAAATGTTTTAACTTAAATTAAGTTTTGTATGAAATGGTGCAGCCGTTCTTCTTAAATGATTTTTGTGCATAACAATCCATGAGACATAGGTTTTTTCCAAGTCCTTCATGAGCAACCAGGAAGGTCTACGCTGGAATCCAAGTGTGTTTTATCTTTCCAATTATTAATAACTTCTCTTTTTTTTAGGATAGCATCATGAAGTTCCTTTTTGCGCTGACTTTTGCCTGTGTGGTCGTCTCAACCTTCGCCCAGTTTGGTAAGTTCCAAACCACAGCTTACTTAATTGGGATTGGACAGAACACGTGGCAAAGGAATTAATATGATTCGAAAACAGTATGCAATACAGTTGTGAATGATGAATACTTGGGGCTGGTGGATGAGTTTGTGTATCTGGGTAGTGTGTTTACGAGAAATGGGACAAAATAATTTCCCTTGGGGCCTAGGTTATTTTTAGGGGTGCTGTATGGAGGGTTTTTTTTTAAGGAAAGGAGAGTTCTGGGAAGGAAAAGGGTTTAAGGGGTGGGTAGGAATCTGGGGTTCAATGTGTCCTGGTCATTCACCTCCAAGACCTAGACAAACCTCACCCGGGCACCCCTGCTAAATCACCAAGCGTAGCGAACCACTTGGGGTGATCTATGGCAGAGGTGTTGGTTACCCAATAAAGGTTCCTGGGGCGGCGGTACCCATTCTCGCTTCCCAAATTGAGGCTCTAATAAGAAAAGAAGCGAAGCTAGCAGTCCACAATGGAGTCCTGGTTCTACCCTGGAACTGGCAGAGGAAGATGAAAGTAAACTGAATGCTGTTGAAATGAGATCCCTGACGCGTATGTGTGGTAAAACCATGTACGATCGTGTGAAAAATGTGGATATCCGGAAAGAATGTAAGGCTGATGTAAGCATAATGAGTAAGATTAAGAAAGGGACCCTCAGATGGTTTGGGCATGTAGAGCGAATGGACGAAGAAAGTATAAAGTATGTGACGCAAATGTGAATGGTAGGAGAAGTCGGGGACGCCCGAGGAAGACGTGGCACGATCAAGTGAATCAGATACATAAGTCGGAATAATATAAGAGTACCTATGTATGAGACGATGTATGAATGCGAGTGGGGCAAAAAGTGTGTGCCAAGACCGAGTTGCTTGGTGTTCCGTCCTCTCTGTCTACCCCTGCGGAGAAACAGTTAGTTAATAACACTACTCTGAATTGGAACCAATTAAACCAACACGCACGATTGTGTAGAGCGGAACCTAGTTTGTTCGCGCTGGTTCGAGTTGGTAGTTTGGATTTTGAGATGCTCCAGGGTGTTCTAGCACAGTTAAATCGATAACTTTACAATATCGAATCTATAGGCGTAACTTCCGACGATTTTATTTCGATATCCCGAGCACGGTTGCAATTTTGAGAGCCGAACCGATATTTACTAGGAATAAATTACAAAGTGATGTACGCTATCAACACTGGCGTGTCTATCAATGGTTTCACATTCTTAACGTCAAACCGCTACGTAAAAATTAAATGCTAATGAATGGACAATTTCTCAATTTTGAAGGCACCTCAAGTGATTCGCTACGTTTGGCGACCCCGGTTTGGTTGGAGGTTTGCCTATGCATTTGTATATATGTTGCCGGCGGATGCGTTTGCCAATCAATTGCGCGCTGCGCGGCAGACTGGATCTGGAGCAACTTGTTGAGGGAGACCTATTGATTTCTCCAAAAGGACTCTTTTGGAACATCGGCTTGCACTGCAGTGGGAGGGATGGATTCATACGTCCACCACCCACCCCTCATACCTTTTTCGTCTCCAATACTTCATCAACTATTTTTTTTTTTTTTTTACAGTGAATACCGCACAAGAATCTCAACTGCTCCCGTCTGGAGCCAGTGAGACTATGGCATCCCCAATTGGGGTATGTTGTGAGGCTGAAGGTAGTGGGGAGGGGAAGGAGGTGGGGAAGAGGAAGGTTGGGAAGTACCTGGCTATTCAGATCTGGTCACCAAACACGGCTAAAGCCATTTTCAAGCAATGTTTCAATTCTGAATGGTGGTTTTACACCAGGGCGATACTGATCGTATCTTCCACTCTGGAACATGCCGCAAATATACTATACTAATGAATTAATTGTGAAATAACACAAATTAATCAAATAAAATTTATTTGCGCATGCCGGGTTTGAACCCGCGACCTCCGGATTGTGAGTCAAGAGTCTTACCCACTGGACTACGGAGGTCGTCCAGTGGGTAAGAGTCCGGAGGTCGTCCACTTCCTTTTATAAGAAGACCCTTCACTAAGGGTTTAGAAAGATGACAATAAGAACTAAGGGGAATTATAATCCTTAGGGCCTCCTGTGTTAAGCTAAAGTAAAACAAACAAAAAAGGAGAATACGTCAGGGATTAGGAATGTTATTTTGTTAATTATTTTATTCAGTAGGTACTAGCTCTTGCCCCGGCTTCGCTCGCATAGTATTAAGGGGTTTCCCACTCCGCCTCCTACACTAAGGCGGCCAACCGTCCCGCATTCTGCGGGACCGTCCCGCATTTGCAGTTGTTGTCCCGCATTGCAATATTTACAAAAATAGTCCCGCAATTCGTCTAAAGCGTCCCGCATGTCCCGCATTTCTATATTTTTTTAAATACTGTCTATGGTAGTCAAATAAACTTCTTCTATCTTTAGTCTATTTAAGCCATTTGGTTAAGTTCAAGACACATTGTTTTCCCTGGAGAAGGGCCGAAGATATCGATCTAGGGATTGGTTTATTTACGTAATAAGCAAGGTCGAAGAGTGCCAGTGTAGTTGTAGTGATTGAGTTGTTTTGTTTACGAATTAGTGCACGCCGTGACACGTAATATTTATAACCCATATTTATCACTCAAATCAAATAATTTCTTAACCATGCCGACCGCCAAAAAACGGCGTTGTGAGTTCAGTGAAGAATTGCAAAAAGAATTTCCTTTGTGGCAAAAGTGTTAACATTCATTTCTGAATGTAGTTTTAATTTGCCGCATACAGATTTAATTCAAATCAATTTTGTGTTCAGAATGTAAAATTCTAAAGTTGGATTCGTCTTCTGACATATTTCGAAGAAAAATTTTCTCTTATTCGAGGTGCATTAGAAGGGACCCCACCAGTTTCCAGTAAGGAAAATATTCTCTTTTCGAAGTGCATTTATAAAATTCTAGTTGCAGACTATGTAAGTGCCGCCAGAATCAAAGAGAAACCATTTTGATGTTCTGAGTGTAGTTTCAATTCGCAGCATACAAATTTAATTTAAAACACCCTTGTGTTCAGAATATAACGATACATTAAATAACAAGCTTTACATTTAATTTGCAAGTTCAGAATGTAAAATTTCGTCTGCTGACATCTTTCGAAGAAAAATATTGTCTTATTTAAAGTGCAGTAATAAAATTCTAGGTGCAGACTATGTATGTGCTGCCAGAATCAAAGAGAAATCATTTTCATGTTCTTAGTGTAGTTTTATTTCGCTACATACATATTTAATGTAAGCCAGTTATTCGTTCAGAATGTAAAATTCCAGTTGGATTCGTCTGCTGACATATTTCGAAGAACATTATTTCTTATTCGAAGTGCAGTTATAAAATTCTAGTTTCAGATCAAAGAGAAACCATTTTCATGTTCTGAGTGTAGTTTTTATTCGCCGCGTACAGATTTAATTTAAACTAGTTTTGGGTTCAGAATATAACAAGCAATTAAATAATAAGTTGCATATTCATCCTATTACATGGACATCATTCGAGTTCACGAACAAGATTTATTTGAATACTCTGTCTATGAATTATGTGAAAAAAGTGAGGTCGTAATAAAAAAAGATTTCCACCCCCCCCCCCCCCCCCCCCCGTTTACACCAACTGTCCCGCATTGATATTTTATAAAGTTGGCCGCCTTATCCTACACCTTCCACCTTTCCCACTCCTCCCCCTCCCCCATCCCCCCTCACACCCCCCAATTCACATCCCCCCCCCCCCCCCCCTCTTTGTAAATTTTATACATCTTTGAATTTTTACTATCAAAGGAATCTCCATAGTAACCAAAACCAATAACAAAATGACAGCGCACGTCAAACAATTACTTAGCAACGCTTTGCTTTTCGCCCGGACAATAAGCGTATAATAAATAACTTCATAACGCCAGAGCTTACCAATATATACAGCCTATATTATTCGCAAATAACGTAGATTTCTATTAGTGAAAGAATTTTTAAAGTCCATTCTGTATTTATTGCGTGAAATATTAACAAACATCCATACATCCGGCTGAAATAAATAACTTATTATTATTATATATCCATACAAACTTTCGCCTTTATAATTATTAATACTATTATATTTGAAAATGTAATTTAAAAAAAGAAAGCGTTCTGACGTATAAAATTTTGGTGGAAAAAGGTGGAAAAACTTTAAAACCACGATTTTGACGATTTTATTGAGGTAAACATAATCAGCTATAGTTGCACGTTGCAGTTGTCCCCGTGTTCGGAGGGTTGACAGCGACAGTGACAGCAACAGTTTTGAAATATACCTATTATAAACATTTCTCGGCGACCGCGTTTTGTCTTCGACATCGTATAATTTCATTTCCTTCCTTTAGATTGCGGCTGGAATGAGAGATGGAGATCCTGCAAACGAGACCAGACCTGTGAAGGAATCCGGCTCGGAGGATCAGTGGACCTCCCAAGACCCAGGCCCTGCATTGCTGGCTGCCGGTGCCGCACCGGACAGGTCAGGGACGACAATGACAATTGTGTCTGGCCCGAGGAATGTTTTGAACGTAAGTAAACTTGTCAAAAAAAACACTTGTATTAATGTAATGTAGGTACTTATCATAATAGTCCATGATCTAGAACATACTTTACCATAGAAGTCTAAGGAATCTTCGGGTCACATGGTCTCGTTGCCAAGTTGTGCCGAAAGTGACCGAAGGTAGGTTTACAAAGTATTTAGGTTTCAGGAGATCCCCAGATCAAAACTAGCCTTGAGTCTGGAAGGAGGTTTGCCCTCAGAATTGTTACGATAATTGCAATACAACAATAAGAAGTGACTGTGACATAGTTTATTTTATTTTATTTATGTTTATTTAGGAAGCATACAGTTGTGAATAAAGTACATAAATATATAGTGCATATAAATTATTATTTTTTAATTAATAAACTAACGTTGAGACAAGATTTTTTATGCATAGCACAAAGGGAAACAATTATTATACGGCAATCAGAAGGACACGGTTTCAAGTCCCGTTGGCGGCAAGTATCTTTTCTCGGAAGATTTTTCAATATAAATGAGTGTTTCAGGCTGACAATTATTGCTTATAATATTGTTACCCTTTGTGCTATGCATAAAAAATCTTGTCTAAACGTTAGCTTATAAATTAAAAAATAATAATTAATATTTGGCAAGTTTAAGTATTTCCCCAATAAATGCAGACATAATTTGTCTCGACGCCACCTAGCGAGGGATTTAACACTAACAATGTCTCTCTCGCAAAAATAAAGTTGGTTGTTTTCAGGTGGAAAAAATATAATCAGCAGTAATTGTTGAATGAAACACTAGTATATATTGAATTATTTGGCGGGTATTTGATGAGCCGCCATAGCTCAGTGGTCAGAGCATCCGACCGGCAATCAGAAGGACACGGGTTCAAGTCCCGTTGGCGGCAAGTATCTTTTCTCGGAAGATTTTTCAATGTAAATGAGTGTTTCAGGCTGACAATTATTGCTTATAATAATAGTGCATATAATTTAAACCGGCTAAGTTCCATTCAAGTAGCTGTTTAAAATAATAGTACACAGTGTTAAGTAAAAAGTTAAAAGAAAATAATGAACAAGAAATAATCGGTTTCTTTTAAGTACGTTGTAAGGTTAGTTTGATTTTAAACGATTTAAGGGTACAATTGAAAATGTCAATATCTCTTAGGGCATCAAAAGTTTTGTAGATAAGCCCGAGCAAGGAGTTTTGGGCATATTTCAATTTAAAGTGTTGTATATATGAAATAAGGTATTCGTTCTGGTATTGCTTTCAGTGCAACGAAATGCAATCCTTTCTAACAAGGCTGGGGAATCAATGAGGCAGTTCATAATTTTGTATAGAAACAGTTACAAAATTTACACTGGGACATAATGATAAAAACAGATATTGATATGCTTGGTGTAACCCTAAGTGACCAGCTCAGGTATGGGGGCTCTTGGGCTCTATCGAAGCCAGCGTAAAGTTAGCCTCCCAAAAACTGGGTGTACTGTACAGGGCCCGCAGATACTTTAATAGTACACAACTGCTAACCCTGTAAAAATCACAAGTGCGCCCCACTTACAAAATACCTGAAAAATACCCTCGACTCTGTGCAGAAACGGGCGGTCCGTTTAACAGATTCTCCCATCTTAACAGACGGCAACCTTTTTAAAAAATATTAAAAAAAACACCACTTTTATGAAATTCTCATAAAATAAAATCCTTTAAATGTAAATTTGAATTTTCATGTTTTATATGAAATACTTTTTGACATTTCAATTTGATTATTGTTATTATAACTTGACTAAAACTTATTAAAAACCACAAAAACACGGCAAATACATCAATTATACGAATATGAGAGTGAATCAGTCATATTTATAGAAATTACGATCACATTTGAGTAATGTTACACACACACATCCGTGGAGTGAATTTTTTTCGCAGTTTCAGCGTGAATGACGAATGCGCAGGCGCCGCCACCTAGCGGTTATGTAGGAAAACAAACAATTTATTATGTACACTATAAAAAATTACACTGTTGCCAGATTTAAAATACATTTTAAGAACAAATGTTATTAGTAATATTTCGTGTTTTAGTGTATTTGCGGGTTATCGGCCGTGCTGTGGTTTTTTTTTTAGTAAGACTGATAGTGTTCAAGGGAAATATGTTTTAAATCGGTAGAATTTTGGAATACGGGATCTTAAAATAAAAATAAAAAAGCAGATAATAATAAGTGGCAGTATTTTAAAATTGATTGATTGATTTGTTGTTCCAGCCTGCCCCGACCCCAACCAAATTCGCGTTCCGTGCGCAAGCCCCTGTCCAGGAGATGGAACCTGCTCACGGCCCGCACACACCTGTAGGGCATGTGTGTTTAACGGGTGTCAGTGCCGGCCCGGTTGGCTCAAGCTGACTTCAGACAACCCCGTGTGCGTTCCATGGGAACTGTGCAGTCTCAGGCTCAGACAGGCCGGCCTTACTGCGAGCGGCAACGCCAGTGTAGAAGCCGAATAAGACGCGGGAGAAAACTAAAAATCTATTTTCTTTTGAATCAGTAAAAAAAAAGTTATTTTGGAATAAAATGATTTAAATTTTTTAAGAAAATTGATATACTCGCGGCATTGTCATAATATTTCTTCAAACTTAATATTGCACAAATTTGTTAATGCGGTGTACTTACTCTTTTTAAGATGCTAAATGATGTTTTAATAAATCAAAATTTTGCTCTTATGATGTTTTTATTTGTTGATCACTTACTTACTGATACAGACCAAATATTTAACGTGTTTGACGACTTCAGATACTAATATCTACAGAGCGTAGGTTGGACTAATCAGCTAAATGTGTTCAATAGTCCGATATTAGGGATTTTTACGTAGGTACATACTTACATAAATTAAGTTTTTTAAACTGCATACGCAATATTACGTTAATCCAATATGCTATACATAATTGCAAATCCAACCTCTGCCAGTGCTGTAGATATTCGTCAACACTTTGATTCTCATAGATATTAGTCAACAGTTTGAGCTGTAGATATTCGTCAACACTTTGGTTCTCATAGATATTAGTTCGATTTTTTCAGTTTTTGGAATTCCTGTAGATATTAGTAGACGCCTCCTGTTCGACTTACTAGATAATTAGATTCACGCCAATGTACATAAAAACACTTAATAACTTAGGTACATTAAAAGCCGCCGCTACTCGAATTTCTACCGATTTTTTTACATATCCCCCTTTTTGAAGTTTTTTTGAAACATTTGAAGTTTTAAGCTTTAAAAAATATTATTTTTGAAGATAATATCTATCCATCCCCATGCCGAAACGCAAATTACACGAAATTCCCTCGATAGAAAAAAATCGCAAAGTGTGCTCCAAAAATTATTATTTTCACGTCTGTTTTAGTTATTTTACAAATTCTGTATGAAAAATCCAGTGTTTCTTTGAATGTTGTTTTAGACAGCCTCCAAGAGATTTTTGGTCTATTTTAAACGAGTCACGTTTTATTAAACATGTCCACAATTTTCGCTTTAAATTACCGTTTTAAATATTTGCGCACTCTCTCCTGTTGGAATATTTGATGCTGGCAACACTGACAATTCTGTTTCCTTATTCTTTTCACTATAATAATCACGTTCCACTTAAAAAGAAACAATTAGATATAAATAAACGAACGAATGACACCCAACCAAGGGCGGATCCAGGATTTTTTCTGCCAGGGGCACAAGGGGCGGACGGGCAAAAAAAAATCAAAAATTACTGTTAGAAATAAACTGGAAGTATCATCCTTCAAGTTTATTTCTACAAGTTCAAGTATGGTTATGAAAGTGTCAAAATATTAGAAAAATTAAATGTTTTATAAAGACAGTTTTTGCTTCAAATATGTACTGTGATGGAACCTCCACAGTACACAAATATATGAGTCATAGCAATAACGTCATTCTAAATCAATTAAGAAAACCCTTTCACTTGGTGCAAGGGAAACCAAAGGGAAATATTCCGATCCAACATAATCACTCTCTCAATTAGTGTCTCTGCAAATTGGATTAACCGGTAATAAATCAATTAGACACCTTCACAAATTGACATTTAAAATATTATAAATAAGTTGTCCGTGAGTGGCTTAACCACAGTTTGAAAATGACCTGAAAAGTGGAAACGGCTGTAAATAAAATACATTCTAAAATACTTGCAGAGCTATCTCTCTTCAGTCTGATAGTAAAGATATCTGAAGTAAGTACCTAGTTGAGAAGCTGTACTAAAATATTTATATATATTGAATTTCCCACCCGGCTGAGCATTTACACATTTTTTTTATTTATTACAAAGAACATCTAAGTAAGCATAACAAAATCAAAGCAAAATCAAAAACAAAATAGAAGACAAAATCAAAAACAAAGTAAAAAACGAAGTAACATCGAAACTAAATACTCCGCCATGCAAGATGGAAAAATGTAATACTCGTAAAATTGCAATACATATAAGTCGATGCTGAACTACGTAGTTTGTTTAGTTAATTAAATTAAATTTGATGTTCTTCTTTTCAATATAAATTGGGTAATGACTTGTTTATATTTGGTGAATGGTGTGTTGAATATATCAACAACATCTTTATAGTTATTACCCAAATTTTCAAAAAAAAATCAAGTATAATAAATAGTTCATTGCTGTCAATTATTGAATTTATGAATTTATATAAACATGTTAGGTCATTAACATTCATTAACATTTTAATATTCTAAAAATACACGACGATCAATGCGGTTTTGTGTCGGAAAAATTAACAATATATGCTATTCAAACAGTCAGAATAATAGTTGAAAAACATAGAGATGCAAAAAAAGATTTGCACATGGTATTTATAGACTTGGAAAAAGCATTTGACAGGGTTCCCCGAAGCCTGATATGGGCGGCATTGAGAGCCCACAATGTACCAGAAGGATATGTGCTCTCCATACAAGATATGTATACAAACGTTGAAACCCAAGTGAGATGCACATCAGGGACATCACCAAAATTTCCAATTAAAGTGGGGGTACATCGAGGATCTGTCCTCAGCCCACTACTATTCATAATAGTCATGAATTCTATTCAAACAGTCAGAACAATAGTTGAAAAAGATAGAGATGCAAAAAAAGATTTGCACATGGTATTTATAGACTTGGAAAAATCATTTGACAGGGTTCCCCGAAGCCTGATATGGGCGGCATTGAGAGCCCACAATGTACCAGAAGGATATGTGCTCTCCATACAAGATATGTATACAAACGTTGAAACCCAAGTAAGATGCACATCAGGGACATCACCAAAATTTCCAATTAAAGTGGGGGTACATCAAGGATCTGTCCTCAGCCCACTACTATTCATAATAGTCATTAATTCTATTCAAACAGTCAGAATAATAGTTGAAAAACATAGAGATGCAAAAAAAGATTTGCACATGGTATTTATAGACTTGGAAAAAGCATTTGACAGGGTTCCCCGAAGCCTGATTTGGGCGGCATTGAGAGCCCACAATGTACCAGAAGGATATGTGCTCTCCATACAAGATATGTATACAAACGTTGAAACCCAAGTAAGATGCACATCAGGGACATCACCAAAATTTCCAATTAAAGTGGGGGTACATCGAGGATCTGTCCTCAGCCCACTACTATTCATAATAGTCATGAATTCTATTCAAACAGTCAGAACAATAGTTGAAAAACATAGAGATGCAAAAAAAGATTTGCACATGGTATTTATAGACTTGGAAAAATCATTTGACAGGGTTCCCCGAAGCCTGATATGGGCGGCATTGAGAGCCCACAATGTACCAGAAGGATATGTGCTCTCCATACAAGATATGTATACAAACGTTGAAACCCAAGTAAGATGCACATCAGGGACATCACCAAAATTTCCAATTAAAGTGGGGGTACATCAAGGATCTGTCCTCAGCCCACTACTATTCATAATAGTCATTAATTCTATTCAAACAGTCAGAATAATAGTTGAAAAACATAGAGATGCAAAAAAAGATTTGCACATGGTATTTATAGACTTGGAAAAAGCATTTGACAGGGTTCCCCGAAGCCTGATTTGGGCGGCACTGAGAGCCCACAATGTACCAGAAGGATATGTGCTCTCCATACAAGATATGTATACAAACGTTGAAACCCAAGTAAGATGCACATCAGGGACATCACCAAAATTTCCAATTAAAGTGGGGGTACATCAAGGATCTGTCCTCAGCCCACTACTATTCATAATAGTCATGAATTCTATTCAAACAGTCAGAATAATAGTTGAAAAACATAGAGATGCAAAAAAAGATTTGCACATGGTATTTATAGACTTGGAAAAAGCATTTGACGGGGTTCCCCGAAGCCTGATTTGGGCGGCATTGAGAGCCCACAATGTACCAGAAGGATATGTGCTCTCCATACAAGATATGTATACAAACGTTGAAACCCAAGTAAGATGCACATCAGGGATATCACCAAAATTTCCAATTAAAGTGGGGGTACATCAAGGATCTGTCCTCACCCCACAACTATTCATAATAGTCATGAATTATCTAACAAGTCAAGAAATGAACAGTATTCTCAAGACTATGCTTTTTGCAGATGATGTTGTACTGATAACAGATAATCATTGTGACTTACAGAATAGCCTCGAAAGGTGGAGAAAGATTCTGGAGGATAATGGCCTAAAAATTAGCAGGAAAAAGACTGAATATTTGAATTTGCCATTTGAAGACACAAATGCTGTAACTCCTTCGATGCAACTGGATGGAGTAACATAAGCCAACTGTGATTCATGTAAGTATCTGGGCTCACTAATCCACAGAGACGGAGGATGTGCAGCGGATGTCATCCATAGAATAGGTGTGGGATGGATTAAATTCAGATCCGTAACAGGAATATTGTGTGACTCCAAAATCCAAAATGCCTATAAAACTTAAAGGAAAGATATACCAGACTATTGTAAGACCCGCAATAATGTATGGCTCCGAATGCTGGACTATGTACAACTCCTACTCTAGGCAACTGGAAACAGCAGAAATTCGAATGCTTAGATGGTCAGCAGGAGTATCACTAAAAGATAAGATTAAAAGTTCACGTATTCGTGGTAGCCTGGGTGTCACAGACATAAATAGTAAGCTGGAGGAACGACAGTTGAGATGGAATGGACACATAAGACGGAGACCATCGGACCACACAGTGAGGCAGGCAATGTCTATGGAGCTTCATCGACAGTCATCCAGAGGAAGACCGAGGAACTCCTGGATGACTCAATGCGCCAAAATTCTTCAGAAAAGCGGCCTGGATGAAGGCAATACCCACAACGGGAGAAATTATAACCTGAGAACGAGAAGAGCCGACACCAACAGCCTACCTAGGCAATGAGTTAGGACAGCGTAAGGAAGAAGATGTTAGGTCATTAACTATTCTACGTCCAGATAATTTTAATAAATTGGGTTGACGTAATCATAGTTGACATAATCTCCTGTAATATCCATTCTAAAATTAATAAATCTTAATAATTAATTTTGAATTATTTCTATCGTGAGCGAATGACTAGCGTAACTAGGTGCCCATATTGTCAAAATAGTCGAAATGTACTCAATTCGACTCCTAACCAAAGACATGCACAATTTTTTATACCTAGGTTTGTAAATTTTTAAATTGACTGAAATTCTTATTACAAAGCCCAATATTTTCAAAGCTTTATTTGATGTAATTTTAAGAACAATTAAAAACTTTGAATCATTACAAATCATTAAACTACTGTACACATCCCTTGTTACAAGCCTAATAGAATATAACTCCATAGTCTGATCGCCCTTCTACAAAATTTCATATTCATACGTTTTATAAATTTTAAACTTAACATCCCTTTAGAGCACATAAATTATCCGTCGTTAATGAATACTTTAAATATTCAAACATCAGAAAACAGACGAAAAATAAACGACCTAACCTTTATATTAAAATTATTAAAATCTAAATTCGACAGTTGTGAACTCCTGCAATTAATAAATCTACATGTACCTACACGAACAAGTAGACAAACATTGACATTTTATATACGTACATCTCATTCGAACTATGATTTACATTCCCCAATACAACGTTTACATAGTCTTGGTATCAAATACTTAAACAATATGGATGTATTTGACAATAATTTGAACTTGGCAAACTTCAAACGCCATATGTGCCAACTATGTATTTCTACCTATCCCATAAAGTATAAACTAATGAGAGCAACAATTTTAAACATTACCTACTTTATGTTAACTCCTATATTTTATGGACTAAGGTAAAACACCCTATTTCTGACACGTTAAGCTATCACTTTTTTTTCATGAATTTCAATATTTTTTTGTAAAATCAACCTTGTATTTCTGAAACGAAATTTTTAATTTTTGGAATCATTGTTCAATTTCAAATAATGAAATCGCACTTTTTGGTAAATTTATTACCGTTAAATATTTAAAATCATTTAATATGTAACATGCTAGCAAAACACATATTTCTGACATACCAAAATCAATATGTTCCTATTGGTTGACATGGCTGTTCGTATTTCTGACATACCAAAATCAATATGAATCCAGTATCCGACATACATGTTGATATTTCGATTCGTTGATGCAAATAAAATGCAAAGCCAGGTGGACAACATTTAAAGCAAAAATCAATATTTTGGAGAAACTTTATTAAATATTAAACATAAAATTTAAAAAAAAAAACATTTTTATACAGGGATGAAAATTAATTAAAACATTGTTATTTGGTATAAAACATCGCTTATATTATTTTTCCTTTGTTTTACGCCAACAAGGAACTTAACCGTATCTTACCTTCTTCAGGCATTACATCTAAATTAAAATAGGTACAAGCATTATAATTAAAATAGGTATTTTCGTCCTCGCACGTTCATTGAAAGAAGTAGAAGGTTGATTGATAACAGGCCTCATTAAAAAAACTATTTTTAAATGGATTAAGGGTATTCATGCTAACTAGATTTATTTTCAATGTTTTTTTGGTTCTCGTGTAGTATTTCCATATTATTTTCACTGTCTTCAAAGGGATATTCAAAATAGTTTCGTCATTCATGTCAGCAATCCACTGAGGGTCTATACCTTAACACTATCAGAATTAATTTCCGATGATATATTCGAAATATCTAAATTCCCCGAAAAATTGTCTACAGTTACGGTCATAATTTTCCAAATATCAAATAATGCCTTGTACTCCGCAAGGCCCATCCAAACCTTGTGCGATTCACGAAATTTTTTTAAAACAGCAGAATAATAAGGGAATGGAATGAAATGGGGGGATATAACCGGTGATAGATTATTTTCTACCAAATGTATTGTTTCTTCCACTGCAATGCTCTCTGGAGTCACTGATTTTACACTTTCATTGAATAATGATAATTTTCATAATTTTTCGTATGGTATGGCATTTGCATCAAAAGGAAAAATACCACACACTCGACAGCCATTTTTGAGGTGCGATTTCATATCCGTGTTATCTAGCGCGCTTTTTAAAATAAGCGCAAAATTTTCCCTTTTTCCTTTTGCTTCCTTATTTTTCAGTCACCATTCCTGGTTAGATTTTTTAAAGGACACTTTTAACGGCCTAAACACAGCAACATCCAGCGGTTGCAAGAAGTGTGTGGCGTTTGGGTACAAAACCACCAAAATAATTTGATTTGCTTTGCAAAACTCACTAATATTCAGTGTTAGGTGAGATTATGCACGAAATGAATGACAGAAGTTATATTTCATTTTATTAAAACATTAGTTCGGTAACATTATTTATTTAATCAAATTGTTACTCACAAACTCGCAAAACATTGCCAAATTTGCCTTTAAAATCATTAGAAAACTATTTCCTAAATGGCCTGAATTTTATATTTAAAAATACCAAATAAATTAAATTACACTATCGGCAAGAGATATTTCTCAAACATTTTTTTTAATTATTCGATTTGGTTGGGTATTTTGTCATCAAATCCAAAATATAGTTAATTATAAGAGAGGTCACGCAGCCGTTCTTCTTATGTCAGGATTAAACCCCCCCAAATTATGATAAATATCAATTTCTGACATACCGGTCAGAAATATGAACACGATTTTTTGAAGGTGTATCATTTTCTGACATACATGTCAGAAATATGGTCACCCTATTAAAACAGGTACCTATTTCTGTCCGCTCAAAAATTGTCATAAATCAATTAAAAAATATTATTTTCCGTTTAAAATGTACAAATATGGTCAATACTCTATTGAAAAACATACAAAAACAATACATAAAACATTGGTGAACTGTGTCTTCACATTTTGTAAAATTTGGTTTACTCTTCGAAAAAGGTGAAAAAATGTGCAATGTCACAAAATCACCAAAATCATATACTAAATAATGTTTTGGTTGAAATGGGTGTCAAATAGTCCTTAGACTAAACGTTGGTTAGAGGGAGAGGGGAACAAATTTCTCGATGCGCTAATATCAATATACGTAGGAATGTTACTTCAGTTGGTAAAATCGTAATTTGTGTTACATATGTCAGAAATCAGAGCAGGGTCAGAAATGTGGTGTTTTACCTTATATCTTGTTTCTTATATTTTATGTTAACTGTGTTTTGTTAACGCTTATATTTTATGTAACCTATATTTTGTTTTTAACGTATATTATGTTACTTGTATTTTGTAAACCCATTATTTTCACTGTAATAAAAAAAAATATTGCATTCTATGTAAAAGCCCTATGGGCTGTTAAGTAAATAAATAAATAAATAAAATAAATAAATATTAAAACTACGGCTTGCGTTCTCGTGGTGTTGAGCGTGCTATAATATCGCAAGTCATTTAAATAGTTGAATACCCGGATTCAGGGCAAAGATCAAAGTGTTTAATAAACAATACATAAAAAATATCCATAGGTGGATAACAAGTTAAAATGTTTTTAGGTTCGTCCACCACAAAATTGTTACAAATACAGCGAAAACAACGTCAACTAGCCAACATCAAATTTTTATTTTTTTTTATTTTATTATTACATGTTACATAATTAATACATTTACTTGGTAAGATACATTAGGTCACCATACTAGGCAGCTGCATGGAACATGGTGACCAATGGAGGATAGTTATTTTGAAGTGAAATCTAGTTAAGTGTAAACATATTTAAGTAAAATTATTAAAAAAATTATAAATTAATATGATTCATTTCTTATGACAAAAATTTTCTTTTTTGAAAAAAACAATGTTTCTTTAAGTACGAACTAAATGTAACATAAGTAAATATAAAGAGAGTATGTGAGTGTGATAAATAGGCAACAACTAGGTAAGTACTGGAGCAAACTGAATGCAATAAATATTTTAAAACAAAAAACAATCATTTCAATATTATGATAAAAACCGACTTGAGAATTTGCAGTATATTTTTTCCAAGTATTATTATTATTGTGATATATATTACTGTACATGTTGTTGCTAGTAGATATTATATGCGTGTGTGGTATAATTGATTCCTGTTTACAATCTGAGAATATTGGGCAATACTATAAGAAATATCACATTTTAAGGTTATTATGGTAGAACCAGAGGAATCTAATAAGGAATATAAGAATGTATATTCAGTACACACATAAATATTGTCGCTATGACTCGTATAAAAATTTGTTAGGAAAATATTGATAGTTAGATTATATACTTGTATTTCAAAACTTCATAATACAATCTTTTACAGAAAATAAACAAGTCGACTGCATATATACAGACTTTTCGAAGGCATTTGACAAAGTATCCTATAAACTACTAATCCAAAAACTATTTGCTCTAGGAATAAGGGATAACATGCTAAAATGGTTTACTAGCTACTTATTAAATCGTAAACTGTTCGTCAAAATAAAATCTTGGATCTCGAAAGCTTTCTGGGCTACTAGTGGCCTACCGCAGGGTAGTCACCTTGGCCCGGTTTTGTTCCTCATTTTCATCAATGATATAACCAATTGCTTCAATGATGTCGAGGTATTGCTCTTTGCTGATGACATCAAGCTATACAAGAAAATAACAGATATAAATCATTGCCATATACTACAGTCAAATATTAGTAAGTTTAAAGATTGGTGCGTTCAAAATAATATTTTTAAATGTAGAAAAGTGTAAAACCTTGACTTTCTTCAGAAATAAAAATCCTGTTTTATTTGAATATTCCATCAATAACACAGCTTTAGAAAGAGTCACGGAAATGAGAGATCTTGGAATTATTTTGGATGAAAAACTAAGTTTCGCAAATCATATCCACCAAATTATGAACGAAGGTATGAAAACACTAGGCTTCGTATTAAGAACAACTAAAAACTTTAGTTCCATAGAAGCCATTAAACTATTATATGTATCTCTAGTTAGAAGCCAAATTGAATATAACTCGGTAGTTTGGTCTCCATCTTACAAAATTCACGTTAATAATATTGAGCGAATACAAAAAAAATTTCTGCGTTTTATAAATTTTAAATTAAGTATCCCACTAGAAGACTTAAAATATAATCTATTACTAAATATTCTAAAAATACATACACTAGAAGACAGACGTAAAATAAACGACTTAACATTTTTATTCAAAATACTTAACTCTAAATTCGACTGTTGCGAACTCCTACAACTCATAAACTTATGAATACCGACAGTAACCACGCGACAAAATACATTATTCTACTGCAGCATTCACAAGCGGAACTACACTGCCCACTCTCCTATACAACGATTTCACACTATGGGGAATCAGTACTTAGGTGATGTCGACATATTTAACATCAACTTGGCGAATTTTGTGGATGTTGTAAAAAACATATTCCAAAACTATTACTAAACATATGTGTATTTTTGTAAACTTATCAAATTGCTGTATTTTTTTTTTTGTATTTTTGTGACTTGTGTGCATTTTTTATGTAATTTTATTTTTGTTATTTCATTATCTATTGAAAAATCATCTGTCATCATTATACTACCAAACATGTAAAAGCCCTCTGGGCGTTGAATAAATAAATAAATAAATAAATAAAATAAAATATATTAGAAGAGAGATACTTGAGATTGGAATAAGGATGGTGGTAATTGTGTAGGTTTCAAAAAGATTTATCTTTATTTATTGTTTGTTTGTAAATATTACATAATACAATATAATGAACTTAAAATGCCCAACTAGGCAATTGCCCGTTTTAGGACATTCCAATATGATAATGTTTTTACATGTAAATTATAGTAAGTTATAGTGTTGACTATTCTGTTGTAAAAATAATACATATGTATATTCATATTCTAGAATACTTCCAGTTATACCACGACATTATTACTATTGTTTAGCTGACATAATAAACTAAAGAAATATTAGTAGATAAAACAAGAAAAATGAATTTGAAAATGAAAAAGAATGAAGAAATTCTGCTGGTAAAATAATACATATATATATTCATAATCTAGTATACTCTCAGTTATACCACGACATTTTTTTTACAATTGTTTAGCTGACATGATAAACTAAAGAAATGTTACTAGATAAAACAAGAAACTGAAAAATAAAAAACTGAAAGTAAAGAAGGAACTTATCCTTTAAGGAAAAATATCACGAAGAATTGAGCAATTTTCGAACTTACTTTATGTAAAAATACAGTTACTGTAATGCTAATATAATACCAATATAAATTAAAATGTAAAGAAAAACAAAAATTTCAATTCAATTACTGTTGTTTAGCATATTCTCGCATTCAGCTCTCCCCAAGACCAGAAGCCAATTATTTACCTGCATACGCAGAATATTAGTACTCTTTGCCTTCCATGCATCAGGTATGAGATTGAGCAATTTAGGGCCTAAGTATGAGAATTGTCTCTGTGCTAAAGATGAGGAAGTGGTGGACGGAACTATTGGTTTTTTTTTGCATGTCTTGTATTATGACAGTGGTTTACGGAAGCGTAGTGGTGCCTCTGTTTTTGAGTATGTAATATGATTTTCCTCATGTATAATTGTCTTACATCAAGAACACGAAACTCTGCGAACAATGAATCGCTGGGGTACCTGAAAGGTTTTTTCAGTATGACTCTTATAAGCGATTTCTGGGATTTAGCTAAGGGATCGAGTATAGTTTTAGCACAACCGCCCCAACCTAATGAAGCATAGTCTAATATGGAATTACACATTGCAAAGTAAATTCGTTTCATATCATTTACGCATAGAATATTTCTTATCGCTATAAACAGATGTGTAAGTTTCCTGACCTTTGTGGAAGTAAATGCTATATATTTGTCCCATCTCAGAAATTTATCAATGATAATTCCTAGGTATCTTATATTGTCCACACATTCTAAGGTATTGCATTTACATGTAATAATGTCGTTGCAATGGTGTATTCTAATATTAAGGATTTCTTGTGGTTGACCCGCTTGAGTTGAACTGAAGCAGATGAATTTCGTTTTATCCGAGTTTAGAGTGAGGAGATTACTATCTAGCCACTGTTTAACATTGTTTATGCCAAATTCCGCTTTGCTGCAAGACTCATTCCAGGTTTTGCCTTCAAATAAAAGTACTGTATCGTCAGCAAATGTAATTATGTGGTCTGCAAAGGAAGTATTACATAAGTCATTTATATAAACATTAAACAATATGGGACCTAGAGTACTTCCTTGCGGTACGCCATATTTAATGTTGGCTGGATCACTTAGAGTACCGTTAATGTCCACTTTCTCCTGTTTTCTAGGTAACTAACCAACCACTTGAAAATTTGACCCTGTATCCCAATTCGCTGTAGTTTATTCAGCAGAATTTTGTGCGAGATAGTGTCAAATGCTTTAGCTAGATCTAAAAAAAGTGCAATGCATTTACTACCTTTATCTAGATTATTAGAGATGATTTTTGTCAAATTAGCGATGGCGTTTTCAGTGCTTAAACCTTTCCGAAAGCCAAATTGTCTACTAGAAAGGATGTTGTTATTTTCTAGATAATGGATGAGACGGTTCTTTACAATTTTCTTCAAAATTTTTGAGACAGAGTTGAGCAGGGAAACAGGCCGGTAATTATGTATCAGTGATTTGTCCCCACTTTTATGCAGTAAAATGACGATTGACTGCTTTAAATGTTTAGGGAATTTCCCTGATTTAAAGCTTAGATTCGCAATGAACGCAATCGGTAAGGCTATGTATCCTTTAATGATTTTTAGAAGATTTGATGAAATCTTATCAGGACCACATGCTTTTGATGACTTAAGGTCATCAATTATCTTCATGACTTCGTTAGATGACGTTGTGATTGAGTCTATTTTGTGACCGATATTAGGGATAGTTAAATTGGCGAGAGCGGTTTCTGATTTCTTACATTTATCGAGAATTTTTTTCGCAAGTGTGTCTCCCACAGATGAAAAGTAGCAGTTTGCAAAGTTTGCCATATCTTTGGGGACTTCAGAGTTTGATGTGTTAATGTATAGCGATTTAATTTCTGAAGATTTATTGATTTTGGATTTGGTTATGTTGCGAAAGGTATCCCAAAAACGTTTTGGATTGCAGTTGTTTTCGTAAATGAGTTTCTTATAATAATTTTCTTTCGCCGATGTAATTAATTTCTTACACAAATTCCTATACTTTTTATAATTACATTATAATACCAAATTCTCAGGATATGTTTTTGCCTTTTCATGAAGATGATTTCTTCTGTGAATCGATTTAACTAGACCCAGGGTGATCCATGGTGTGAATTTAATTTGTTTATTAGATACGGTTATATTACTTGTGTGTTTTGCTATATACTCGTGTAGTTTGGTAATAAATTCTTTCATTGCTAAGTCAGTATCTGATTGATCTAGAACATTTAGCCAGTTTTCTGCGCTCAAGTCCTCAATTAAATTGTTGAAATTAGTTTTAGCAACGTATTTAATTTTCGAAGAAGTAGGAGGCTTGTTTTTAAGACAAAGAGATGTTGTTTAGTGGTCTGAAATAGTTGAGTGTATAACAAAAGTGTAAATAAAGTTAATATTTTTCACATTGATGTGATCAAGACAAGATTTACTCGAGCCCTGTTCACGAGTATAGCTGTTAATAGTCTGTGTGAAACCATTTTCCGCAAGTAGACATAGATAATCGATTGATTGACGGTGGTAATCAGGGATAGTATTAATGTTTAAATCTCCCATAATAATTTGCTGTTCGAATTTTTTAGCATTGTTTAAAATTGATTGCAATGAAAACAGGAAGGGGTCAATATTGATGAAGGAAGGAGATCTGTAAATGGCAAATATGCATATGTTATTATTCAATACTATTTTCATACAGTTTGATTGTGCTAAAGGAATTTCCTCTACATGAGCTTTAATTCCGTCCTTGATGTAGATAACAATTCCACTAGATTTGTTGAGGTTGGTTGTGGTGTGATATTCAGAGTAATTGTGGATTGATTTTACGGTGTAGTATTTATTTAACCAGCATTCAGTTAATATTATAACATCAAAAGAGGAATTAAATAGATCAAGAAAAATTGTAAAGTCGTCGAGATTCGATATGCTTCTAATATTCTGGTGTATGATTTTTAGATTATATGAGTCCCACTTATAGTTGTTTAAATTCTCCAGATCTCGAATTATATTCATATTAACGCTAATACCAGAATCATTGCACTTATCCGAAGGTAACTGAAACATAATTATGTTTAAATTTACTATGATGTGTAGTGGTGAACCCGTAGTTCTTTTGCGAAAAGTCAGCAAATAAAACGTAAAAATAGAAAGTGTAAAGTAAGGTGTTATTCAGTATTTTATTAATACATTGTATAGGAGATTGTGAGTTCTAATAATTCGAGTATGATGCGTATTTTTCTTCGAGATGAAGGTTGCTTCCACTACAAGCACATAGAAAAGAAAAAAATGAGAAAAGTGAATTATTGTAGATATAAAAGATGTTATAAAAGATGATGGTGTTGGTATGTTTCGTAAAGAAGCAATCTAAGCAGGTGGTGATTATATCTGTCATGAAGACTGCAAATACAATAAATATAAAAACAATAAAATCAATAAAATGGCCAAATGCAAAGTATATGCTGTTACTGTAGAGAAGTTGATGTGAAAAAAATGCCAAAAAACAATAATTAAATACCATAACATGCGAAAAATGCAAAAGTAGAACCAATACTAGGACATATTTATGTAAATTAAGATTTTTTCCAGATTTATATAGATTTGCTGGGAACATCATCTTACATAGACTCTCGCTGTTTGTGATAAGCTCATAAGAGTTTGATTGAAGAACGAAGAATACATTTTTATGCGTATAAAAAAGAATGTTTGAGGTGTTGGTATGCCTCATAAAACAAAAACAAAGAACAATCAATACCATAATACCAATAATAGAGAGAGTGCATTATTATTATGAGATAAAGAGAGTATATTATATAACGTGAATGATAATGTTGATACATAGTATTCCAACTTAAAATATATTTTAACAGTAAAGTGCATAATATAGTGTATAATGCTTGTGATTGTGATTGATAGGTGTGATAAAAAACAATAATTAAATACAGTAACATGTGAAAAATGCAAAAGTATGATTAAAAAATATGTAAATAAAACAGTAGTAATGGTTTTTGCGAAATACAAAAACATTATTTTGACAGAGCTCGAGCATTTGTAGTTAATGTAAATTCTGTAAATACAAGTGAGTATAATAATAGTTAACCAAAATAAAAAGATTATTACAGAAAATAGGAGCATCAAACAGTGAATAAATAAGGTATTAATACTCAGATTCCTACGAGAACATGCAGGAAGAATAATATTTACACAGTAAACTGATATTATCTTAAAGAATACTAAAACAGCGTGATTTTTGTTGATTAGAGGAAGAGTAAGGTTAGAATTTTTAATTGTAAGATTTGTAATTTTTGTAATAATTTTTCTGTTACTAGAGAATGAATTATTTTGATAAATCTTAGGTATTATACTTAGTGTGTGTGAATTGTAGATAATGGTAATATTCGAATAAAAACTTGTAATGACAGTATTATTTATGGAGATATATAATTTTTTCTTAGAGAGAGTTAAAGAAATGTGAGTTACATTCAAAGGAGATAACGTATAAGTAATAAAAAAAGTGAATACTGATATAAACAATTTTCATACTGATTTTGTTGCTACATGAAAGAACTACTAAAAAGAGTAAGAATGCATTATTTTGAAATAATACATTATTTTTAAAGACAAAGAAAAAACGCATATGAAAACTTGCGGTGAAAGTGATATTAGCCGGATTATTTTCGTTTAGCAGTGAAGTAAATGTTGAGGTACTTTTTATCATCTGTCACAGTTGTTGACGTTTTTCTCGATCAAGATCCATGATGTTTTTAATCGTAATAATTTTGGATGTATCCGTTTGTCTTAGCAGAATGCGCCCCGAGGATGTCCAAGAGTATTTGTAGTTATAATCTCTGGCGAATTTTTTAGTTTGAGAGAGTAGGAATTTTCCTTTTTGCGTTAAATGATCCGACACGTAAATCCGTTTTGCTTCTTGCGATAGCCCTAAATCTGCTGTATTGAGTTTGCTTGAACTGGAGGTAGAGGATTTTTTATATTCTTTGATTTTGAGTAGGAAGTCATCTCGAGATTTAATACTATTGAACGACACTATTATAGATCTGGGATTTTTTTCGGACAGTTTTGATCCTAGTCTGTACATTTTATTAATTTCAGATTGTAAAGGTATCGTGTTCTCTCGGTAATTAATGATTTTTGATATTTTTTTTAAGAGTTTCCATAATATTTTCATTGGTTGCTTCAGGGATGCCTCTGATGTCGATATTGCACATCTGTGTAATGTACTCCAGCCGGTCAATTTTGTCGTCCTGATGAGAAGTAGTATTTTCTAATACAGCGTTTGGTTTTTTTAATTCTAATACATCAGTATTGATAGTTTCTTATGAGGATTCAATGTCAGTAATGCGTTTTTTTAGCTGGTCTTGCTGATCCGCTAAAAATTGAATTGAATCAAGGATTTCTTTGTTTTGTGCGATAATCGATTCATATTTTTGTTCAACAAAATCCATTATGGATTTTTTGAAATTATTTAGTTCCATAATGAAATAATTCGACGTAAGTAAACCGCTTGCGCCATCTATGTTTGAGGAAGGAAATTTCTCCTCGTCTGTTGACTGCTCGACTACCGATTTAGAAGGTTGAGTTAGCTGCTTGGTAGATTTGCCGCTAGATGGCTCTTGATCTATTTTCATATCACATATCGTATTTTTGCTCTTTTTTTTCGTAAAATTTTTTGAACATTTTTTACATTTCCATTGAGAATTACGAGCACCACGTAGGTTTTCCCCAATCTCTGCACAAACAAGATGGTAGCCGTTTTCACAGACTACACAAGCTATGAATTCGGCTGGACTGTCAATATTTTTGTCACAAACGATGCATAGTGTATTCATGTTGAAATTAATTTATAAAGTGATTTCGCTGTGAATAAAATTGATTGTATGATATTTTCAACACAGATTTGGCACTTTTGTATTTTTTAACAGCTGGCTTGTTTTAGTACAGAATGACAGTTTTATTTTTATTATTTATTTTTTTGACAGTTAACATGCAATTTCTTTGGAAAGACAAAAAACATGAAAAAATAACACTTCGCAAGATATAAATGCACTGATTAGAAGCGCGATCTTTGAATTGGAATAGTTTAGGTCTTTAAGTTTAGTACACTACAGTTTTATGTTGATTTTTAATAAATTATAGCAGACGTAAGAATATGTCAACACTAGACTCAGTAGTAGGTAGAATTATCCTTACTTGTGATGATACTAATATTTACTTTGTTAATGACCTTTTCAAGAGATGGACATTGTCAAACTACTGTATCTGTACTCTTATCTGTAAGATAAGATATTTAATACATATATTAAATATAGTATTTAATACATAGTTGTATTTATGATTGTACTAAGAGAGCAATAATAAGAGAAGTTAATATATTGATGGAAGTATTTAAAGTAAATACAGTTCAGTTTCATCGTGTTCAAGTTACTAAAAAAAAATTAAATCAATAAAAAATTACAACATAAATAAGATGGATGGTAAGGTGCATTACATTCATTCGATATAGATTTGATGTAAATATAGGATTACATGATATATTCTCACTAATTGTGTTAAAAACAGATAAGTTTGGTAGATGAGAGAAGAATACATAATATCTCGTAAAATATCTGTAAAATATCATGGTGGTGGTGTGACTAATGAGACAAAAACAAAAAACAATCGATATAAATAATAATAAGAAGAAGAAGGATAGTACATTATTTTGAGTATGTGTTATCTTGTCGAAAATCGTGGTATGAATCATGAAAAAACCAGGGAAAAAAGTTATGATTATAGAATTAACAATATTAAAGTATATTAAAACAATATAATGCATAATAGCAAGGTAAGTATATCTGTTATGTATAATAGTTTGGTGAGATAAATAAGTTAACATAAGAATGCAACTAGATTAATAAGCGAAACCATAATGTGAATGGAAAGGTGAAAATGATTTTGTAGTGAGTTTGTTTATCAGATTTAAGTAGTACACATTGAGTATAATAGAATAACGGATAAAAGCAAATAATGCAGACATTAGTATCTAGTATAGTGGATTGATGTAGCAGCACAGTACTTTGTATCGTCAGTCACTAAATTAATTAAGTAATTGACGTTTTTTCACGGACCAGGTCAGCAATATTATTTATTGAAATTATCTTGGAGGTATCAGTTTGCCTCAAAAGTATGCACCCTCCAGTGGACCAATAGTGTTTATAATAATTGTCTCCAGCAATTTTTTTTGTTTGAGATAATTAAAATTTTCCTTTTTGAGTTAATTGGTCTGATACGTAAATGTGTCTGGCGGCTTGCGATAATCCTAGGTCCCTTGTATTAATTTTATTTGTCATACTGGTTGTGGATTTCCTGTAAGTTTTGAATTTGGATAGGAAGTCATCCCGCGATGTTATGGTATTGAAAGTTGCTACGATAGGTCTTGGATTTTTATCGGAGAATTTCGGTCCCGGCCTGAAGATTTTTGTTATTACAGAATGCACGTCGGTATTTTCGTAGTTGATAATTTTAGAGATTTTTTTGACAACTTCAGTATTATTTTCAATGTCGGACTCCGGAACACCTCTAATCTCGATGTTACAAATTTGGCTTAGATACTCCAATTTATCAATTTTTTCATCTTGTTTAGAAATATTATTTAGTAGTATATTATTGCGATTTTTTGTGCAGTTAATTCTTCGTTGACTATTTCTTGTGCCTTTTCCATAGCACTTATCCGTTTTCTTAGGTCTTCTTGTTGATCTGCCATTAATTGGATTGATTTTATTATTTCGTTATTTTGTGAGATGAGAGCTTCATAAGATATCTTAAAATTCGTTTAGTGTATAACCAAGTTTCCTGGTTATAGCAATTATTAAATTGACTCAGAAAACTTACTGCAAAAGCTATATCTGGTCTTGTTAATACCGCCAAATACATAAGTCCGCCAATAAGCTGCTGATAAGGTATTTGACTTTCACAATTTTTAGTTTCTTTGTTAATATTCAATTTAGCCTCTAAAGGTGTATCTGCTACTTTACAATCTGCCATGTTAAATCTATTTAACAACTGATTAACATAATTCTCCAGGCTTAAGGTAACTGTACCATTGACTTTATCAATATTAACACTCATCCCTAAACAATTTTTGACTTGACCTAAATCTTTTATTTTAAATTTTGAAGCCAATACCTTTTTCAAATATTTACATTCAACATTATCATTTGAAAACACAAAAAAATCATCTACATACAAAGTAACTATTGTCTTTTTATAATCCTTAATTTTTGTGTATAAACATGGTTCTAACATGGAGCGTTTATAGCCTATACCAACAAGACATTCATCGACCTTCTTGTACCAGGCCCTTGAGGATTGCTTAAGACCGTAAATAGCTCGATTCAATTTAAGTAGGTACTTTATTATTATCATTTTGAGAATCTAATAAACATTCTGGTAATTGCATGTAAATTGTTTCCACAAGATCCCCGTTCAAGAACGCTGTAGTAACATCTAGATGTGTAACATCTAACCCAAGTTTGACAGATAATGCGAACAGCAATCTCAAAGTTGAATGTCTAACAACAGGCGAGAAAGTGTCTGAATAATCCACATTTTGCTTCTGCATGTAACCCTTGGCTACTAAACGTGCACGGTATCGAACATTATTACTATTGTCAATCTTTTTCCGTAACACCCACTTGCACTTTACTACAGTTTTACCATCCTTTGGCACATCCACCAGCACCCATGCATTATTTTCTTTAAAAGAATTAAGTTCTTCTTTCACTGCACTTAACCACTGTTCTTTTTCATTTCCCTGTAATGCTTCTTCCAAAGATATTCCACTAGCATCATCAAACACACCCTCAGGAATACATGTATTTAGCATCCCATACCGCTCTGGCTTCCTAATGATTCTGCTGGATCTAATACGCTGCTCAGGTGAATCAGAAGCATCTTCATAATCACTAGGAGTGTAAGTATCGTCTGATGTATCTTCGACTAGTATATCCTCTTCTAAAGTTGTATCTTCTGAACTTGATGTATCTTTGCAACTAATGTCCCCCACTGGACATGATTTTCCCCACTCTCGGTAATTGATATATTGACCTCTGGGTTCTTTTCATCTTCCATGATAATGACATCTCTACTTGTAAGAATACATCTTTTAGTGGGATCGTAAATTCGGTATCCTTTAATATTGTCGGCATAACCTACCAACAAATTTTTTTTAGCCTTAGTATCCCACTTAAGTCTTTTTTCTTTTGGTATGTGAACCATCACCTCACTGCCGAAAATACGCACATGACTTAAATCTGGTTTTTTGTTTGTCCAAAGTTCATACGGTGTTTTGTCATTCAAGCCTGATGCGATAGATCTGTTTCTAAGATAGACAGCAGTATGTGTTGCTTCTGCCCAAAGCTTCTTAGGAAGTCCTGCATCGAATAACAAACAACGAGCTCTTTCTACAATGGTACGGTTAATTCGTTCACTCATCCCATTTTGTTCAGGAGTGTACGTATTGGTTTTTTGATGTAAAATACCAGCCTCCTTTAGGTATTTTTCAAACTCATTGCTACAAAACTCTAAGCCATTATCTGTCCGGAACGTTTTAATCTTTTTACTATGCTGATTTTCAACTAAAGCCTTAAATTCTTTAAAGAATTTGAACGACTCACTCTTTGCTTTCAGAAAGTAAACAAAGGCCATGCGGCTATAGTCATCAATAAAAATTAGGAAATACCTCGATCCTCCAATAGAGTTCTATTCCATGGGTCCACATACGTCTGCATGAATAGTGTCTAATATGCTGGTGTTCCTTGTTCCTGTATGAGTAAATGGAAGGCGTGATTGTTTACCTTCACAACATACAATGCATGTACTTTTGCCAAAAACTGCTTTATCATTATATGACACACCAGTCACTGCACCTTTGTTCATCTTATCCATGTCTTTGCAATTTAAGTGACCCAATCTCCTGTGCCACACTTCACTAGAACTAACACCAGTTGATGATGTAAACAAACATTTCTTCTTTTCTGTTCTCAATTTAAATACACCATCTGTCAAATCTGCTATAGCAACTAATTCATTATTTTTATTATAAATATAGCAGTATTTTTCTTTGAAGTTCACTTTATTGCCATTTTTAATTAACTGACTCACTGACAATAGGTTAGTTGTCAATCCTGGAACACAAAGTACATTCTTGACAAGAACTTCAAATTCACTTTTGTGGTTTTTTGTTACAAAAATTACATCACCTGAACACGACACTTTCAGTTTTTCATTATTGGCAATAACAATTTTTTCATCCATTTTGTGATCCGCAACATTCTCAATCCATTGTTTACTTGTTGCCAGGTGCATGCTTGCGCCTGAGTCAACATACCAATCATTTTTGTTAAATTGTCCACTTAAAAACACCGCACTGAATGCATTAGTTTGTTGACGTTGAAAAACTTTCGCATTCGTGTTTTCATTACTTGGGCATTGATTTTTTTATTTATTTTTAATTTTTTTATTATATAATCAATAATATTATTATTAAATTAATAAAAACAGTTTATTATTAAACAAGTTCTGCTGTGTAATTATTGTTACGCGTGACAGCTGTTTCGCCTTCTGAAGGCATTATCAAACTGTCAATCAGCTGTTTCGCCTTCTGAAGGCAGTATCAAACAGTTTGATAATGCCTTCAGAAGGCGAAACAGCTGTCACGCGTAACAATAATTACACAGCAGAACTTGTTTAATAATAAACTGTTTTTATTAATTTAATAATAATATTATTGATTATATAATAAAAAAATTAAAATTAAAATGGAGTTCTACAAATTAAACTTGATAACAATAAATAAAATTGGGCATTGATTTTTATAATGTCCTGGTTGTTTACACCGGTAACACTTCACATGACTTTTGACATTTACATTGACATGTTGATTAGTTTGACTTTTGTGAGCGGGTTTATTTTTCTTATATTGGTACTTCTGCGAACCGCTTACGAATGCACTGCTAGCTTCACTGTAATTGTGACGGTCTGTCACTTCTGTTTCCATGTCGATGAGTTTTGTTCTAATGGCGTCCGTTGTAATTTTGATTCCTGAATGCTCGATTGCCATTATCATTGGCATAAATTTTTCTGAAAGCCCGGCCAATAAAAGGCAACCTACCCACTCATCACTGATGCCAAATCCGGTCCCACTCAATTTCTGACCTGTTTCGACTATTTGCGTTACATATGATTGCATTGAAACACAGTTTTCCAAGCGAATAGAGATCAAATTACGTAACAGAGCTATTCTTCTTGTAAATCCAGAATCATCAAATAATGACTTTAACTTGTTCCATAGTTCCAACGTAGTTTTCACGTCTTTTATATGTACATACAACGCACTGTCTATAGTCATAATTAGTTTGGCTTTTGTTTTTGCATCATCTGCGGCTTCTAATGTCTTCCCGGTAACTGGCTTGATGCTATGCTGCAAATCCTCCAGGATTAGAAAATTCTCCGCGGCAAAGATCCATTCGTTGTAGTTCTCCCGGCCTTTAAGTTTTGGAACATTTACTAGATAGTTCGACGCCATTCTTGCAAACTATTATTGCATTCACTGAATTCCACTTCCCTAACTTTGTTTCAACACGTAATTGAGAAAAACAACTGTAACTTTTACTTTAAAACGAAAGACGCTGGGTTCATAACCTGTAAATTAAACACGAGTTTTGAGGAGACAGAACAAACTGGTACGTTTATTTGAATAACCTTTTAAACCATAGACAAGATAATCATAGACAACACATCATTTTGATATAAAAAATCAACATTTATTTATATATGAAACAAATTTGTCTTCCACGAATTTCATTATGGATGTTTTAAAATTTGTCAGCTCTTTTATAAATAATTGGGAGGTTAAGAGACTATTGGCGCCATCTATATTTTCAGATATTAAGTTTTCTGTGTCGATTGATTGATTTGATAGTTCAGGTTTCGGTGGTTGAGTATACTGTTTTGCTTGTTTGATAATAGATGGCGGTTCTTGTTCGTTGTTTGATAATATGACATTATCTGTATGCTGGGGTTTGTTATTTTTAGCATTTTTTACACATTTTTTGCATTTCCATTGCAAACTCCTGGCTCTGCGGCGTGTCGTTTCAGTAATTTCTGCACATATAAGGTGATAGTTTTTTTCACAGACACGACAGCATATGAAGTCTGATGGATTGTCAATGTTTTTTTCGCAAACAATGCACTTTGTATTCATGATAATATTTTAACACGATCTTTACGTAAAAGTGTGATTTATAAATGGGTAATATTATTATAGGGTGGTAATCGGTATCACTTTAGCGTCACTTAGATTTCTTCGAATGAGGAACTATTTGTATTTTACAACAGTTAATTTTTTTCAGTGGGTAGAGTTTGACACTTCGTGGCAGTTTTAAAATGTAGGTAAAAAACACAAAGCAGGCCACTTCACACGATAAAAATTCGTTGGTTTGACGCACGGTCTACAGTTTATAAAATTTGAGCACTTTAGACTTAGCTCACTATTGTTTTGTTTGATGATTTTTAATAATTTTACGTAGACAAAAAATATGTCAACACTAGACTTGGTTGAGGTAGGTAGAAGTGAATTGAATGTTTGGCAAAAAAAAGAATGAATATAAAAATACATATAAATACTGTAAATGAAATAACTATGTTGAACAATAATATAAATTATGAACTTTGACATCGTCGTTTGCGACCCTCTTATTGAAAAGTCTATGAACCTCTGGTAGACACCGACTATCGTTCGGTAAACGACATAAACTGTCGAACTTCCCTTCCCAAAGGCCTGTTCGTGCATGATTTGAACACGAATCTCGGAGAATTATGTATGGGGTATATATATATCTCTATATGGCTAAAGGTTTATTTTGATCAATACAAATGTAACAGTGGCATCACAGTGTTGCGCTAACTCTGGAGCGAATTATGTATGGGGTAGCGCCTCTAACTATATATCTCTATATGGCTAAAGGTTTATTTTGATCAATACAAATGTAACAGTGGCATCACAGTGTTGCGCTAACTCTGGAGCGAATTATGTATGGGGTAGCGCCTCTAACTATATATCTCTATATGGCTAAAGGTTTATTTTGATCAATACAAATGTAACAGTGGCATCACAGTGTTGCGCTAACTCTGGAGCGAATTATGTATGGGGTAGCGCCTCTAACTATATATCTCTATATTGCTAAAGGTTTATTTTGATCAATTCAAACGTAACAGTGGCATCACAGTGTTGCGCTAACTCTGGAGCGAATTATGTATGGGGTAGCGCCTCTAACTATATATCTCTATATTGCTAAAGGTTTATTTTGATCAATTCAAACGTAACAGTGGCATCACAGTGTTGCGCTAACTCTGGAGCGAATTATTTATGTACTGAACCATATTAATTAGAGAAACTCATTTTTAAAAGAAAAATGCAATTTAAAGAATTTGAACGATCTACCTACACCTATATAATGGTATATTAATGCTACTTGTCCATAGATGACAGTTACTGCATTAATGAATCACATATTACGCTACTAAAAAATCAATTAGATGGCAATACATGCTTAAATGTAAGAGAAAATACTACTTGAAAACAAATATTACTCAATAGATGGAAATATTTTTTATAAACCACAAAATATATTGTTTTATAAATAAATAAATAAAATTTTATAATTTGAATGCCTTCCCAATCACCGGAAAAGAGAATTATTATTTTTAATTGTAAAACTAACGTTTTTTTTAAGACAAGATTTTTTATGCATAGCACAAAGGGTAACAATTATTATAAGCAATAATTATCAGCCTGAAACACACATCCACATAATAATTGTTACCGGAAAAGAGGCTGCAGAATGCCAGAAAGCTAGTGAAAAATTCCATACGCGTGCGTGCAAACTGTTCGTTCAAAATCGATTCAATGGCTGTAATTCATACTCGAGTTCGACATCAAAAATTTTTAACTTGGGAGCTGTCAAGTACTTTTGAACACGCCTGGCCGGGTACCTTTGCTGACACCGACTCCAAAAATAACAATCGTATCTACATATTGATGATTAGAAAAAGTAAGTTGATTATAAAGTTGTAGAAGAATACGAAATTATTTTTTTACTTTTTAGTGCATTTTTTGAAGTCGTTTTTTTGTTTTGTTAAAATTATTGTTTATTTTTTATTTTTAGTGAATCTGAAGTTACACTAACTAATTTGTCTAAATATGGGTAAACCTAGGTACTAAACGTGCTGCTCATATGAGACAGACATAATTTGACCATAGCGACGTTAGGACCAAATTAAGAGATTCGGCCGAGTTTCGTTAATTTGTCATGGATCCGATAATCAAAACCTAACCAAACTCTCATAAAATTACTCTTGAAGTACATCCTTTCCAATAAAAAAAGAATCATTGAAATCAGTTGGCGTAATATTGAGTTATTCGTCCATTTGTCGCGCACATACTCAATGCAAATTTAAGACTTATGTGGTTTTCTCATGGATGCCATTGTCGGAACTGGACCAAATTAAAATGGGACCACACGGGAAGCATCAGCTTTCAAATAAAAAAAGAATCATCAATATCGGTTCACCCAGTCAAAAGTTCTGAGGAAACGAACATAAAAAAAATTCCTTTTTGAAGTCGTTTAAAAAATTACGATTTTACCGTTCTGGTGACTGAATTTTTTTGACTGAATTGAACGGTGTATATTTTGCGTCTTGTATCGAGCTGCTCGAGCGTGTGAAAGCAAAGGCGAGCTTTGTTCCAAGTCAACATCTTCGATCGAGCTAAACCGTCGAGCATGATTATCCGCGTTTAACCGCTTCGACAAAGAATGACTGAATAGTGGTTGAAGCGGATAAGCAAGAACAACCACGCGCTGCCGTAAGTGTAAAGGTGAACTAATATCATGAACTGCCTTTATATTAAAGTTTAATTGGTTTTATAATTTGGTTATGTTCAATACACATGCGACAAGTATAAATTGTTATAGGGTATTTATTTAGATACTTATTGAAAATATAATCAAAACAAAGTATAACATATTATGAAGAAACATGTATATAATTTTTTAATTCGCGATTACCATAACGGAATGACATTATCCTATTAATATTATAAAGGTGAAAGTTCGTATGGATGTATGTTTGTTACTATTTCACACAAAAACTACTCAATGGATTTTAAAAATTCTGTCACAAATAGAAAGCTACATCGTTTTCGATTATTAAAGGCTATATATATTGGAAAGTTTTGGCGTTATGAATAATTTCTGGCGTTATGAAATTATTAATCATACGTTTTCTGTCGCTAACAAAACCGATTGTCGCGTTGGAAACGTGTTTTATTTATTTTTTTAAATTAGGCAATTCACCCTAAAAATATTGCTTTTTTGGCGTCGTACTTAATAACCATCCCTAAAAATGAATCACAGAAGTGTATGTGTGCGCGCGTAAACCTGAACGACAGCACCAAATTGGATAATTCTTTTTTTTGGTTCGTTATTTTGAGTTGAGCTCTGCCATTATGAAATTTGTATAAAAAATTATAGGTGGCACGCGAGCAGTTGAAGATTGAATGTACCGGGAAAGAATGTGTGGAATGCGAGAGGGGGGAAGAGGTGTGGGGAGGGCGGTGGGGGAGGAGGAGGGGGATGGAGTGGAGGGGTTTAGGGGGGGGCAAGGGGGGAGGGGTGGAGGGGGGAGGGGGGTGATGGGAGAAGTGAAGTGGGGCGGGAGAAGGTAGAGGGAAGAGGGGTAGGGGTGGGGGGAGTGGTGTCTGGAGGGTGGGTGGAGGGGGTGGGGGAGGGGGGTTGATGGGGGGAGTGGAGGCGGAATGGGAATCCCTAATACCATGCGAGTGAAGCCGCGGGGAAAAGCTAGTTTGAAAATAATTCGTAACTTAAGTTTAAAAAGGAACCCAAACAAAATTTTTAACATGTGTTTCAGAAAAAAATCAAGAATATCCAAAGGTTCCGCCACTAACCATTAATTAATGATCTAATTTTTTAAACCGGAGACATCCTGTTGTAATACCAGATTTAACCAAGGATCGCTAGTTTCGAGCATTTCTGTTTGCGATTGATTGATTTCGTAAAGATGAAATCAATTCGTAACGAGAGATATATTTTTTTAAAAAGTAAGAAAATGTGAAATTATGGAAAAATTAAAAAAAAAGATTAGAATCTTCATTTTTTTATTTTGAGAACACAAATAGCAGCGCTCAAAACATGGAAAAGATTTTTCTCCACTGTGAATCAGCATACGGCTTGTAAGATAGACCCTTCGAGAAAGCGGATAGTTACACCCGGATCATGAGAAAGGATTTTCTCACTATTTATCAGGATCTCATGTGCCAGAAAATCAAATCTCATTTAAAAACATTAATGGTTGCAATCGGGGCAGGAAAAAAGTTTTTTTCCCTGTGGGTCAGCATGAGGCGCGTCCGAGAGCCCTTTAGAGAACATGAATAGTTGCACTCGGAACATGAAAAAGGTTTTTCTCCACTGTGAACCAGCACATAGCGCCCCATAAAGACTTTTTGAGAACATGAATAATGACACTCTGGCCATCAAAAAGGATTTAATTCACTATGAATCAGCGAGTGATTTATTAATTCTCCCTTCCGAGAACACGAAAATTTACAATCGGAACATCAAGAAAAAGGTTTTTTTTTCATTGTGTACTAGCACGTGTCTCTTCAATGCATCCTTTTGATAAAATGAAAAGTTACAGTCGGGACAAGTAAAAGGTTTTTTTCCCCCTGTGATTCAGCATGTGTCTGGACATGTAAAAGGTTTTTTTCCACTGTGCACCAGGAGATGTTTCTTCAAATCTCCTTTTTGAGAACATGAATAGTTGCACTCACAACAAGAAAAAGGTTTTTCTCCACTGTGTACCAGGAGGTGTCTCTTCAAATTTCCCTTTTCAGAACTTGAATAGTTACAGTCGGGACATGAAAAAGGTCTTTTTTCACAGTGAGTCCTCATATGGATCGTCAGACTGCTCTTTTGAGAACATGAAAAATTGCACTTGGAACAAGAAAAAGGTTTATCTTCACTGTGAGTCAGCACGTGGCACTTCAGATTGCCTTTCTGAAAACATGAATAATTGCACATGGAACAAGAAAAAGGTTTATCTTCACTGTGAGTCAACACGTGGCACTTCAGATTGCCTTTCTGAAAACATGAATAATTGCACATGGAACAAGAAAAAGGTTTTTCTCCACTATGAGTTAGCATGTGACTCGTAAGGTGGTGCTTTCGGGAAAATGAATGCTTGCACTCGGAACATAAAAAAGCCTTTTCTCTACTATGTATCAGGAGGTGTTTTTTCAAATCTCCTTTTTGAGAACATGAATAGTTGCACTCAGAACAAGTCAAAGGTTTTTCTCCACTGTGAGTAAGCGAGTGAAATTTTAAATATCCCTTCCGAACACACGAATAGTTGCACTCGGAACATGAAAAAGGTTTTTTTCCATTGTGAATTAGAACGTGTCTCTTCAAAGCCTCCTTATGAGAAAATGAATAGTTACAGTCTGGACATGAAAAAGGTTTTTCCCCACTGTGAGTCAGCATGTGGCGCTTCAGATAGGCCTTTAGATAGCATGAATAGAAGCACTCGGAACATGAAAAAGGTTTTTCCCCACTGTGAGTCAGCATATGGCGCGTCAGAGAGGCCTTTAGATAGCATGAATAGAAGCACTCGGAACATGAAAAAGGTTTTTCTCCACTGTGAGTCAGTATATGGCGCGTAAGATTTCCCTTTCGAGAACAAGAATAGTTGCACTCGGAACATGAAAAAGGTTTTTCTCCACCGTGAGTCAGCATATGGCGCGTAAGATTTCCATTTCGAGAACAAGAATAGTTGCACTCGGAACATGAAAAAGGTTTTTTTCCGCTGTGAACCATAATATGGCGACTCATAGAGCCTTTTTGAGAACATGAATAATGACACTCGGAACATGAAAAAGTTTTTTTTCACTATGTACCAGGACGTGTCTCTTCAAAACTACCTTTTGTGTACATGAATAGTTGCAGTCAGAACACGAAAAAAGATTTTTTCCAGTTTGGGTACGCAGACGTTTTTCAAAATTCAGCTTATTTGACTTGCGAAGGCAGGAGTAGTTACGTTGGGTAGAAGAGAAACTTTTTTTCACAGGATAGGTCTTCAAATCTGTTAAAAATTTGAAAAAACATAAAAAAATATAAACATGGCTCAAGACATGGGCAATACATCCATGTTTTACTTTAACTTTTATGTTTCTAAATACCAATCTGTGAACATTAATAATTGATTTGTTTTTTGTCATCTTCCTATGTATATTATGTTACTTAGATTGTTTATGTTCCTTAAATAAAAAAATCCATAAAAATGAAAAAAAATAGAAAAGAAGAAATTGTTAAAACTAAAAAAAATGGTTTCACCTGCTATCCGGGTGATTCTTTCAAAGCGTTCTAAGCATTCCTTTTTAATATCCGGCAGATCTATGTCCATTTCCTCATAAGGAAATATACCTTCATCTTCTTCTCTAGGTCCAATATACGTCTTCATGGTTACTGTCTCCACAGTGCTATCTAGAAAACAAATGAGAATAAGTAGATTGATCAGTGAAACGGGTAAATCTAAATACATATTGTTTTTATTTTAAAACCGTTGCATAAAGATGTTTACTATTCAAGGCTTCTTTGATTAACAATTTACAGGAGGAAATTTGGATAAAGGACTTTAAGGTCTATTTACTATTAAGGAACAATGCTTCTAGAAGTAAATGCCCTGCAAACATCTTTAATTTTATTTTATGCCAATGTAATGGTGTTTTCTTCCATCAAGATTGATGCACTTTTAATGAAAAAATGTAACTTCTATAAAAATCTAAAACAAAATGAGCCTTGGAAAATCTTTCTGCGAACAATATAATTAAGTTCAACACGATCTGTAATTCGGCAGGTAAATGATTTCCGGCAAAGACGCATTTTAAGGTAAAAAACCAAACATACTTATGTGAGAAAGGCTGTTATGAAAAAGCATTTTCCCATTTTCCATGACATTTCAAAACGTATATGGATTTCGAATATCCGAGTTTAACATTTTTATATAATTAATGAAACTAACTGGCTGTCTGCGTATTCTCCGCATATTGCAAACATTCCTTCTTTACATCTGGGAGGTCGAAATCTATTTCCGTGTACGGCATTTCACATTCGCCTTCTTCCTGGGGCCCTGGTTCCGTCTTGATGGAAATAGTATCTGGATTTAGTAGCTCCATGGCACTGATGTAGCAGCGTTCGGTAAATGTTTCCAGCCCGAACAAAAATACCTGAAACAGAACACAGTCGTAATAGAAATCAAATTTGTATGAAGTTTGATTATTTGGTATCGCTTGGAAAATTCTGTCACATCAGTGATGTCGTATGCATAACGTATAACGCATAATTAAAATAAAATTGAATTGATCACTTTTACAAGTAATAAAAAAAATAGCTTATAAAAATTACAAGCGATACAGATTATCGAGCGATTTCAGTGAATTCCAATCGTTGAGAAATAATTGTAGTAAAATATCTAAATTGTGTTATATTAAGTTGATAAAATTGTAAGTCATATTCGTGTAAATATAAAACAATTTTGGAATTCCTTCCACTAATTCTAAAAAAAAGCACGTTAATTTATTAGATGCTAGAAAGAATGGTGGACCTGTCAGTATTCCACCGGTGTTATTTAAATAATGATTAAATTCCTAACTGTTCCTTTTTTTTCTAATTTTATACTTATCAGAAAAAAGCTATTTCCCTGATACAAGGAAGAACAGTTTTTTCATCTATTTACACAAATGGGTAGAAAACAGAATACAGCAGGAATCCGCGGGGATCGGTGCGGCGGGGATAGGTGCGAGATGTTATTTTTAGAGAAATCGGCGCGGGCTAAAGCGAGTCGACGGTGACAACTGGTCGTGCTGGCGATTTTGATTAGTTACGCGCTATTCATGTGTGGGTTGCAGCTCCTGACATGGCAGATGGCAGTCTGATGATCCCGAGTGAGCCCCCTCCGCTACGAGAGACCTAGGAGAATCTTCGTGCTGTCTTTGAGCCTTGAAACCTCCGTCTTGAGACGTAGAAGGTTAGACCTGCACCAACGTCTACGGGCCACGTTCTTCAAGGTATCTCTAATCATTCATATATCACAGAGCCAGTAAATTCAAGAATAGCATCGTTTCAATCTATTAAATACTTAAGCTGCAGGTTAGGAGACAGGTATTAAATCGTTCTAATCTTATTGTGAAATTACTGCTATAATTTTAATAAACGTTTTCTACATAAATTGTGTTTTATTTACATTCATCTATCTAGTCAAGAGTGCCGAACCCCCCCCCCCCCCCCTGAGTTATGTATATTGAATAAACTCGTATTTAACAAGAGTTTATACAATTGGTTTATATTTTATACTGTACAATCAACCATTAAAGTACATTACAATACTTACAACAACAAAAAAATTGTGTGATAGTCCTCGAAGCAATCAGGGACGTGGAGGCACACTTTTCAAGATTTTCAAGACTCGCCATTTTGACAACTCTCAATGATGCAGTTCGCTAACAAAACATCTTTCGCAAATATCAGGTAAAAAACTTAAGGAACGTTTTATTGCAAATAAAGCGAAAATAAAGTTTAAATATCTATAGTGCGTTTGGCATTTATAACTAAAAAAAAAAAAACAGATGTTACGCACATGTCCGTTTTACAGTTAAAAGCCGACATATTTCAGACCCGCCAGGCTTGCGGAGTTTACGACATTGCATTCTACACCCGCAAGGATGGCGGGGTTTGAGGCCAATGGGTAAAATAGAATACTGCAATACAAAACTCAGTGCCCTGAGTAATCAACATCCACATACCCAAAAGATCTTGCCGACGATTATTTCCCTTTTATTATAACAACACAAGGACAATAGCTAAATTCCCCGATACCGAGACTTCATAGTCTTGGAAATAATTATTCTGATCTGGGAGATATATTTAATTTTAAAATAATCAGTAAACATATTACATTATTGCAATAGAATATATTTTCACAAATATACTTTCCACAAATTTTGATATATTGAATATTATCCACCACACTCTTCACGTGCCGGTTGGGTAGCTCAATTTCGTGAATGTTGTAAATACCTGATTAAAAAAATTCGGCGATATATTCTTATGATAAACGAATAGCAAGTAAGAGGTTTCTATCATACTAAAACACGAATTTACATACGTACAAGGCGAAGCGGCGGATATATCAGATTTCTTCCAAAAAAGGTATCGAGAACAGTAGAAGTAGAAGAATATCAATAACTTTGGGATACAAATGTGATGGTCGCTAAGATATAGCCGTAAACTGTAATGGAAAACAAGTACTGTTCAGTTTTTACAATATTATTCAGAAAAATGTAGGAAGAACCAGATCGAACGACCGCAAGGTCAATGGTAATGTCAAAGAAACTCCATAGAAAACCAACAAATGAAGAAAATAAACACAAAAGCTGCCTACTGACAGTTCCTTCTTTTGATAAACAGAATTTTTATTTTATTATTTTATTTTAGTGGGGAAACAAACAGTTATACATATTATATTAATGTAATTACATATTACATGGTTGCATGAACCAGCGATAATAAATAAAAAAAATAAAATAATTAAAAAATCATAGATTAAAGTATGTAGGTTAGATAAAATAAAATAAAATTAGCTTTTTACCCTTCTATGTACAAAATTTGTATAAGAACACGGTCAGAAATGCTAGCGGCAACATTCCCTATGGTATGGGTAAAGATTTCATTCATTTTGTAGCCACAAAATATTTTAGAATAATTTTTATCTGTGGGCATCTCGAACTGTCATTTTGGCGGCCGCGTCACATTATGCCGATGCGTGACCTCGAAAAACATCATAAAACCTATCAATTTACGTAAATAACGCAAGTAATGTTATTTTGGTAAATAGTTTATTGTTCTAGGAATGTGTTTCAGTCAATAAAATATACGATAGGTAAAATTTAATCCACAAAACATTCAATTGAAGATCGTGAAATTTCCGTGTTTTTCTGGAAAAAGCCTGGCCCCCAACAGTACCTACAGAATATTCACAAAAATCTTGATTACTTACTAAAAACTATATTTTATAATTAAATAGGTACAAATAATACACTAAACATATTAAAAATCTAACGTCTCTTTTTCTTATCGCAAGGCGAATTCCTCAACCTAGAAATTAATATTTGAATATAAGAGATGTCGATGTAAGAGGTCAGCGCTCATTACAATACGTTACATTTCCCGCGTATTCTTGCGCCTAAAATGATTAATATTTATATTCAATGAATTATTCTGAATCACTTCAAACCCATGAATGAGTAGTTTATAAACAGAAGATGGTAAGTAATACCATCGATATTCCTGAACTCGTAATATAACTGTTTGTAGCGCGTAATTCCTAAATTTTAATTATTGACATTGACATAAATACAAAGATCTTTGAGTCAATACAACACGAACCAAAAAATAGCACGTTTCTATTTAGGTACCTGGTATCAAAATCAAATTTCGATGGCTGCAGATTTTGAATTTTTAAGATGTTAGCATCTTCTTGCACTAAAAGTAATTTTGTAACATTGGCAATCTGGAAGCGCACGGGCCTGATTTTTACCACATGTATATCAAAAAAGAACATACGAAAGATTTAAAGCCCTACATTTAGCAAAATTGGTAATTAAAAGAAAAAGATTTTGTTTACGTTCTCTTGCGGATGCCAGTGAATCTTTTTATGTTTTTGTGTCCTAGAGAATATTTTTCGAAAGCTTAGACCCAACAATCTTAAAGTATTGGTTAGTTTGGGAAGCAATAATGCCCACATCGGTGGTGCTGTGTTCGTGTTTAACATAAATATATTTCAAGAATTCCTCTTTTGCGAAACGAGATAATCTTTTTGGGGATTTGCCTCAAAGAAATTGATAGCTGATCTGCAGGTGGTTCAAAACCGAGCTCTCAGAAATGTTTTTGGACTTCCATGAGACACCCATGTCAGAGACATCTATTTATCATTTCCGGTAATCTTCCAATCACAGTCCTTCCTAAACATGAAATCACAAGCAACATTCTACAAATTACCTAACAATCAACCCACACTAACATCAAGCCACTTAACAATCAAGACATCCACACTCACAATACTCGAAATAGCAATAAAATCCGCATACCTCAAATACACACTACAAAATATGGGATAAAATCTCTGAACTATGTTGCCTATACACTATACAATTCGCTACCAGATATGTACAAGGGAATCGAGCAAAATAAAAAATTCAGAGTAATGCTTTAAAAGAATATTTTTTAAGTATGTTTAAGGATGAAACTTTCTAATTTTCTTGTCATGTTCAATTGTCTTGTTTCTTTTCTCTTCTTTTCTTTTCCATTTAGTTGTAATCATCCATATTTGTACAACCTTGTTCCCTTTTTCTTTAATTGTTTCCCATTGCTGTTTGTTCTACTCAACCTGTTTTTATTTTCGTCTATATTGTATGTGAAATTTATAATTTTAATAACTTAAATTCCGATGTAAAATTTTAACTATTTCTTCCCACCCATGATTTGTATGTTCCTCCTGTCCTAAAATGAGTTCTGTAACTCATCGGGATTGCTCTAGCAAGAAATAAAAACAGTAAAATAGAAAACAAAAATAATTTGGTCCTATTTTCTAGCTATAAACAAATTTATTTTACCTGATAGGAATGCGTGTGCACGTGTACCGTGAAATGTTATTTCGTTACACATAAATAATTACAATCGGAATATGAGAAAGTTTTCTCACCAGAGTGAGTGCGGTGAGTCCGTGACGCTTCAAATTGGATGTTCGAGAATACGAATGCTTGCATTCAGAAAAAATGACAGATTTTTCCCTAGAGTGAATCAGCTTGTCAGCCATTAAAATAATAAACAGGAAAACTTCATTTAGAACAAGGGAAAGGTTTCTCGCCAAAGTGCTTTAGCAGGTGAATCTGTAAAGATAACTTACGAGAACATGAGTAATTGCAATCAGAACAGTCGAAAGGTTTCTTCCTAGAACAAGTCAGCATGTGCTTCTTTAAACTTGATTTATGAGAACACGAGTAATCACTTTCAGAACAATTGTAAGGTTTCATTTTTGAGTGTGTCAGCATGTGCCTTTTTAAATTTGATTTTCGAGAACACGAGTAATCGCATTCAGAACAATTGAAAGGTGTCTCTCCGGAGTGAATCAGCCCGTGCAGCTTTAAATGTGATTTTTGAGAACACGAATCATCGCATTCAGAACATTTGGTCAACCTGTCACTCCTTAAATTTGATTTATGATAACATGAGTAATCGCATTCAGAACAAATGAAAAGTTTTTCCCCGGAGTGGGTCAGGCTGTGACTCTTTAAACTTGATTTTTGAGAACACGAGTAATCGCATTCAGAACAATTGAAAATTCTCCCCGGAGTGGGTCAGACTGTGCCTCTTTAAATGTGATTTACGAGAACATAAGTAATCGCATTCAGAACAACTGAAAGGTTTCTCCCCGGAGTGGATCAGCATGTGCCTCTTTAAATGTGATTTTCGAGAAAACGAGTAATCGCATTCAGAACAACTGAAAGGTTTCTCCCCGGAGTGGGTCAACCTGTGACTACTTAAACTTGATTTTTTAGAACACGAGTAATCGCATTCAGAACAACTGAAAGGTTTCTCCCCGGAGTGGGTCAACCTGTGACTCCTTAAACCTGATTTTTGAGAACACGAGTAATCGCATTCAGCACAACTGAAAGGTTTCTCCCCGGAGTGGGTCAGTCTGTGCCTCTTTAAAAGTGATTGACAAGAACACGAGTAATCGCATTCAGCACAACTGAAAGGTTTCTCCCCGGAGTGGGTCATCATGTGCCTCTTTAAATGTGATTGACGAGAACACGAGTAATCGCATTCAGGACAATTGAAAGTTTTCTCCCCGGAGTGTGTCAACTCGTGCATCTTTAAATGTGATCTTCGAGAACACGAGTAATCGCATTCAGAACATATGAAAGGTTTCTCCCCGGAGTGGATCAGACTGTGCCTCTTTAAACTTGATTTATGATTACACGAGTAATCGCATTCCGAACAATTGAAAGGTTTCTCCCCGGAGTGGGTAAATCTGTGACTTTTTAAACTTGATTTATGATTACACGAGTAATCGCATTCAGAACAAAGGAAAAGTTTTTCCCTGGAATGGGTCAGCATGTGACTCTTTAAACTTGATTTTTGAGAACACGAGTAATCGCATTCCGAACAATTGAAAGGTTTCTCCCCGGAGTGGGTCAGCCTGTGACTCTTTAAATTTGATTTACGAGAACACGAGTAACCGCATTCAGAACAACTGAAAGGTCTCTCCCCGGAGTGGATCAGCATGTGCCTCTTTAAATGTGATTTTCGAGAAAACGAGTAATCGCATTCAGAACAACTGAAAGGTTTCTCCCCGGAGTGGGTCAACCTGTGACTCCTTAAACTTGATTTTTTAGAACACGAGTAATCGCATTCAGAACAACTGAAAGGTTTCTCTCCGGAGTGGGTCAACCTGTGACTCCTTAAACCTGATTTTTGAGAACACGAGTAATCGCATTCAGAACAACTGAAAGGTTTCTCCCCGGAGTGGATCAGCATGTGCCCGTTTAAATGTGATTTTCGAGAAAACGAGTAATCGCATTCAGAACAACTGAAAGGTTTCTCCCCGGAGTGGGTCAACCTGTGACGCCTTAAATTTGATTTTTGAGAACACGAGTAATCGCATTCAGAACAACTGAAAGGTTTCTCCCCGGAGTGGATCAGCATGTGCCCCTTTAAATGTGATTTTCGAGAAAACGAGTAATCACAATCAGGACAATTGAAAGTTTTCTCCCCGGAGTGTGTCAACTCGTGCATCTTTAAGTGTGATCTTCGAGAACACGAGTAATCGCATTCAGAACATATGAAAGGTTTCTCCCCGGAGTGGATCAGACTGTGCCTCTTTATACCTGATTTATGATTACACGAGTAATCGCATTCAGAACAAGTGAAAGGTTTCTTCCCCGAATGCGTTCGCATATACCTCTTTAAATCATGTTTACTATCACAAGAGTACTGGCAATCGGAACCAAACAATCGTTGCGAAATTGTTGTCTTTATCGGATCATCTTTGTCAGTCGCCGGGTTGTTTTTCCTTTTATATATCTTTTTTTGGATGAGTTTTGCTGAAAAAAGTGAATAAATTAAGGTTAAAAAGGTTACTAAGGAGATTGAAGTATATTAATATTTGTATTAAAATTCGTATCGAATTATTCAAACCCGATGCAACAATTGTGAAAAAATATGATTCTTTGTACGGAATAATGCATTTGCAAAAGGCTTTATCTCTATTAACCCAATGGGTTTATCAAAACATGGGGGAGATCAAAAAGTTCGTAGAACTGGCGTAAAAGCGATATACTACAGATTTAAAAAGCACTTAACTCTTATTGCCAAACTCAATAAGCAATTTAAAAGCGTCCTCTCATATTAGTCTTGACGGATTGTTTGAATGAAATGATTTTGACTTTTTTTAAAATGGCTTTAAACTATATTTACTGAATAAAGCTCAAATAACATTAACCGTTCACAAAGGGAGACGATAGGCTCAAAAGCAGTTAATATCTAGTCCATGGCTTAAGTTTTTTTAATGCAAAATGATTTATTATTTTTGATTTTTTTTTAATTGAAAGGGGAAAAACTCAACCGACATAATTATTGTGACCTATTGGAAAAGTAACTACCTGCTGTTGCGAAATGCAATCCAGAAGACAAAGTAAAAAGGGTAACTTTACAAATAAATAAAGAGCAAAACCTTAACCCTAACCATTGTCATTGTATTCTATTCTGCGTATATTTTTTTTCTTTAGCTTAGTTAATTATATTTTCAAAATACGGTTCTTACCTGCTATCCGATCAACACTTTCGATGTACTCCAAACATTCCTTCTTAACGTCCTGGAGGACTATATCTATCTCTGTATCCGGCATTTCACCTTCGTCTCTTAAAGTCCCTGGTTCCGTCTTGATGGAAACACTCTCTGTGTTGGGAAGGTCCATGATGATGATTTAAGCTGAACAGTAATTAGTGGCAGCTTACAGTAAAACCTAAAACAGACGGTTAAACTGCAAACGTTAAATAAACCCAAAATTTTACGAATTCTTAATCCGTGGAATGTCAATCGAAGGCACACTGATTTCTGTTTTATTGTTCTTTGTTAACAAAAGTTAATAGCGTAGTGCCTTCCTTTCGACTGTTGGGTTTGGCTTGATTACGTTGGAATTTAACTATTTACTACCACTTTTAAGCAAGTAAGATTACTTAACCCATTGGCCACAAACCCCGACAGCCTGCCGGGTGTACGACTCAGGTACTTAACCACAAACCCCGGCACGCTGACGGGCTAGAGTAGGTACGTCAAAAAACAGAAAACGAGCACAATAGTGACATTTTTCAATAAAATTTTAAATGCCGAACACTCTGTAGATAATTAATCTTTAATTTCATAGAATTGGCAATAATATGTTTCTTATGTTTTTTCCCTGATATTTGTGTTCCAAGTTTTGTATGCAGCCAGCCGCCATTTAATTTCTTCGAAATTGCGAGTGGTTCTAGGCTTTTGGTAGTGACCCTGAACGTCCCTGATTGCTTTGAGGACTATCATAGACAATTATTTTAATAGTTATTAGTATACATGTATATAAAAATCAAAAATTATTATTGTTCGATCTAAGAATCCTATGTTTTTTTGTAACTTTTTGAATAAAAATGTGGAAAAAAACTGACGAAAAAAGGGAAGGTTATATTTGTAACCTTATTTACACATATTTTAATACTTAAAAAAATATATTTTTTTATGTTTTTCTTTACCTTAATCCAATATGTAAACAATTTTAAAGAAATTATTTAATTTGAATATACGGTTCAAAAGTAACAATAGATTTAGTACACCAATGCAGGTTTTCAATTTTTGGTACAAAATTAATTCAGTGGTGAAGGCCAACTTTTTAGCTCATTAATTCTGTGGCCAATGGGTTAACCTTAGACACCTAACGTTCGTGTGTACCCTAATAAACCTAACCATTCGTCGAATCGACTAAAATTTTTTTCATCAGTATTTTATCTATTTAATATATTTTTTTAAAATTTATTTTCAAAAAATATGAAACAAAAGTTATATTGATAAATAAAACTATTTATTTTAATGTACATAATTGGAAAATATATTTGTTTTTAAATTTTTTTAGCAAGGCACTAGGTAATTTATCATGCAAGAAAACTTAGAAAAAACTTAGATACTTAGAAAATTGACAATAAAAAAAAAAAACAAAACAGCCTCTTTTGTTTTTTTTTTTTTTTTAATATTATTTATTGCAACATTTATTCTAATTACAATTTTACAACAAATATATATATATTTTTTTACAGGTATTTTTTTTTACTACCCTTCCATTTAAAGCATTTGCTTGTGTATGGAAGGGGAGTGTACATAAATGAAATTAGTTATTAGTTATAAGTTAGTACTTAAATAATTAATTGTACATACATGTGAGCTGCAATATTTATTTGATAATGGTGTGAATTTAAAAAAAAAAGAAAGAATGTAATGGAAAACTAAGGATATTTGTAAGATTAATTGACAGTAGTTTTTTTCTTAAGAATATTTTTAAAATGTTTCTTGACAGAGAGCAGTATTCGGGTTTTATCATTAATGCTTCTGATTTCTTCTGGTAGACGATTGAAAAAAGTTCTTCCCTGGTAAGTATAATGATGCTGTGCAAAAGACGTATTTAGTTTTGGGCATAGAAAAACATGTTTAAGTCGAGTTCTGTTTTCATTTAAAAATGGATATTTATATTTTTCCTTTATAATTTGAATCAATGAATTTTTAATATATAAATCTTTAAATGTGTGTACTTGAAATTCTTCAAACAGGCGTTCTGTTGGGTAGTCTAAGGATTTTTTAAATATAATTTTAATAATTGTCCTTTGTACAATTTCTATTGGAAGAAGGTTACATTTATACGCGGATCCCCAACTAATAATAGCGTATTGTAGAGTGGATTGAACTAAGGCATAGTAGAATAAATATAGATTTTTTATCGACAGAAAATTTCTAATTCTTAAAAATATATATATTAATTTTCTGATTTTGTTTACTACTTGACATATTTGTTCCTTCCATTTCAGATTTTTGTCGATAATTACTCCGAGATATTTAATTTTATTTGTTGTTTTTAATATTGTACAGTTTGATTTGCAATAATTTTGGCTATGAGTTTTAGTATTATCGTGAATGACAATGTTAAAATTTTTGGGAGCATCGTTTGGATGGATTGCAAATGGAATTACAAATGTCTTTTCACTATTTAGTGATAGTAAATTAGTGTCGAAAAAATTAGTGTCGAAAAACTATAAATAGTAAATTAGTGTCGAAAAACTTTTCTTTGGCAAAACAAAATAAAAATATCACGATCCCTTATCCTTATGTGAAAACATAAAAACTAGTTTTTGAAGCGCAACTAGTGCAAAAATCAATTTTATGTTCACCACAAATTGCAGTGCTGCGCTTTGAGCAATAAATCTTCGTCATATGCCTTTTTTTATACGGACATAATCCACAAATTTTTCTTTTTCGCAAATTGGCAGTGTCTGTCGATCCAGGGTCATTTCTGGGGGTAGACTGACTACTTTTACATTGAACTTCAGTGCTGACACGTAATATATCTTGTATTTTACTTTTTATATGTGTTGGCATTGTACGAATTTGCAGTCTTCACTCAATTGTCTTCTTGTTTACTTACAGATGACTCCTTCGATGAATTTGTGTCCTCTTCCATCAATAAACGTTGAACATTTGCAACAGACAGCGGCTTTTGCGAAGCCATAGCGAAAAAAATGCAAAAAAACAACCACAACAATATACCAAATAGTCACACAAACCCTAGACATTCGTTGAAACGATGACTATGCGCGTAATATACCGTCAATACGGAATCCGGCGGAACCGCTCGTGCGGTGATCTTCTCGCGTATGTGACGCATGTTTGGGGGCGATGCCTGGAACGTTTCGGTGAGACCCAAACGGTTGCACTGGACATCTCCAAGGCCTTTGACCGGGTTTGGCACCGAGGACTTGTCAACAAACTGCATTCTTACGGACTTCCCGCATCCTTGTGTACGTGGGTTGCCGACTTCTTGAGGGAGAGGTCGATTCAGACGGTAGTCGATGGTTTCACCTCTTCCTCACACTCGATAAATGCTGGCGTCCCGCAGGGATCGGTTCTGTCTCCGACTTTGTTTTTGTTGCACATCAACGACCTTTTGTCATGTGCACCAATTCACTGTTATGCGGATGACTGTACAGTTCAAGATAGCTTTTCGTTTGACAAGCCCCCAAAGGGCTCACAAACTCCAACAGCTCGTAAGGCTTTGAAGCAAAGAATGAACGGATACCTCGAGAGTGTTTTCTCTTGGGGTAAAAGTAATCTCGTTGAATTTAATGTTTCAAAGACCCAATCTTGTCTGATTACGTCTAAAAGGGATCGAAATGAAAATCTAGTCTCTTTCGACGGAAGCAATCTTCCGAACAGGCCCTCCATTGATATGCTTGGTGTAACCCTAAGTGACCAGCTCAGGTATGGGGGCTCCATCGAAGCCAGAGTAAAGTTAGCCTCCCAAAAACTGGACGAACTGTACAGGGCCCGCAGATACTTTAATAGTACACAACTGCTAACCATGTACAAATCGCAAGTGCGCCCCACGGTTGAATTTGGCAGCCACCTCTGGTCTGGAGCTCCAAAATACCTGAAAAATACCCTCGTTTGATAGATTCTCCCATCTTAACAGACGGATTGCAATCTTTAGAGCACAGGCGTCGGGTGGGAATGCTATTCTTGTTCAACCGGTATTACAATGGAAGATGCTCCGAGGAACTAGCATCATTGATCCCTTCCGCACCGGTGCATAGTCGGGAAACACGCCAAACGCGTGCCCAACATTTGTACACAGTTGACATTTGTCACATGAGAACGGGTCGTTTCTTCGACTCGTTCTCACAGCTCGGCTGTGGAATGATTTGCCGGCTTCTGTGTTTCCTCCTTCCTACAACATGGGTCTCTTCAAGACCAATGTTCATTCCTTCCTCTCCTCAAAAAGACCCTCCACACAGCATCCCAGATGACATAGGCCCTGAGGGAAATTGTTTTCCTCAGGGCCTCCTGTGTGGAGTTAATGTAAAAAAAAAAATATATATATATATATATATCAAAAAATACTGTACTTACGTGCCAAACCCGGGAAGGCGTCTACTAATATCTACAGGAATTCCAAAAACTGAAAAAATCGAACTAATATCTATGAGAAAGAAATTGTTGACGAATATCTACAGCTCAAACTGTTGACGAATATGTATGAGAACCAAAGTGTTGACGAATATCTACAGCACTGGCAGAGGTTGGATTTGCAATTATGTATAGCATATTGGAATAACGTAATATTGCGTATGCAGTTTAAAAAACTTCATTTATGTAAGTATGTATATAAAAATCCCTAATATCTGACTATTGGACACATTTAGCTGATTAATCCAACCTACGCTCTGTAGATATTAGTCAACACTCTGAAGTTCGTAGATATTAGTTCAATATATGAGCTGTAGATATTCGTCCGACATACAGGCTGTAGATATTATATCTAGAGTCAAACCCGGCCACTCCCCGTAAGAGTTTTACGAGCACTGAGTTGACAAGGAACGACACGATCATCCGCGCACGCGTTAAAAAAGGACAGCCTATTTTGTGTCGCGTATTCGCCGAATCGACGAAGGTTAGGTTCCTGTTTATTGAAAATTCTAAAATTAATAAAGCTGTCCAAAGATTGGTATCTGATGTCAATTTACTTTTTTCCCTTATTAACAGTTCTGCTTTATTGTGATTGATTGCATTTCAAGTTCCTAATAAAGTCACACGAACTAAAAATATACACTGCAACAAATATGTCAATAATTGTCATCGTGTTAATAATTTATTTCCAAATTCAATATAGAATTTGGCAAGTAAGAAGCATTTTATTTTCATGTGTGTGGTGTGTGTGTGTATAGAAAATTTTAAAGTAGTGTAATTCAGTTAATATTGCTTGCCGCCGCCTAATTCTTTCAGATTCGGATTTCCCGGCCCATAGTTAGTATAAAAATGACTAGTTTGATTTTCTAGGAAACAAAATGCTTCCAAAATGGCTATTTTCCTGTATGTGTATAAAAATTTTTAAAGTCGTGTAATTCAGTTAATATTGCTTGCCGCCGCCTAATTCTTTCAGATTCGGCTTCCCCGACCCCAAATTAGTATAAAAATAATTAGTTTGATTTTCTAGGAATTTCGCCCCTAAACCGAAATTTTTCCTTCATCTGTGATAAACATCATAGATATAAGACAGGGCGGCATTTTCATATTAAGTCTATAGTTTATTCTACATCATGGGAGTGACTGAGATGCCAAGATACACATTACTAAGACGAATACGGAATTCTGTATGAGATGACCTACTATCATAGGTTGTCATTAAACGGCAGTTGAGTACTAAAACTACGAAGTCGAAGACAAAAATACAATTGATTGTTTTTGCTTACCACTTTCGAGATTTCTACCACGCGTCTATGTAGGTATTATATATAACGTCATTGCGTTTGACTAAACTTCTTTTCACAGAACTGTGTGAAGACGCTCTTGTAAGTAGGTAATTCAAATATTCCGACAAACGCGCTGTTCATCGGTAAATGCAATAATCACGTGCATTGTGAACGGAAAATTGTAACAATTTGTTGCACTTGATAGCGAATGAGGTGGAAAAAAGCACCAAAAAACGTTCGTCCAAGTAATATAAAAAAATTCTGGGTAGTTAAGGCAGTAGCGTAACCGGTGATTAGAAAGTTCACCAAAGTTTGTATGACATTGAACAGCAAACAAGGACTAAGGACTTAAATATTCCAGATGCTTCAGATAACCGATTTTATACATTGAATGAATGACGGTGAATATAGTTAACAGATTCGTACCTCGATACAATAAAAGGCTTGTGATCACAATTACAACGAGGGATACTACTTCATAAACAAGATGGATGCCAAGAGTGTCGCGTTTCTCGCCTCGCGTCTGTCAGCTGTTGCAACGGGGTTGCCAATGCACGTGTTTTAAAATACCCACAATAATAATTCGACAATTTGTAGAGCACCGTTTTTATGAATAATCACCTCAAAGATACAAGAGTTATTCAAGTTCCACAAAAATGAATCAAAATTCAGTCGTTAATAGAATTATTCATCACTTTTCATCGTCGGATTTTCTCTTTCGTTCAGGCTTTAAAAATAGATTAATGTGAATATTTACTGAAAGAAAATGAAACCATGGGACATCCTCAGGATTTTTGAAGATCGTTATTTTTAATTTGGTTGGAAAACCAAGAAATGCCCAGATTCTCCGCCTTTTCCCCACCGCAAGGTTCTCCCGCAAATTATAGAATTCTTGAAATATCTATCGCTATTTTGGGTAACTTGCAACAACATGCCAAATGCCAACCCTACTAATCAATGGATTTGGTGAAGCAAGTTTTGAAAAAATGCTCTTAATAAAATTGCCGTATCCAACGTTGGGAGGCGTCTACTAATATCTACAGGAATTCCAAAAACTGAAAAAATCTAACTAATATCTATGAGAATCAAAGTGTTGACGAATATCTACAGCTCAAACTGTTGACTAATATCTATGGGAACCAAAGTGTTGACGAATATCTACAGCACTGGCAGAGGTTGGATTTGCAATTATGTATAGCATATTGGAATAACGTTATATTGCGTATGCAGTTTAAAAAACTTAATTTATGTAAGTATGTACGTAAAAATCCCTAATATCGGACTATTGGACACATTTAGCTGATAAGTCCAACCTACGCTCTGTAGATATTAGTTCAACCTACGCTCTGTAGATATTAATCAACACTCTGAAGTTCGTAGATGTTAGTTCAACATATGAGCTGTAGATATTCGTCAAACATACAGGCTGTAGATATTAGTATTCAGTAGATAATTGCTCGCATGCGATAATTATGTACTTTGTCTATGGTTTTTCTATCATCTAGTAATTATCTACTAATTTTCGATGTAAAGCGTATTTTGGAATTTCTAATAGATAATTATCTATTACAAAGCAGTAGATAATTAGACTATTGGTTTTAGCAGTAGTTCAACTGTCAAAAAGTGTCACTTGTACGGTTTCACCTTACTTTACTTCTATTCCAACACAGTGGTACGATGCATTTTAGTAAGCATGTGTGTGTGTTACAATGCAATATTTGATATCAAATAACTCAGGAAATTTGGTAATAATTAAAAGAAATGTTTATTTTATTTATTTATTACAAAATCCTTTTTAAAATGTATAACAATTTTTGACAATAAAATATAAAACTATACAATAATAAGTTTAAAAGTTGAGTAATCAGTATACTATTTTATTGTATTTTTGTTTAATTTGTAAATTATGCTATTCTACTAAGTTATGCCTGTCCCAGAGTAGCGTTATAGAATGCAATTCTATTTTATTGCATTTGTCATAGTATGAACTGAACTATGTGTCCCCGAAAATACTGGTCCGAGGCAGTCAACACTTAGATCAGCAACCTCATCAGCTGTAGGCAAACTAATGGAACCTAAACGCAAGCCAAATACTAAATTTGGAGATCGCGTTTTCGGAGTATCTGGGCCGAAGGCTTGGAATAAACTCCCTCCGAAACTTAGATGCATAACAAGCCCAACAGAATTTAGGTCCAAATTAAAAACCTACCTTTTTGGGCTCTCATACCCTTAAATAAAAATATCTATCTGAGAGTATCATAAAATTTTACTTTTGTTTTCAAAGTGCGCTCATTACAAAACATATTATGTATTATTCTATCTTCTTACTTCTTCTGGCGCTAATCTTAATCTAATTGTATGTTATTAAGTCACTTGCTTTAGGTTAGCATTTAAATGTCTTAGTCTTAAGTCACTAGCTATAAGTCTTAGATGTAAGTCAGTAGTTATAATTGTAAATCTTAATTTTAAGCCAGTAAAATAAGTCTCTAGCTATAAGTCTTAAATCTTAATTGTAAGCCAGTATAATAAGTCTCTAGCTATATGTCTTAGATGTAAGTCACTAGTTGTAAATCTTAGTTGTAAGCCAGTAATATTAATTCCTTTAAATACTTATTTGTACAGCGCCCTTGGGGTGATTTTTCACAAAAAAGGCGCTATATAAATTAGCCAAATATTATTATTATTATTATAATGTATTTATTTTTATAAGAACCTACACATTATGCATTTTTATTAGTTCCCAGTATGCAAACGATTGAAATACATTACCTTAACAAATGTTATTTTATTAATAGGTACAGTTATTTTATTAGTAGTACAAAATGGGGATAAATCACAGATTAACAACTACCGACCAGTTTCTTTGATCAACTCTGTGTCTAAAATTATCGAGAAGATTGTTAAGAATCGGCTCAGCCTGTACCTAGAAAACAACAACATCCTTTCCAATAGCCAATACGGTTTCCGACCAGGTTTAGGCACTGAAAATGCCATTGCTAAATTGACAAAAATTATCTCTAATAACATAGATAGAGGTACAAAATGCATTGCGCTCTTCCTGGATCTAGCAAAAGCATTCGACACTATCTCTCACAAAATTCTGAAGAATAAACTACAGCGCATCGGTATACAAGGGCAGCTCTTCAATTGGTTGTGTAGCTATTTAGATAACAGGAAGCAAAGAGTGCTCATCAACGACACTATAAGCGATTCAGCTAATATTAAATTCGGTGTACCCCAAGGAAGTACATTAGGACCACTTCTATTCAATATATATATAAATGATCTATGTAACAGTTCCTTTGCCGACCACATTATCACCTTTGCTGATGATTCAGTCTTACTATTTGAAGACAAAAGCTGGAATGTTGTTCACAGTAAAGCAGAAGTAGGGTTAAACAAGGTCAAACAATGGTTAGACAATAATCTCCTAACACTTAATCTAGATAAAACCAAATACATCCGTTTCAGAGCAACACAAGCAGGAGAACCAAAAGAAATACACAACATCATTATTCACCATTGTATTGACCGGACCACATGTAAATGCTTAAACTTAGAATGTGTCGATAGTATAAAATATCTAGGAATTATCATAGATAAATCTCTGAGATGGGACGAACATATTGTCTCGACTTCCACAAAGATTAGAAAGCTTACTCATCTATTCATGTCTGTTAGAAATATTCTTTGCGTAAAAGATCTGAAACAAATGTACCATGCCTTGTGTAACTCACTGCTAGAATATGCATCCTTGGGATGGGGCGGCTGTTCCAAAACAATAATTGATCCCCTAGCAAAAGCACAAAAATCACTTCTAAGGGTCATCCTTAAGAAACCATTTAGGTATCCCAGTGAGCTATTATTTAAAGAGATACGAGTTCTTGATGTACGGCAACTATACATAAGAAAAATTATTTTACATACACAAAAACACCGACATCACTATCCATCCATCGATCATCTCCACAACACCCGTCATGCAGGGAGGAATCCAGTAATTCCGCCTACTACAAACACATCACATGCCCAAAGACAATACTCCTACTTAGGGCCTAAATTGTTCAACTTCATACCCGATGATTGGAAACTGAAAAGTACAAGCATTTTACGGAAATTGGTTAGCAATTGGCTTCTGGATATGGGGAGAGTCGAGAGCGAACATATGCTAACACAATCTCACATACCTAATATGTACTAAAAAGTTTATATTAATGCATAAAAATAAAACTTTTACTCTGTTTTTTGATCCGTGTAAAATAAGGACTGGTCTTTGATTCTTGTAAAATAACGACTATACATTTCTAAAAATAAGTTTTGAAAATTTCTATATAAATACATTGGAAATTCATATTCATATAGTCGGGTTTATAAATGGGTAATTTCTTTTACTTAGGAAAATCTAAAAATAATAGTACATTTATTAAAATTAAATGGTCATAAATGCATTGATGATTCATATGTCAAATATTGGTGTATTAAATGTGTAAATTCTAATTATGCAACTGCAAATGTTCTCCAAAATAACCCAGAAAAAATATCATAATTGTGATCTCCCGATAGAAACCATTCACTTATTCGGAATACAATTATTAATGTAATTAAATGTAATGCCTTTGTAATTTCAATGGAAAAAAATTTGGTTAACTTTTTTACCTAAAATATTGAATTCGAAATTGGATAGGTCCGATGGTTACGAACTCCTGCAACTCCATAGAGAGGTACAGGAAGTCGGTACCATCGATACATCGCATCGGCTTGGCACAGCGAAACATACTTATAGGTGTAAATACACGGTTAATGTTGCAATTTTACAAACCTTGGATCTTACTTTTAAATTTGTTGGTTGGATTTTTATATTATATACGTATTTTTTTAATTGTAACATGTTGATATTATATATCCCACTGTACTAAATTTTTGTTGCCTATATTTTTATTTAATTTAAATACCTTTTATTCACATCGTAACTTTATCTAAACTATCTGTTTTCTCATGTTAAAGATGGAGGTACTGCCTTTATTATTTATTATTTATGTAAAAGCACTCTGGGCGTAAAATAAAAGAAATAAATAAACAACTAAATAAATTAATGTTCTCCAAAACGAGTTTGAAAAATCATTTTTCATATATTTGGATTATAATTGTGTAATTTCTACTATTTAAGAAATTCTAAAAATTATGGTACTTTATTAAAATTAAATAGTTATAAATACATTGTGAATTCATATGTCAAATATTGGTTTATAAATGTGTAAATTCTGATTATGCAATTGTAATGTTCTCTAAAATGGCCTGGAAAGAATCTCCTTCTTGTGATCTCACTAAAGAAAACACTCATAGAACATTAATAAATGCATTCACTATGAATGCAAATTGACCTTGAAAAAAATCACATCTTTGCGATTCTTTTAAAGACATAAAGAAACCATCCCTTAATTATATACAATTCTTAGTGTTCTCAAAAGTTGTCTCGACAGAAGCAAATTCCCGTGATATTTTGAACGTAACTATTTCTTTGTTAAGAATATTATGAACTAAATATACAATTTGGCTGTCCTGAAACGGGTTTTCTGCCCAGTTGGACAGACAAATGATCACATTGTAATGTATTGTAATATATATGCATATTTAAATAAATAAATAAATAAATAAATAAAAAAAAAAGTTTCATTTAACTCTTAATTCAACACAGCTAACGATCAAATAGTAACAGAAAGTCCAAAGGTAAAGCAAAAGTCGGTAATATTTTGAAAAACACGCAAGAGGAAACAACTACTTCTTCAACGAACAACAAAGTGAATTGACAGATTGACAGCCGTAAACAGAAAAATGTATCAAATCTATGGAGTCAAAGACACGGGTTACCATATAAAAAAATAAAATTGGTACATTTTTATGTTGGTATTAATATCGGTTGTTTTACATTATCTACGACGGTCGAAAATACGCATTTATCGAAACAGTAGATAATTTATCGTGCGCGATCCTCGCATGCGAAAAATTATCTACTGAAATGAAAATTGGGTCCCTGGAGTCCAACGTTGCACATGTTCGATCCCTAGATGTGGGGTGATAATGCAAAACTGACTATTTCCAAAATGGACTAAATTGAGTTATATATGCAGTCAGACAAATTCGAGGCCAAGGAATCGAATGGCATCATTATTTTTACGATAAAATGACGAAATCCTCCTCATTTTCAATTTGAAAAACACCTTTTTCTGCAAAACTGACTATTTCCAGCTAAAAATTAGGTACCTTTTTCTGCAAAAGTGACTAATTCCATGTTTATGGCAAATTTGACTATTTCCAATACAAATATTATAAAGCGGCAAAATTTTTCTTGCAAAACGTACTATTTTTTAAGTTACTTTCAGACAAATAAAATAACCTCTCATTTCAGTAGATAATTGCTCGCATGCGATAATTATGTACTTTGTCTATGGTTTTTCTATCATCTAGTAATTATCTACTAATTTTCAATAGCGTATTTTGGAATTTCTAATAGATAATTATCTATTACAAAGCAGTAGATAATTAGACTATTGGTTTTAGCAGTAGTTCAACTGTCAAAAAGTGTCACTTGTACGGTTTCACCTTACTTTACTTCCATTCCAACACAGTGGTACGATGCATTTTAGTAAGCATGTGTGTGTGTTACAATGCAATATTTGATATCAAATAACTCAGGAAATTTGGTAATAATAAAAGAAAAATTTATTTTATTTTTTTATTACAAAATCCTTTTTAAAATGTATAACAATTTTTGACAATAAAATATAAAACTATGCAATAATAAGTTTAAAATTTGAGTAATCAGTATACTATTTTATTGTATTTTTGTTTGTAAATTATGCTATTCTACTAAGCTATGCCTGTCCCAGAGAAGCGTTATAGAATGCAATTCTATTTTATTGTATTTGTCATAGTATTTATTTATTTTTATAAGAACCTACACATTATGCATTTTTATTAGTTCCCAGTATGCAAACAATTGAAATACACTAAACAAATGTTATTTTATTAATACTGTTTCATTTAACTCTTAATTCAACACAGCTCATGATCAAATAGTAACAGAAAGTCCAAAGGTAAAGCAAAAGTCGGTAATATTTTGAAAAACACGCAAGAGGAAACAACTTGCCAACTTAGGGGTAAAATAAGTGGGATGGGATTTTTTTACCGGTTTAATAGGTGTTTAGGAGTATTTTTTGTGGTATTTTTGGGGGTTTTGTGATTCCAAATATTTTTTTAAATTTTTATTACATCGTATACACGGAGCACTCGCACACTTCTTATTTGAGGATTTATTTTTATTGTACAAAAACTTGCTGAAACGACTTGTGCCTTCACAAATGGAAAAATTGGTGGACTCTTGAAGTTGTAGAATTTTTTTTTTAATTTCCGAGAACACCTGATCCATACAGCTTCAATGTGTTTTGGTTTTGATTTTCTAAATATATCACAAGATCTTGAAGAAAATGATATATTTTTTTTACAGTAAATACCGTACAAGAATCTCAACTGCTCCGTCTGAAGCCAGTGAGACTATGGCATTCCCCAAATTAGGTATGTTGTGAGGCTGAAGGTAGTGAGGAGGGGAAGGAGGTGGGGAAGAGGAGGGTTGGGAAGTACCTGGCTATTCAGATCTGGTCACCAAACACGGCTAAAGCCATTTTCAAGCAACATTTCAATTCTGAATGGTGGTCTTACACCAGGGCGATACTGATAGTATCTTCCACTCTGGAACATGCCCTAAATATACTATAATATATATTATTTTAAATGAATTAATTGTGAAATAACACAAATTAATCAAATAAAATTTACTTGCGCATGCCGGGTTCGAACCCCAATCTCCGGATCGTGAGTCAAGAGTCTTACCCACTGGACTACGGAGGTCGTCAGGTCATTTGATGGATGAAAATTAAAATCTCTTGATTTTATGAAACAAACAGCCCCGTATTTTGCGTATCGCTTGAGAAAGATATGTTTTATAAGGTATATAACAAATCGCGTACTGGCAACACAAAATATTTGGAAATGGCGTCTTAGACAAAACGGTTTGACATCTTGGTTTTCTGCATAACATTAAAAGGTAAGATATAGCATTTTTCTGTTGAAAATAATTATTATACTGTATACAGATGTTTAATCTGATCGATAAATATGATTTCCATTCAAAAACATTGCTTTTTCATTTTGTTTTCGCTAAAAACGTTCATGATCCTGTGATGGCGCATTGGTGGATGTTTTTAATGGAGATCTTCTTGTTTTGGCCTTTTGTATTGTTTTACGTATTTTAATTTGATTCTTTCAAGATGTATTAATTTATTTTAATGTTTTCCGGTAGACTATATATAACTTATTGTTATCATTTTTATAGATGGCTGTTAGAGGTTTGTCACATGAAGAAATAACTATTGCACTGGAAGGAGACATTTCCGATGTCAAATGGGAGTCTGACGGTGAAGGTGAAGAGAGCTGGTCAGTGGAGTATCTACAAGATGACCAGGATCAGAACCAGTACCAGGACATCAACATTCAGCATTCGTCCGTAAATTAATTTGAGGTTAGGTCGGTTAGGATACCTTAGTTTTTGTGTTATGTTTTATTATCAATTGTCTTATGTGTTATTTATTATCAATTGTCTTATGTGTTATTTATTATCAATTGTCTTTACTGAAAATAAACATATTTAAAGATGTTCTCAGTGTTTCATTTGTCTGATGTAACATTTTCTGATTCCAATAATTTTGTTCTTAAATAATTTATTGGGCTAATGAAGTAGGTCGAGAGCGATTATATTGTCTATGGTAGACAAATAAGTTTCCTCTATCTTTAGTCTATTAGCGCTGGCAGGTGCGGGAAGGGCGAGGGGGGGGGGGGGGGGGGCTGGTTAAGTTGGTGACGAAAACCGCTAGGAGGAAAAAGCCCGAAGATATCGATCTAGGGGTTAGTATATTTATGTACCAGTCGTTCAGCAGAGGTGGTTTGTTCAGCCGGGTCTCGTCGCGCGGGATTTTGCTCATCGCGCGAGTGACAATATTAGTATTATTTTTTTATTAAGTATTAACTTTATGAGTAAAACCTCAAATTGTATTAATATTAATTAACCCGCCATTGGTGACGTGAATTTGACTCGTTGGAGACCCCGGTCTCACGCACCGGGGTTTTCGACTACCATTTTTTCAATAATTTACTATTCATGTTTTTTTTCAATGGAAAGTTAATAAAATGATATCTTCTTCGTTCAATAAAACATAGGTATTCCTTAAAATCAATTCTTTTTTATTAAAATAGCACAATATCTTCAGATGCATTAAAATTATGAGATATTTTAACAATATTTATTTAAACCCAACAATCTGAAATATTTAAAAACTAAATCAGTCTTCGTGAGTCTTGTGACGGTTCGCACATAAAATAAAAGAACATAAATGATAATACTTATGTTTTTTTTATTTATTTTATCTTATAAAATTACCTATAACCATTTGACTTACTTAGTTGGTGATGCCGATCTCCAAAATTCCTTGACGTGCGTCCGCGTCGGGGTCGTGGGATAGTCCGGTGGCAGGGGGCTTGGATTAAGGCAGCTATTCGAAATCGCAGTGTGATTCGATGAACGGTAAAAAAAATATTACACTTTTTTCGAATTACCCTGTCTCACAGACATATACGTCACCAATGGCGGGTTAAATGACAAAAAAACTCGGTTGGCTTTCGCTAGTATTGTATTCATTTAATTAAATATTATTTTATAGTTTAATCCAATTTTTTTTAGTTATAATTATGCACAGAGCATGCGTTTACTTTGTGTGACATGTACCAAATGTCCCAAATGTTACATATTAACCCGCCCAAATCCACGATGCGATTTTAGTTTACAAAGCTCTTTCAAACATCAATAACTCCTCAAATGCTTCAATCATTAAATCAACATTTTAGGTATTCCTAAAAAATATATTTTTGGATCCGTAAAAAATATTAAAAAAATTGTGACGATTCTGTATAAAATAATAAAAAATGTTTTCCTAAAAGTCGACACATTTCTATGTCAGATGAGACAACAAATTTTAAACTTCTACGGGAATAACAGAGAAGACCAAACATTAATTCATTCCAACCTCATTAACCTATGTCCAATATTACGATCTCCTTTTAGTGATGTATGATAAAAAGAGATGTAAAATAAAACGTTAAAACCTTTTGCCTATCTGTAGAGACTATTTTACTTCTCAAAGTTGACATCATAATACGTTTGTCGTCGCTTTCTAGTGCATTTATTTGAAATGTCTGGAAACAGAGATGACAATATTAAATATCTTGCTGCAAAAAAATTTGGGTTGCTTGACATTCCGTTTTCATAAAAAAAGAGCCACAAAAAAAATAAGGAACAACATCGGAAGGTTCGGCCGACTGACCACCTGATCCTCAAACCAGAGTCATTTTTTAATCCCTTTCTGCGTATTTCCTTAAAATTAACGACAAAATGGTACGATGGTAGACAATCAGATGACGGGGGACGTTTTTTGTTTAGTTTTATGGGTTTTGGGTTATTTGCAGGGTCATGCCACATTAGTTAAGAAGTAATAAATGTTTGTTTACTTTCATTTTATTTTTATCAATTAATCTCTTCGTGGAAGACTTGATTAAGACAATGACAATGCAGTACTTTTTTTACAATAGCTCCACACAGGAGGCCCTGAGGAAAATAATTCCCCTCATGGCCTATGTCATTCTTGGGGATGATCTGTGGGGGGTCTTTTCAGGAAAGGAAGGTTAGGAAGTTCTGAGAAGGAAAAGGATATAAGGGGTGGGTAGGAATCTGGGTGTTATTGTGTCCAGGAGGACGTATGAATCCATCTCTTCCACTGCGGTATAAGGCGATGTTCCGAGAGAGTACAGCTGGAGAAGTCAAAGAGACTCCTTCAACCATTCTCTCCTGATCCGGCCTGCCATGCAGTAGGTAGGCAGATGCATCCACCGCCAAAATCAGGACAAATCTCTACCTACGAACCCGGGCACCCCTACTAAGTCACCAAACGTAGCTTACTACTAGGGGTGACCTTTGGCAGATGTGTTGGTTATCCAAAAAATGGTTCCCGGGGCGGCGGCACCCATACCCGCCTCCCAAAGTGAAAAGCAAGGCATTGAACTGGCAAAGGAAGGATAATTGTTGACATGCTGTATAAATGAGATTCCTGATATATATGTGTTGTAAAACCATATAGTTACATTAAAGGTAGAGCCATGTTAATTTGTGGAGATCTGGAAGAGATACAAGATACAAGTCCGATAAAAATTATAATAATTTCCACCTTTTTCTAGCACCGTCTAGTGATAAAGTCACGTCAAGTGTACTTGTGGATGGGATTAAAATGTACGCTTATTTAGTTATGGCATTCAAAAAGGAAGATATGACGCGAAGTGAATAGCCAAGGAAGTCACGGCATGGTCAAGTGAATCAAATACTTTCGGTCGGACCATGCCAAGAGACAGAATAATAGAAATATACAGATAAATCATTTTTAATGGTTTTGGTGGTATATCCTCTCTGCTGCAGAAGGTAGTTTCGGTATTGAAGACAATACTTCATCCAAAATACGATTGTAAACATTACTGCACCACCATAAAACTCTTTTGTGAGGGTCGGGTGCAATATTTAGAATCTTACCTACCTATTTTATTACCAAAACTACCCCTATAAAATAATTATTTTAAAAAGGGACTTTCTTTCCATTGAAACAGTAGCAAAGTGACGTCTTTACAAATGATTATTACATGGAAGGAAGTAGCAATAAATATAAATGGTTAGGTTTCAATGAATTGAAGGTACAATTTGCAATGAATGTTACGATTTTTAGAATATATTTTTTTTGGAATTATTTATTATTTTTACTATTTTAGAACGCTCACTGTCTTTGTTTAACTTGCTATTTCGATCATCTTCTAAAATGCATATTTTTCATAATAACGGCATGCCGTCACCTCTAAAACCATTTATTGGACAACTAACACTTCTGCCATAAGTGACCTTCAGTAGTTTGTTACGTTTGGTGACTTAGGAGGGGTGCCCAGGTTCATGGGGTATAAGTTCTTATAGTTTCGTATAGTACTAGATGACGTGTGGTCGCCATTTTACGATTTATTGTAGATTTACTATAGACGAATCCATTACATAATACATATGTAGGTAAATATAATAACAAAGTCTTTGTTTTGCTTTTTTGTAGAAATCTTTTTCATCTACATTTTAACCTATATTTTGTTATGATAAACACATCGGATTAATGTTAAAATAACATTTTACCTAAATGGTTTTGGTCGTTATGTTCCTGTGAAATAAATGTTTTTAATTTGCTATGTAAACTATTTCCACCCATAAAAGTCAATTTTATCCTAAAAGTTATCACTAAAAATCGATAAAAAAAATAAATTTCGCAAAAATGTTAAAACATACGAGTATTAAAAAAATACTAGTGGGAGTTCACACCGGTAGAAGCGAAACCTTCAGAAAATTAAAGTAGACAAGAGTCGGAAGGCTACGAAGCACCGCATAAAGAGGAGATCGATTATTCTAACCCATTCTCTAAAAATGCTATAGATGCATGTGTTTGTCTCTTTTTAGTGTCGCTTTTTCGTTTATCCAGTTTCAAATCACAACGGTGCTAAAGAAGTTTTCACTTCAAAGTAATTATATCATTATTTTTTCGTGGTTTGCTTATTGTTTTTTTTAGTGTCGCTTTTTCGTTTCATCCAGTTTCAAATCACTACGGTGCTAAAGAAGTTTTTCACTTCAAAATAATAATAAAATTATTCTTTTCGTGGTTTGCTTATTTTTTCTTTTTTGTGTCGCTTTTGCGTTTCATACAGTTTCAAATCACAACGGTGCTAAAGAAGTTTTCACTTCAAAGTAATTACAACATTATTTTTTCTTGGTTTGCTTATTGTTCTTTTTAGTGTCGCTTTTTCGTTTCATCCAGTTTCAAATCACAACGGTGCTAAAGAAGTTTTCACTTCAAAGTAATTATATCATTATTTTTTCGTGGTTTGCTTATTGTTTTTTTTAGTGTCGCTTTTTCGTTTCATCCAGTTTCAAATCACTACGGTGCTAAAGAAGTTTTTCACTTCAAAATAATAATAAAATTATTCTTTTCGTGGTTTGCTTATTTTTTCTTTTAAGTGTCGCTTTTGCGTTTCATCCAGTTTCAAATCACAACGGTGCTAAAGACGTTTTCACTTCAAAGTAATTACAACATTATTTTTTCTTGGTTTGCTTATTGTTCTTTTTAGTATCGCTTTTTCGTTTCATCCAGTTTCAAATCACTACGGTGCTAAAGAAGTTTTTCACTTCAAAATAATAATAAAATTATTCTTTTCGTGGTTTGCTTATTGTTTCTTTTTAGTGTCGCTTTTGCGTTTCATCCAGTTTCAAATCACAACGCTGCTAAAGAAGTTTTCACTTCAAAGTAATTACAACATTATTTTTTTCTTGGTTTGCTTATTGTTCTTTTTAGTGTCCCTTTTTCGTTTCATCCAGTTTCAAATCACAATGGTTTTAAGAAGTTTTTCACTTGAAAATAATTATATTTTTTTTTCGTGGTTTGCTTTCGTGTAAAACTGTAACAAAAATTTAAAATTCGAGTGTTCTTAAGTTAGTATTGTATTTTTATTGTAATCTATATCTCTATGCAACTAGTATTAAAACCATTTTATCTGGTATTAACTTAGATCAGCAAACATAATAAGCTATTTTTTACTATAAAGTATTTATGAAATGATAGTATTTAAAAAATGATAGTAGGTCGGTGTCAGCCCTTACTAGTACCTAGCGCATTCCACATGTGGCTTTCTGAAACAAGGGTACTATTCTGAAGGCTAACGTGACCCTAGGCGGTCGCTGTCATAGCCGGCCCGCCTTGTTGGGCGTTTCAAATAATATTTGATTATTTATTATGAATGATTTTTTTTTAATATTTCAGTTTTAGGGCACACAATCAATATTTTTTTCTTACAATAAATTAATATAAGCCAAATTAAAAATATTCACCATAATATTTTTACAAAAAACCTGAAATAATTTCCAAATCCCATAGAGTAACGCTGTGTTACAACACGGTTTGTCGAGGGTATTTTTAGCATGGTATGGGAAAGGTTAAAAATAAATATTTGATTGAATTTTACATGATTGTTTTATAATATACCTATTAGTAATAATATAAATAAATATGCTATAATAATGTATTTTTTGGCTATTTATAAAAAGTAAGCAAAATGGTCTATGCATACGCGATTCCTCGTGTGGGTTTTAAAGGCGCGAGTGCTCGCGTGTTAACAGCTTGCTGTCGTACGAGATACTGCAACAATTTAAGGCTTGTCTTTTTTTTTTTGAAATTTGAAGTGAAGTCTAGATTTACATAAGGAATAGATTATTATTTTAGTAGTTTTAGATCAGATAAATTTTAGATTTAAGATATAAAATTATATGGCTAAAAAATGTTAAGATATGAAAAATACATTTAACACCTGAGCAGATGACTCTATTATCAAAGATATTAAAATGTTCGTATGAATGTTTTCTTAATTTCTTCTTTATCTATGGAAACTTCTTTGACGTTTTCTAGTTACCAATTGTGGCTTGCGTGGTCGTGGTGGCTCAATATTAGCCTTGCTATCCTTTCCTCAAGTAATATTGTATAAACTGAACAGTATTTGTGTTCCATGATAGTTTAGAGCCATTTCAGCGAACAACACATTTACATCCCTACGTTATTAAAATTTTCGCCATTCTACTGCTCGCGCTACGTTTCTTGGAACAATTCGAATATAATCGCCGCGCTTCGCCTTGTGCGTAAGTAAATACGTTTTGCTGCTCGTTTATCATAAGAATAACTCCTAAGGTCTTTTAATCAGGAATTACAAAATTCGCGATGTAATATATTGCACTACCCAACCGGCACGTGTTCTTTTCATTCATGGGCCGTGGTGAGACTTAAACCAGTCTGTGATCCGATAGTCCCATGTTGCATAATAAATGCTAAGACATTTAGGGAATTGTCCCGGAACGGTTCATCTACGTCATTTTCCATTAGGTTGTTCGATCAATCATTTTTGCATTGATTAAAAACCGATGGTTGTATTTAAAATATCGAATATTTTTCCTATTCATACATAATATCACTTTACGTTCAATTCCATCTAGATACGACCATAACCATTTAGATACCTACGTTTTTTTAGCAGTTTTTGAATTGACGATAGATAAGTTAAAAACTTATCTGTGAACAGCTAATACATACCAGTACCTACCACTAAAAATGTATCGTTAACACCGTTTGGCATTGTGTTGAAATGTTTGTTTATAGTGATTGCAAGTGACTTTTTGTTTTCATGTACATATTTTTTAAATTGCCATTTGATCCTGATACGGGTAGAGCTGAAATAATAATGTATCATTAATAAATAATATTTATAACCATCAAGACGATCGCAGCACCCTCCATTTTTGTTTCAATTTGTCAAAATGTAATCTAAAATATATGTAGGTAATCTTTTGATGACGTTTGCCTGGTGTCTACTATCATCACATCATTTTTCCTACTTGTCCTCGAGGGTTAGCCAAAATAAATATCTCGGGAGTATTTAGTTTATAACACCGTATTTATTCTATGCAACTATGTTTTGAGTTTGTGTATTTTGGTTTTGTATTATAACTTGAAGGAACACAATGTCTTTTCTCAAACTGCCATGTCAACTACGTTGCAAACTTCAGTATTATACCTAAGTTCAAAAATATTTTTTTGAGAATTTTAAACAGACACTTGTCCAATTTCCTTAGTGAAGAGACCCCTCCACTCCTCGTGGTCCTGCACGGCATGGAGAACTGCGGCACTGATGTTACTGACATAGGTGAATTTTGATCACACCGATGCATCAGAGATCTTTCACTGCTTCTCTTGCCTTCCACTTTGCTCGTTATTTATAGCCCCTGATACGAGATAATATTATACTTGATGCTTTACAATTGTAGAACAAGAAAATCTTGCTTTGATTGTGCATATTCTGTCTTACATAATTTATTTATTTATTTATTTATTAATCATTAACGCCCTTATGGGCTTTTACATACATTTACATTTTTTTACGTATATTTTAGTACATACAGGTGTGTTTAGATGACAAAGAAAACTTTTCACATGGTACATAGAAGTATAATACATTATAATGAATGTGCAAACCTTGAAAGTCTATTGGTTTAGCGTTCACTGCGGTGTAAAAATGACGATTTGTTTTCCAGACTATCTTACTAACACAGAATCAGCAATCAGTTAAACCGAAATGGGTCCTATGACCTCAGATTTCGGTGTCATAAAGTCTGAACCGGAGACGATGGTCAATGAAGAGAGTCCAATATCCCCTTGTGATGCAATATTGCCGTATGTGATTGTAACACAAGAGACAGAAGACGCTTCTGCAATCAACTGTAAACCGGGAACACTTGCGGCAGAAGAACGTGCGCAAGAATATGGTGCATACTCGGAAATAGATATTGACTATCCCGACATAAAAAAGGAATGTTTCGTTCTTCTGGAAAGGACCGACCAAAGCCGAGGTAAGCTTTTTATCTTTTCTTCCGCTCTCCGATCGATGATTGGGTTGGTCTGTCTATCTGTCCGGAGTATTAAGTTTGCGTTGGCAAAGTGTCCTCGTTTCCATGCCACATGGAAGACCTCTTGATACCCGCAACTTGATCACTTGGGACGTATTAAATGTTAAAACTGATACTTAGTATTATTTCCCAAGCCGTGTTAGAAATGTTGCTTTGTTACGGCGGCTGAAATCTAACGTTATAATATGATTGATCATATTGTTTATTAAATCAGAGAATTCAGACGTATTTATGAATATTTTTTCTGTTAATTAAATTAAGAAAATTGGGACATGTATATAAAATAGATGTGGTTTGGGTCAAGAGTTTAAGGGTATAAGTTGGATTTTTATTACGTTTCATCCCATTTTTTATACGTTTATGAATTTACTACGCTTATCCACACTTATTGGTAATCAGTTTTCATGATCCTTCTTTATCCATATACTTTTTCAAATTTGTTTACAGGTCTGAAAGAGCATCCTGTGGAAAAACGATTCTATTGTCCCCATTGTAACTACTCTTGCTCTAGTAAGTCAAGTAAGATGCATTTTGAAAGGCATTTGCGCACCCACGCTGGAAAAAAATATTTTTCTTGTGCCGACTGCAACTATTCATGTTCTCAAAGGGTTGATTTGAAGATGCACTTGCTGACTCATCACAGTGGAGAAAAACCTTTTTTGTGCTTTAAGCCCAACTGTTCATGTTCTCAAAAGGACTATCTGACGAGTCGTACGCTGACTCGCAGTGCAGATAAACGTTTTTTTTTGTCCTGAATGCAACAAATCCTTTTCACAAAAGAAAGTTTTGACGCGCCATATGCTGACTCACACTGGAGAAAAACCTTTTTCGTGCCCTGAGTGCACTTATTCATGTTCGCGAAAGAGCTCTTTGAAGAGCCATATGCTGACTCATAGTGGAGAGAAACCTTTTTCGTGTTCCGAGTGCAACTATTCGTGTTCTGAAAAAGGTAATCTGAGGCGCCACAAGCTTACTCATACCGGAGGAAAACCTTTTTCGTGTTCCAACTGCAATTATTCATGTTCTCAAAAGGGCTCTCTGATGAGCCATATGCAGACTCGAAGTGGCGAGAAACCTTTTTCATGTTTGGAGTGCAACTATTCATGTTATGAAAAAGGTAATTTGAGGCGCTACAAGCAGACTCATCCCGGAGATAAATCTTTTTCGTGTTCTGAGTGCACTTATGTATGTTCTCGAAAGATAAATCTGACGCGTCATACGCTGACTCACACGGGAGAAAAGCCTTTTTCGTGTACCGAGTGCAACTATTCATGTTCTCTAAAAGGCAATCTGACGCGCCACAAGCTGACTCATACCGGAGAAAAACCTTTTTCGTGTTCCGAGTGCAACTATTCATGTTTTCGAAAAAGCTCTCTGATGAGCCATATGCTAACTCATAGTGGCGAGAAACCTTTTTCATGTTCGGAGTGCAACTATACATGTTCTGAAAAAGTTATATTGAGGCGCCACAAGCTGACTCATACCGGAGATAAACCTTTTTCGTGTCCTGAGTGCACTTATGTATGTTCTCAAAAGAGCCATCTGACGTGTCATATGCTGACTCACACAGAAGAAAAGTCTTTTTCGTGTTCTGATTGCAACTATTCATGTTCTCTAAAAGGCAATCTGATGCGCCACAAGCTGACTCATACCGGAGAAAAACCTTTTTCGTGTTCCGAGTGCAACTATTCATGTTCTCAAAAATACTCTCTGATGAGCCATATGCTGACTCACAGAGGAGAAAAGCCTTTTTCTTGTTCTAAGTGCAACTATTCATGTTCTCAAAAAAGCAATCTGATGCGCCATATGCTGATTCATAGTGGAGAGAAACTTTTTTCGTGTTCCGAGTGCAACTATTCATGTTCTAATAAAAGTAATCTGAAGCGCCACAAGCTGACTCATACCGGAGGCAAACCTTTTTCGTGTTCCAAGTGCAACTATTCTAGTGCTCATAAAAAAGATTTGAAGAAACACTTTCATACTCACGTTACATAAAAAAAAAACTTTTTCATTATTCGTCCGTGATCTCGTATTTTATGGAAGAGATTTCTTACCGGGATACATTTTTTTTGTTCCGTGCGTTACATATTGGTTTCATTTTCGTGAAATCATTCCCAGAATATGGACTTGCTCGAAACCACATAATGATTATCGTTTATGTCTGATGTTACACCAAGGAGTCTCTGGATTTCAAAATTAGATCATTTGTAAATGGTTAAAATGGTGGAACCTCGGGATTTTCTTGTTTTTTTTCGAAATGCACAGTAAAAGTTTTGATAACTTTCAAAACTAATGTACTTATCGAATTATTATTATGCCGAAATAAATAAATAATTTAATTCCGTTACACTTTCATCACCACTATAAACCATAAATGTACCCTTAATATGTGGGGGGATAGTGCAATCCTGCAGGTCCCATATATGTAGTTATACATATTTTCACAGTAGATCTTTTGCAAAGAAACAAGTACATTTAATAGGAAAAATTGTAGGGAAATTAAATAAAAAAAATATAAATAAACAATTATTATGAAGGAAGTAGTCTGAGGTGACCTTGGGCCCAGCACTCACTCAAGGTTGCGCTTAATGCTGGAAGACTGCGGTCACCACCGTGTTGTCGGAGAGCATTAGCCGCATCCTGGCTTCAGTAACCTGGAATCTCGCCAGACCGATGAATCCACGAAGTCCCACCTCCGTAAACATTGTAGATGCACTTCCGTACCTTCTGTATCCAAATATAATTCTGCATGCGTTTTTATATTTGATCCAAAGTCGTTCTATTGAGCTGCTTCGTTAGTGACACTATCTTTCACATTTCAGAGAGGTTAGTGCAAATTGTTTTGAACAATGTTTTTTTATTTTTAACATTATTGCTGTATTGGAAGAATCTTCGTGCAATCATATTAGACAGTATACTGATACTTCTCCTCTGTTGTTCGGCATCATCATCATCCGTGAGGTCTTCAGTAAGGATGTGCCCGAAGTATTTTACATTATTTGATGTGTTTATGTTTTCCGCATTAAGGTTGTACTGGGAGCAACTTCTCAGGATTTTATCCACGGTATTTACCCATTTTATGAGAGTAGTTGTACTTAATATAAAAAAATCATATGTTCGTATTATGAATGTATGCCAGAAAGAAACACTTGTGTAGATACTGTAAACGGTTTTTATGATATTGTATTTCGTGAACACCTCATTAGTTTTCATGAACTCGACCGACACCACGACCATCGACATTTCACCAACTCGACCGACGATCTGTATGGGAGAGGAAAAAAGGGCTGAAAAACTCCTCTCGTCTACTAACTGAATCCCTAACAAAGACGCGACAAAAACTCTTTTCCTCTGCACGTTCAATATTTTCAAACAACAAGTGCTGGACCAGTGACGGCACAATTGTGGTTCTGCTCCCGGATGGCAGCAAGCGCGCCATCAGTACCCAGAGGCAGCTGGATGTCGCTGCCGCCCTTGTGACCAAACCGTCAGCCAGCACCAGCACCAGCACCAGCACCAGTACCAGCACCAACACCTGCTCCAGTGCCAGCACCAACACCAGCACCAGCACCAGCTCCAGCTCACCCTGTCTCAACATTCAAAACGATGGCTTCAGATCGATCGGTCTGCGATCCAAAACAAGCACGAAAAAATAATTGTTATTTGACAAATGAATAGTTTTTCACATTTCGAAACGCCTTATAATAAAATACTCATGTAGGCAAATTATCGCAATACCGCGCATCTTAAAGTTATAGATACTATTTATTATGGCTCTCTAGGCATCTTTGCCGCATTGCATTGTAAGTTTTACATATTTTTACTCTATTTCAACCCAAGTACATAGTTATTATCTTGACAGATTTTTATCACGTCAATCTTATTGTATTTTCTAATGTCACCAATCTTCAATATTATGCACCTTACGATTATTGAATTGAGCATTATATTATATATATCTTGCAAAATAACCTATTTTAACCTATTGAAAAATTACCATTTGACAAAATCACAACAAATCATTGAGGTATTAATGTTATTTATATTAGGTATTATAAATTACCAATGCAATGAATAACTACTCATTTGTGTAGTATTTATGTGGGTATTTTAAGAATTGGGCCTACCTATTTCAATAAAATTAACCTAAACTCGTGCTATTATTCTGTCGTAGTCCATCTGTAAAAATGTAGGTCTTCACTCAGGAGATTTCTTTTGGGCAGACTGGTTTTTTATAAATGAAGCACTTTTTTGTTTTAACTTAAGTTCTTGATTTTTTATTGTTATGATTTGATATTTATAACTTATAACTGACGACAATAACTTTCCCCACCCAACGGACAAGGGTTCAACAGTATTTTGAATTTGTAGTGCAAGTTTTTTTAGAGAAGTAAGTTAATTTTACCGATGCAACCCTTTTTATAAGGATTTCATACATCTATATTTCCCTTGTTTGTTGTGTGAGAGAGACAAAGAATAAAAAATGATTATATCGACATCTAACGAACAAATCCGACAACTCTTGGATAGCAATCCAATCTTTGATGGTAGTTCAACTCCATAATGGGTTTGCGTCCTGGGTTTAATTCTAAACATACTCCGCCCCAAAATGGGCAGATATTTATTTTGAAATATCGAATCCATTTTTCTGCAAACTATACAAATAACATTATGCAAACCAATTATGAGCCTAAATAAATATTGCCTTTGTTCAAATCAAATTCAAATCCATTAAATTAATTTTAAAGTTATTCAATAACATAACACACTAAGACAATTCCAAAAACAAACTACATATTTTTTTAAAAACAAACAGAAACCAACACAATAATTACATATAAACATATAATGTAGACAGCACAACATATCGCGGCTGGTTTCCTGGTCATCCTTCCTTCCTTCCTCGGGAAAAAATTAAATAAAGACAAATGTCTATTTCTACTGGCCTCTTTTCTGAAGTGAAGATGGGTCCGGAATCTTGAATCTTCATCCGGTCAGAGTGCAGAGTCTCCCTGAAAGTGTCAGCCCCGATCAGCATGTCTATCGGGCCGGTTTCATTAATCTTTGGATCTGCCAATTGCAATCCTTGGGGGATGCCGGTGCCTTTTTCCTGAAATGAGATTTGCGGTAGATTACTGGTCACCTCCGACAATACTAGGCATTCAATCCTCTTTGAATATGGTGAATAATTGGAAGATATTTCCAAATCCACAATGTTTTTAATATGCTGTATTTCATTATGAATTCCGGTAATAGGGATATCAGCTTTTCTGCTGGATGATTTTAATGCGCAATTTTTAATAATAAGTCCTCTTGAAGAAGTATCGCTTCCCTGATGACTTTGCATTTTTTCTTCATTTTGTGAATGTAACACAGTGTTGTGTGAATTCGCTCCACACTTGTGACAACTATATTTACTTTTACAATCCGGAAATTTATGTTCTACCGACAAACATTTCAGACAAGCATTCAAACGATGTATTGTTGTCAATCTATCCTCTATTGCTAAATTTAAAAACTTTTGACAATTATAAGTTTTATGATTTTTATTACAATAAATGCAATTGTGCTCATAATCTTCTTTGAACCGAGGTGGTTCAAAGATTGAAAGTTTGATAGAATTGATGATTTTACCGGTTTCGTTGAATCTATCCTTGGCCTTTGCCAATACACTATAATATAAATTTTCAAACATTTCTTGCTCGGTTCCATTTTTTTAATTCATCCGGCAATAATGTCTCTATTTTATCTTGGAGTTTTCTAAAGACATCTAGAATAGGTTCGATTCTTTTCAAACGTATTTCGATTTCCGAATTTAACAACTCTTCCCCATCCAAGTAATTGCTAAATCTATACAATTTTCCCTTACATATGCCGCACTGGGCAATTAAATATTTCAAATCCATGATTTTAAATAACAGGGATAAATAACAGACAATCAATACTCACTGATTGCTCTGGTGGTCCAATCCTAACCACGAAACACTAAAAAAACTTGCACTGTCTTTTACTCGATTGTTTCCTTTTGTTTTAACAAAACACTAGATCACTAGATGCATGTATTCAACAACAAAGAAATTTCTATTGTTATTATTTTTGTTATGAAAGTTCGCGACGCGATCTGACTTACAAATGGCGTGCGCCTGCTTTACCGACTGGAAAAACACTTCGGAAGCCAAACCAACGTCCAACGATCGCTTTCAGATTGTTTGAATAATCAATTAATACATTTCATGTATTATAATAATTATCCTTCTGTTTTTTGCGGTATCATAATCATATGACTTAGCCACAAAAAACCTAGTTAGTTTCAGTTGCAAATAAATAACGACAGTACAGCGTACTCGTCGCCTGCTTTACCGACAGTATCGAAAAAATGAACATCAAAACTCAAAACAATGAAAACACAACTCCGATCTTTATGTTTTTTGCGACACTATAATCATAGCTAGCCACAAAAAATCTTCCCAATATCAATTGTAACAATTAGCCCGTTGCGATTTTTTATATCAACAACAATAAAATACCGAAGTGGTCTAACCGAATTTGCTTTTTCTATGGGGTCAAATGGATAATAATTAAGGATGGTCACTTGCCCGTGTTGTGGATCCGCTTCATCAGAATTCTCCTGGTTTATTGCTGGTTCATGTCTGGCTTTCATTCATTTTTTGATCTGGATTCCAGGTATCCGCTCGTGGGATCAATCGGCTCGAAGGATCAAATGTAAAAATGTAGGTCTTCACTCAGGAGATTTCTTTTCTGGTTTTTTTATAAATGAAGCACTTTTTTGTTTTAACTTAAGTTCTTGATTTTTTATTGTTATGATTTGATATTTATAACTTATAACTGACGACAATAACTTTTCCCACCCAACGGACAAGGGTTCAATAGTATTTTGAATTTGTAGTGCAAGTTTTTTTAGAGAAGTAAGTTAATTTTACCGATGCAACCCTTTTTATAAGGATTTCATACATCTATATTTCCCTTGTTTGTTGTGTGAGAGAGACAAAGAATAAAAAATGATTCTATCGACATCTAACGAACAAATCCGACAACTCTTGGATAGCAATCCAATCTTTGATGGTAGTTCAACTCCATAATGGGTTTGCGTCCTGGGTTTAATTCTAAACACCATCTTTTTTATTTTTTTTTTCTCTTTTTCATAACATGGGTACCTCCCTCTTATATCTCCCTTCTATTCAAACTTATAGTATCTATTATCTATTATTGAACAATGCACATAATCGAAATTTTTATCACTATACTTCCTCCATTGTATCTTTATACCAACGATGTCATCTAAACGTGTACTTTTAGAATTAATTATATAAGTACCTCATAAATAGTTTGCTGATTCCAGCTTTATCTCTTGTTAACTTAAAACTATAATAGATCATCGCGCACTACTTGAATTTTCTATCTTTTTTTATTTTTTATTATTATATATTATTATGCGCTTGTAGCCATAATCTATTTACTTAACTGTTAATTATTTTCTGTGCACAATAGAGACACAAAGCTTATATTATTGTATCTACTTTTCTAAATACTTATGCACTATAATAACACCGCGCATAATACCCACAGACTTCAAACTTGGCGTCTTGGTACCTACATTTCGTTTATATTACGATATGCAGATACACATTCATATATTGATGTTATAATAATAATATATTATGTATTAATAACAATCTTTCTTTCTACTGTGTTTTACATACGTTAACAGTTTTTATTGATACATTAGTATTTGGGTTGCCTTTTCTGCTCTGACTACTTTTTTGTTTTAAAGTTTTACATATATACCGATACAATTATATATATTTTTTAAACATATTGTTACCTTCAATTAACTTCATAGATGCCTTTGTAATTTGTATTTGATTTAAAAATTTTATATGGGTATGTGATGTATTGAACATTGCACGCAATCAAATTATTATTTTTATATTTCACTTTTCTTAAAATTATATATACCTATCTCACAAGTCATTCACGACTCACACGTACCAACAATTAACTTATTTATGTACAACATACTATGAAGATAATCGCGCACTACTTGCACTTTTTATTATTTATATCTTTATTGAACCTTCCGTTGAATATACTTATTTTATGTATTTTTTTTCTATTTCCTTATAACTATTTATCTTTTTGATATTGTTTATAATCATATGTTTCATTTAGATATGGATTATATAATTCGTCGAATAATCGACGCATTCTGTAGCCATTCTTTATCATTATTTATTTCTAACATTACACCCTTCCCCCACCCCACTCCCATCCCCCTTCTATTTCCTAACATGCTCCTCGTACTTGCTGCTCACATTTTAATTTCACTATTTTCCGTGTATACAATATCGCGCGTGTCATTCAAAAAACTCTTCATGTATTTTATATTTTATCTAATAATTTTACTAAAAAATATTATCACTTATAAAAAAACTTACATAATTTGCGATGATAACTATTGTGTATCAAAACTGTAGAGGACTACGCACTAAAACAGAAATATTTCACAATAATATTTTATTGAATGACGATTGTGACATATTTGGTATTTCTGAAACATGGCTTATTAATTCTATTTTAGATCCGGAACTAGTACCAACAGAGTTTTACAGCGTTTTCAGGCGGGATAGATCAAATAACATTACAATGAATAGCTTAAACAACCAAGAAGACTCTCGTCGAGGCGGTGGAGTGATGATCATTACACATAACAATCTTAATGCTTACCCTCGCGAAGACTTGATCTGCAATGCTGAATGCATCTGGGTAACTATTCCTCCCTCTAACTATACCTCCAAACGTACTATTCATGTAGCCTGTATATATCTCCCACAGGGTCCAGGATATGAAACTTCACTTAGTTCATTCCTTTGCTTACTTGCTAACGTAAAAGATCAATATCCCGATGACATTTTACTTGTAATTGGAGACTTTAATATGCCCACCGTAATATGGAATGTACATAACAATGATTCATACTTGATACCTGAAAACTTGAACGCAATTAGTTCCTCACTTGCAGACACAATTCATTATTCTGAATTAAACCAATATAATTACATAAAAATGCAAATAACCGAATTCTCGATTTAGTTATCTGTAATGAGGAATGCCATGTATCTCGTGCATGCGATCCTCTTGTCAATGAAGACTCGCACCACCCATCACTTAAAATCATGCTTCAAATCGATTCACTTCCTGTTATTCACGCCCCACCTAAAGAAATTTATCTGTTTAAAAAAGCCAATTACGAGTTAATCAATGAACATCTGTCAATGACAGACTGGTCTTTTACTCTGGAGAATTCGGATGTCGACGTAGTGGTCGATTATTTTTACAACATTTTAAACAATACCATCAACCAGTTTGTCCCTAAACGTATCATCAAAAAGAGTAAATTTCCAAACTGGTATTCAGCTCCACTGATCAAAATCATTAAAGAAAAACAAAAACTACATAAAAAATGGAAATCCCATAATAATCCAGTAGACTACATAGAGTTTTCTATAAAACGTACGCAACAAAAACATTTCAGAAGCATTGCTATAATCAATACATAAATTCAGTTGAATCTAATATTCTTATAAATAATAAACAACTCTGGAACTATGCTAAAAGCAAATGTAAAACAAATGGCATCCCACAAATCATGCACCTTAAGGATGAGTCGGGCACCGGCGCTCATCAAGTATGCCAACTATTCTCTAAACATTTTCAGTCCACCTACGTAAACGATAATGACACGAATTATCCCAGTATATTCGATGATTTTACCTACGTTAATAACCATAACCCGATTGGGAACGTACAAATAAACTATTTAATAACCAATAAATATTTGAAGAATTTAGACATTAGTAAGGGTGCTGGCAGTGATGGTATCTCGCCATACTTTGTCTCAAAATGTGCCAAAAATCTTTCGTACCCCTTAACTAACATATTTAGAATGTCACTAGGAGCAGGAAAATTTCCTACAAAGTTTAAAGAAGCAACTATAATCCCTATTCATAAATCTGGTTCAAAAAGCAACATTGAAAACTATCGCCCAATCTCAATGCTAACGGTATTTAGTAAACTCTTTGAGAAAATTATCTACGATCAAATTTATACAACAATTGTTTGCAACATACAAAACCAACAACATGGATTTCTACAAAAGAGGTCGGTACTTACAAATTTGGTCAATTTCACGGAATATTTAACGAGCAATATGGACAATAGAAACCAAATAGATGTAATCTACACGGATTACTCTAAGGCCTTCGATAAGGTAAACCATTTTATTCTAATTAAAAAACTAAAACAATTAGGCATCCACGGTGACCTACTTCGGTGGCTCACTTCATACCTTCGGAGTAGACTTCAATGTGTATCAGTTGAGGGAACTAAGTCCAGCTTCTTTTCCGTGCCCTCCGGTGTACCTCAAGGTTCTCATTTAGGGCCATTATTATTTAATGTGTATATATATGATATTCACAAATGTTTTTTACACGCCAATTACCTAGCTTATGCAGACGATAAAAAAATATACCTAGTTATCAAATCAATCGAAGATTGCATTAAACTTCAAGAGGACCTCAATCGACTTTTCATCTACTGTGAATCAAACAAACTGGTAGTAAATACCTCAAAATGCAAAAAATTATCATTTACACGTAATAAAAAAAAAATTCCTTTTGAGTATAGATTAAATGGGACACTTATCAAAGAAGTAGAATCTATCAGGGACCTTGGGGTATTACTGGATGTTAAATTAAATTTTATACAACACACTGATGAAATCATCAACAAGGCCAACAAAATGCTAGGATTTATTATTCGAATAACGAAACCTTTTCGCAACCATTCCCTTTACACAGCCTTCATACGTCCCCACTTAGAACACTGCACACCGATCTGGACTCCTTTCTACCAAGCTCACATTGATAGAATCGAAAAAATTCAAAAAAAATTTTTTAACCACATAAATTATAAACAAAAATTACACTTCTTAAATTACAACGAATCTATTAATTACCACAATTTCAACTCCCTTTATACACGACGTTTAATTTTTGACCAAACTTTATTATTTAAAATTGTTAATAATGGCCTGGACTCTCCAGAGCTAACCAACTTAATAAATATTCATATTCCGTCAAGATCAACTCGGCAATCCCATTTGTTTCATTTGCCTACATGTAGAACTAACATTAGGAAAAATTCAACAATTCCCCGTATATGTGCGCAATATAACACAAAATTTCAAAATATAGACATTTTTAGCCATACACTACAGAAATATCGATTAGAAGTAACACGTACGATCGAAAATTAATACGAGTGTGAAAAGTATACGGAGCATCTCCTATCCTCCTCCTTTATTCCCCTTCCTCTCCTCCTCACCTCAAATTAATTTTAATATGTAATAAAACTCTATCTCCAATCAACTATAACATAGACTTTTTTGGCTTGACTCGATTTAACAATGTATATTTTTATCTTTATGTTTTATGTATAAGCTGTTTGTCCCTTACTAATAAATAAATAAATAATGAGTTTTTGTATTACTGTGAATTGTTTACTTATATTATATGTCGATGAATAATTAATATTGTAAAAAATGGTTTTGTATGAATAAAACAGATTTATTTCGGACATGACGTTTATTTATTAACACGATGTTGGACTTGAACATCTAACGATTATATTATAAATTAAAATGAAAACTACACTATAACATGAATATGAAAAATTAAAAAAAAAAAAAAAAACGAATCATTGAACACAACATACTCGTTAACCTTCCTATACTCGTGCATTGGTCCCTCAGACCCACAAATCAATAACGCGTTGTTTTCTCAAAAATTAACAACGCAATTTAAGGTTTTTAGTAGCTTCTTAAATTGTTAGACATTTTTTTAACAATCACTACACAAAAATCCTAGTAATGATTTTTTTAATATTTTATAAGATACTTTCATTTATTGGATTTCAGAGGTTTTTTTTAAATTGTCACATGAAAAAGATCAGATTTGTTATTAAATAGCATACAAATTATGTGCTTTAGAATGTAGCTATAACTTTGTGGTTATCCATTATAGATAAAATAAACAATTGAACTTTGTTTGAACCACTTATATAATGAGTAAATACGACCGGTTTCGGATTTATCTATAAAAATTATGTTCTTTTTAAGAGTGAGTTAAAAGTGGAGAGTTGAGTTAAAAGTGAGTTTTCGTATTTTTTTTCTTTTTTCAGTAAAACCCCCTTCAATATAATAAATACCAATAATGCAAAAGTATTATATACCTAGACGAGATGAAATTGCAAATATACGAAGGTTAACTTATTTATAAATAGTAAAATTTAATCATGAGTAAAATTAAAATTCAAGAATGTATTAGGAATATTTGAGCATTTGTCGTCATGAAGAATTTAGCCAGACAAGGAATTGAACTGAACGCCTCTGTGTGGGACCCAAACGCGATGCCAACTCAGCTACTACAGGTCATGTCGTACAAACAGTTGATAGGGGTTCGATTGTCGGCAGATTGGCGCTATCGGTTGTCTTCCCGAATATGATGGATGTATAGACAGCCCCCGCAGAGCCGTCAAAGTGAGTTATTTTAGAATAAGGCAATCGGTGTCGAAAGTATTCGAACTCCTTTCCGTCAACATAAATCTGAAAAGATAAGTAATGTAAGTATATTAGGTTGGAATGCTTTTAGCTCGATGAATTAAGTTTAGCATTTTCGTTCACCTATTTACAAATTGTCTATTTGGGGTATGATGTATAATTAGTGTCGAAAATTATGCCCAGGGCTGAGGAAAATAGTTCTCTTCTTTGGGGATGTGGAGGGTATTTTTAATAAAAAGAATGAGAGGAAGTTCCGGGAAGATAAAAGGTACAAGGGATGGGTGGGAATCTGGGGTCAGTGTGTCCAGAAGACGTGTGAATCTATCCCTCCCATCGCGGTGCAAGGCGATGTTTCGAGAAAGTCCTACTGGAGAGGTCAAAAGGTCTCCCTCAACCGGTCTCTCCCGATTCGGCTGCCGCACAGTTGTTGGGCAAATTTTATCCGCTGCCAAGATCCGGATAAACTTCACCCCGTGAATCCGGGCACCCCTACTAAGTCACCAAAAGTAGTGAACCACTTAAAGTGACCTATGACAGAGGTGTTGGTTATCCAATATATGGATTTGGGGCCCAATTCATACCCGAATCCCTCTTTGACAGAGGGTTTGTATTATGAGTTCACGTAATTTATATACTTGGCTGACTTATCAGGTAAAAATTCGTTAACCCTTCAGTAAACGCGCTCTTAAAAGTAACGTCAGTGGTGGTCGTGTAGATTACCTTGGTAGGCCATTTTTAAACAACAACAAAAAATAGATAGTTTTAAGATAGGCTAAAGAAGAAGGTAGCGCAACACGGCATAACACCCCAAAAACATATAACGAAAACAAAAAAATAAGTGAAATTATTGCGTATTTATTTTTTAAACTTATAATCTAAGCATTGTTTATTGGAAATGAGCAACATACCTATATTAAATATAACTTCAATGTTTTTCACAATTAACCAACACATAAATGACCTGTTTTTTAAACAAAAAAATACATCTATCACTATTATTATATATATTATTATAATACATATAGCAAAAAAAAATAAGCTAGACTTTGCGGGGCTCCTGTTACACAACTAAACACCAGCGCTAAAACTAAACGTGTCCGTAAGTTATGCAATTTAAAGTACACGGAAAATAAAATAATTCAGGCCACTCGTTTTTGAGGAATCTTTAATTTTGTATGAGTGGATTACATATGTAATCTGCGCGACCATTCCAGGGTTTAGTGTCATTTATGTCAGAATAAAACTTGATGGGCACACAACTAATTAAGTAGGTATCTTGTTTGTGATAGTGTGATTCAAAAATAAATATGTTTTTGGTTTTTATAGAAAAAAAAACATCGGATAGCAAAACGGGTTCCATGCCTACTCAGAATTCCTAAATTCATTTCAACATCCTGAAAAATCCTTCGGGTACATTCTGTTACATCTGTATGTACGCTTATTATTTCCAAGATTTAGCCTTTCTCCCACCGTGCCAGTGGCGTAGCTAGCATGGGTGGCACCCGGGGCGGAAAACGCGGTGTCACCCCCCCCCCCCCCCCCCCATTAATATATATTTTTTTGAGAAATTCAAAACACAAATTTTGACTTCCTAAACTAAAAAAAAAACATTTCTAGCTAGTCAAATGTGTAATTTCCTTCGCGAGTTCCCGTCAATCACAATGTACGAAGTAAATGAGAATAACACAGGGGAAAAGCGAGGAATATTTCACGGGAATCCCCAATAAATCAATACGAACGAAAATAAAATAACAGAATTTTTGGGGAATGCTGACCGACCGAGACAAATAGCTACAAATAACAGAGCTCCGTGTGGAGTCTTCAATTCTTATATGCTGCAAAAATCTGAAGAAAAGCATTTGCTGTCATGAAAACATAATGACCAATACCTAGGTTAAAACTAGTTTTGTGTTCAGAGTGTAACGATAAAATTTCAATCGTGAAATAGTAAATGGGGCGTTCAAGTATAAGGAAACGCAATTTTTGAAAATTTTTGACCCTTTCTCCCCCCATGCAACGCGCCAAAACATTTTTCTGCACCTCCCTCCCCCTAAACGTTACGTAACACCCAAGTGACAATTTTTACCTAAAAGTCTCAATTTAATTGCGCAAAGTACTGGAAAGTCGCATTTTCTTGTTTTAATCGCGTTTGCGGTAAAAATAGAACAAGAGATTTCAAACTCGCAATAGGTCAATGGATATATTGTGTATTTTATTGTTTTAAATTGTAATTCATAAACAAATTGGGACAATATTATTATTTTTAACGGCCTTTCATTCCTTCCGGATCTCCACAATTTAATACTGTCTTACCTTTAATACACCTACATGGTTTCACAGCACATATTTCGTTTTACATTAGCTACACTGAGGAGGCCCTGAAGAAAGTAATTTTACAAAGGTTTCCGTATGGAGCAACACTTTACTCCACTATGATTCATAAGCCAACTCAGAGTGGAGTAAAACCTTTTTCATGATCTGAATGCAGTTATACAAGTCCTCAAAACGAAGATTTAAAAGTCCACGGTATGATTCAGAGAAGAAAAAACCTTTTTCATGATTGTAACTATTCGTGTTCATAAAAGGGATACATAAGAAGTCAGTTGCTGACTCAGTGTGGAGAAAAACCTTTTTCATGTTCCAACTGCAACTATTCATGTACTATGAAGAGAAATCTAAAAATCACACATTTACTGACAGTGGAAAAAACCTATTTCATGACCTGACTGCAACTATTCTTATTCTCGAAAAAATAACTAAAACGGCACTTGCTTATCACAGTGATGAAAAACCTTTTTCTTGTCCCGACTGTAACTATTCATGCGCTTCAAAACGGTATCTAAAAATTCACATGCTTACCCATACTGGAAAAAAACCTTTTTCATGTCACGACTGCGGTATCAAATGGAAGATTTAAAAATCCGCAGTACGATTCACAGAAGAAAAAAACCTTGTTCATGTCCTGATTATAACTATTCGTATTCTCAAAAGGGATACATAAGAAGTCAGTTGCTGACTCAGTGCGCAGAAAAACCTTTTTCATGTTCCAACTGCAACTACTCATCCACCTAACCTAACCTAACTCACATGTAATGAAAAACCTTTTTCTTGTCCCGACTGTAACTATTCATGCGCTACAAAACGGTATCTAAAAATTCACATGCTTACCCATACTGGACAAAAACCTTTTTCATGTCCTGACTGCAGAAATACAAGTTTTCAAAGGGAAGATTTAAAAATCCACAGTACGATTCACAAAAGAGAAAAACCGTTTCCATGTCCTGATTGTAACTATTCGTGTTCTCAAAAGGGATACATAAGAAGTCAGTTGCTGACTCAGTGCGGAGGAAAACCTTTTTCATGTTCCAACTGCAACTATTCGTGTATCTATGAAGAGAAATCTAAAAATCACACGTTAAACGACAGTGGAAAAATACCTATTTCTTGTCCTGACTGCAACTATTCTTATTCTCGAAAAAAATAACTAAAACGGCACTTGCTAACTCACATTGATGAAAAACCTTTTTCTTGTCTCGACCGTAACTATTCATGCGCTACAAAACGGTATAAAAAAATTCACACCTACCTGCCTTGTTTTCAAACTGGTCTTTCAGCATTATTAAACACGCTAACACAATAATAACTTCTTCACTAATTCACGTCAGTCCATAGATAACAATTCACTTCACGAGTCTAAGTTAATCACAATATACGAACGAAATTAGAATGACACAAGGAATATTTTAGGGAAATCCCCGACTGAGCTAAGAACAAAAAAAAACATTTTTCGGGTATCCCCGACCAACCAAGCCATAGAGCAAAATAACAGTCAGTTTTAACGTATAAAATATTTTTTACGGCAATTTTGCACTTTCGTAAGTTTTTTCCTCCACGTTCGAGTGTCACCCCCTCCTCGGGTGGCACCCGGGGCGGTCCGCCCCCCCCCGCCCCCCCTCGCTACGCTACTGCACCGTGCACCGTGTTTTGAGTTGATTTTATTCACAAAAGTGGCGCTTTACAAAACATTCAAATAAGATAAAGAGGAAGAGCAATAACTTACTACGATGTAATTTTCGTTTATATGAAGCCCAATTTCGAATTCCCCCGAGGCTTTAATCGGCCACACCCCATCGTCTTCTTCTGTTCCCCAGTTGTTAGGGTGCGTGCTATGGTTTCTGACCACTTTCGGATGACGGAAACTGACGTGAAATGCTCTGTCTCCAGAAGGCACGCAGACTAGATTCAAGTCGAACCTGAAAACAGTTAAAATTTCGAGTTATGTACGCTCGACAACATTGTTCCGTTAGTCCCAAAGACTGGACACGTACCTATAGAGAATACCAAATGGTGGGACACATGTATGACAATGAAGATGCCCCACAGAAGAGGATCTGACAGGGCTGGAATGATGAAAGGCTTAGGAGAAGACAACGTCATTATTTGTGGTGAAGGACAAATCCAGACCTGAAATGTTTATGGTGATAACGATGACCCTCTCAGACTGACTCTTTACATACTTCAATTAGGTGTTTATATTATCGTTAGGGGTTAGGGGTTAACATTTAAATACTTGGGCGACAATTTATAACATAACATTAAATAATGCGTGCGTTCGTACAGAGAGCTTTTATTGTAAAATTGAAACAAAAGAATATAACACAAAATAATAATAATTATTAGGTACACGACACTAGTGTCACGATACTTCGAAATATATATAAACGCGGCGAATAATATATATAATCTCCGACTGAAGTCTGGAGGCTGACTATCTCTAGAGATTCCTCTACCATATCAATGTGGACAAGAAAATATCTCAGAGTTAATCCTTGGTATTGCCCTAGCAATTTTTTTGTCTGGATATCTGCTCGTTTAAGGCCGCCCTGCGGTTTATAAAGGGCGGCTGGTGGTAGTTCCTTTGGTAAATAGGTGGGCGGGAGCGGGGAGCTGCCCGATGATTAGTTAGGCGGCCCCTAGAAGCTACAATAACATTGAAAATATATTTTATTGTACAATAAGATTGAAATGCGCTTTGAATCCAAACGATCAATTATATTGCACAATAAACGAACTGCTCAAGGTTTTCGAGTTGATAAAATGAAAAATTGAAAATAATATTGTGCAATATTGACCCTCCACGATGCAATAGATACATTTGGTGCAATAAAAATTAATCGCGCTCAAACTTTTGTTCAATCTTTGAGCAATCTCCAATATTAACCATAAACGGTCAATAATATTGCTCAATTCGTAATATTGAGCAATAGAATTGATCGCCAAGGGTCCGCCTAAAAGGTTTGAATCGTGCAACCAATGTTATTCCTACGACCTGCTGTGTGCGTATACCACGACGCTGTGTCATGTGTGAGCGAGAAAGTGTCCGAGCACGCGCGGTTTCTCTCGTTACATACATATACCTTTTAATTTTAATTAATTAATATTAAGTGAAATAACACAAATCAATCTGATCAAATTTATTTGCCCACGCTGGGTTTTAATCCCGCGACCTTCGGATTGCGAGCCTTACCCTCGACCATGCCGGCCGTCAAATAAAAGAGGTATTAGGGACGGATAAGAATTCAGGGATTAGTGTGGCGTGTGACAAGGACTCGGGGGTTTAATAATGCGTAAGAGTCAAACAGATCTACCCACCTCAAAGATCCGGGCTTAAGTTTTCCCTTTAAACTGACGCCACATCCAATTGTCACAGGTTCAGGGAAGGCTACAACAAACTGAAAAAAAAGGTTTAAAATTATTTTTCACTCGAAAAATCTGAAGAAGTTCTGAAGGGGAAAAACTATGAGGAGTATGTAGGAATCCGACCCCACTACTTTCCCAACGGTGTTATGAGGAAAAATAAGGTTTCCTCCTTCACCGCACACGTCGAGACTCTACTTTTTTTTTAACAAAGCTACATTTATTTGAACGACTCTAGAACGTCCAATATCCAAGCACTACGGGGTTAGTAAGCAGTATGCAAGTACTTTATTTTTTTATTTTATTTATTTAAAAAAAAAAAAAAAAAAAAAAAAATTATTTAGGAGACCAACAGTTTACATTTATAACCGAGCATATAGTAATTTTGTCACAGTAATTGAACAATTTACAGGTTTTTACAAAGGTATTGTATACGAGTGTGGTGGTACCAGAGATATTTACTTATGAAAAATTACATTAACGATTACATTATACAAAAGAAAAATAGAAGTAGCATCCCGTGGAATAATTCTTCTGAAATAGGTAACACCAAAAAGAGATAATAGTGTTAGTAAAAGAAAAAGAAAAATAACAGCTATAACCAGTCGAAGAAACCTTCTGAAAATAAATTAAGTAAAGAGGAAAAAACAGTTATTTGATTATGTAGTGTAAGTAATTACTATAATAGCAGAAAGAAATAAAATATATAAAAAGAAAAGCCAGAGAAAGTATTCCATTGACCCCCGGGCAGTCCCAATGAGAATGCGTATAGTTATCGGCCCAACCGCAGGCGATGCTCGAAGTCCGCGCCCTTTAGCCGGCTCCCCGATTTTGCCTCTCGATAGATACTCTCAGTATCGCCCTGGTGTAAGACCACCATTTAGGATTGAAAAGTGGCTTGAAATAGCGTCAGCGGTGTTTGATGACCCGATCTGAATAGGCAGGTTCTTCCCCACCTTCCTCTTCCTCATCTCCTTCCCCACCCCGCTACCTTCAGCCTCACAACATACACCAATTGGAGATGCCATAGTCTCACTCACTGGACGTACGAATCCACGTATTGGTGGACAAACGCTTTAATCTATCTATCTATATAAATAAAAATGAATCGCCGAAATGTATGTACGCGCAGAACTTCCGAACGACTGCACCAAATTGGACAATTATTTTTTTTGTGTTCGTTATCGTCAGGACAAGGTTTGTATAAAACTATTGGTGAGCTCTGGCGTTATGAAATTTGTATAAAAAATTGCAATAAGTGGCACGCGAGCTGCTTGAAAACTGAATATACCGGGACTGAATGTATGGAATTCGGTAGGGGGGGAGGGGAACCAGGGAGGGGAACTCGGGAAGGGGGTTCACCGGACGGAGGATGGGGAAGTGGAGAGAGAGAAGGTGTAGGAGGCGGAGTGGAAACGCGAGAACGGAAGGGGAGGCGAAAGGGGAACGGGACGAATGCGAAAGGACACGCAGGGAGAAACAATGTCTTTTTTAAATGGCATAGCAACGCATGCCGGGAACCAGCTAGTGTTTAATAAATACTCACGGATGAATCATGTTCGTATTGCGTGACCATCTTGCTGAGCGAGGACTGCAACTTACTTACTACGACAAAAAAATTAATTAACTGAAGTCGAACTCCGTTCAATCGAACCTTGTCAGAAAAAGTGGATACATATATTACCAATTGATATCTTTTATATTACTTTTTATCACCTAACCGCTTCTTATCGTGTAATAAACAATTTAAAAGTTGTTTTGCACTGAATTGGCCAATAACATGTTATGTATGAATACATGTTGTGTCAAGATGCAGGGCCGGCATTGGGACAAACTATGTGTGACGCTAGTAAAAACCTCAATGCTGTGATAGGTATTATCAGCTCCCTGGCGCCTTGGAAAGTCAGCACCAGGATCGGACTGCTCCAATAGCCTCCGTATAGAACCAGCACTGACAAGATGCAGGAATCTATCAGGCAGACTTTAATAGGAAGGTACAAGCAAACATTTTATATATTCTTATGCCCTCCGTTCATGGAGATACTCACAATCTACGTAATTGTGACGAAACCACAAGTATCCTGCTAATATATTACTTTTTAATGCTAGTCTCCGTACACGGCGCTATCTGAAATATAATGAACTTGATCATTTTTCACGTGCAGCCGTGGAGTTAACACGCTGTCGAGCGATGTCATATGACTTTTTTTCCAACATTAATCCATGCCTTCTCCGCTGAATCCTTTCTTACGTATTCTGGTAAAGTATAGTTATGTAAACATGCATTTTTTCCACTTCCAGAACAGATTTAACATTACTTTCATGTTCCGACGCCATTTCTGTCAAACGTCAAACGAATAAGTATCAGACACAAATATGCGAGCGTCGCGTGCGTCAGCACTGTCGGTATCGTGATACTGATTGGAAACCGACAGCCACCGCGTAACACCGTGAACGGGCACCAGCTAAATCGTACGAAGGTACTTACGATCGTCGCGTATGATACACGCACGAGGATCGAGTATCTTGTACCTAAGTATCTCCGTGAACGGAGGCACTTAGGTACATCGCCAATCGCCACGAATATAGCTAAGGTAATCGGCATTAAAATCATTTGGCGAACGGAGTGTAGTTGCACAATTTCAAGCGCAAAGTGTTTTTTTTTTATTATTTATTTTATGAATAATTTTATAAGAAAGAAAACAGTTAATCAATGGAAATTGTCGGAGATAATTTTAGCCAGATAAATGATTTTTTTTTAAAGTTGTCTTCTGAAATGCCCTCATACATTTGTTAAGCATTGATTACGTTACGCTCATATTATTTTTAAAGTAAATAAATATTTAAGTTTTAATTCTGCTAAATGGGGATGGTAGGAAAAGCTTTAATTTATCCTAAGCGTATTTTTTGTGTTTATAATATGTCAACTGATCGTGATAAAGATTAATCGGAAATAATGATTAAGCTTTATGTTTTGCATTAACCTGCGTCTCCTGAGCTAATTTGGACTAAAGGTTACAGATGGCAATTTCAACCATTCAAATTTTCACCTAGTAATATTGAGGGTTAGGAATACAATCAACGGCAGCGATCTTGGAAAAAATAGACATATAAATAAAAATTTTAACAAAACCAAAAAAAGACTTCAAAAAATGCACTAAAAAGTAAAAAAATAATTTCGTATTCTTCTACAACTTCATAATCAACTTACTTTTTCTATATGTAGGTACGATTGTTACTTTTGGAGTCGGTGTCAGTCAAGGTAGGTTTGTAACTACATACATAGTTATAGGTGAGATGTGCTTGTGTCGCACAAGAGAGGCGAGAGCGGGGCCGCGGCGCTGTCAAGTGAACACGCCGGGCCGGGTACCTTTGCTGACACCGACTCCAAAAATAACAATCGTACCTACATATTGATGATTAGAAAAAGTAAGTTGATTATGAAGTTGTAGAAGAATACGAAATTATTTTTTTACTTTTTAGTGCATTTTTTGAAGTCGTTTTTTTTTGTTTTGTTAAAATTTTTATTAATTTTTTGATTTTTAGTGAATCCGAATTACACTTACTAATTTGTCTGAATATGGGAAAACCTACTAAACGTGCTGCTCATATGAGACAGACATAATTTGACCATAGCGTCGTTAGGGTCAAATTAAGAGTTTCGGCCGAGTTTCGTTAATTTGTCATTGATCCGATAATTAGAACCTAACCAAACTCTCATTAAATTACCCTTGAAGTACATCCTTTCCAATAAAAAAGAATCATCGAAATCGGTTGGCATGATATTAAGTTATTCGTCCATTTGTCACGCACATACTTAATGAAAATTTAAGACTTATATGATTTTCTCATAGATGCCTTTGTCGGAACTGGACCAAATAAAAATGGAACCACACGGGAAGCACCAGCTTTTAAATAAAAAAAGAATCATCAATATCGGTTCACCCAGTCAAAAGTTCTGAGTAAACAAACATAAAAAAAAATACAGTCGAATTGAGAACCTCCTCCTTTTTGAAGTCGTTTAAAAATAGGAACTAATTAACTATTTTTAAAAACCCTGATATATATAGCTGAAACCTGCCTATTAGTAATAATTTTTTTTTTACATTAGCTCCCCACAGGAGGCCCTGAGGAAAATAATTTCCATCAGGTCCTATGCCATCCTTGGGGATGCTGTGAAGGGGTTTTTTTTAAGGAAATGAAGGAGAGGAGAATTCTGGGAAGGAACAGGGTTTAAGGGGTGGGTAGGAATCTGGGGTTCGGTGTGTCCTGGTCTTCCGCCTCCAAGACCTAGACAAACCTCACCCCATGAACCCGGGCACCCTTGCTCAATCACCAAACGTAGCGAACCACTCGGGGTGACCTATGGCAGAGGTGTTGGTTATCCAATAAAGGTTCCCGGGGCGGCGGTACCCATTCCCGCCTCCCAAATTGAGTAATAATACAATAAACATTTGTTATTCAACGCTAATAACTTTTTAGTACATCTACTTTTTTGGGCAATGTACGTTATTATTACATCTCTGAAAAACCGCAAGTTTAGTTAAGTACCTACAAATTTTTAACGAAGCACACCTTGCGGTTTAATAAATATATTGTAAACAATAATATTATCTGGCAAACTGCACACGGTTTTCAGATATAATTATTTTAATGCAAAAGCATACTGAATAATTAAGAGGAGACACGATGGCCGAGAAATTTTAACAATAGGCATTTTATCAACCTGTTGCTGTCACTGTCGTTATTACTCCCCTTGAATACTGAGCGAAAGGGACAACTCCAGCTCGGGCTGACAATGCCTAAATAAAAAATAAAATCGTCAAAATCGAGGTTTTGTAATCCCTATTTTTCTCCCCCAAAAGTATATCGACTTTTAAGATTTTTTTTACCATCTGTAATTAGAAAAAAAAATATATGTGTCTGTACGATTTGTTATTCAAAAAAACGACCTTAGAGTAGCGCAAAACCATTGCGTATTATATTGCGGGGGTTTAGGATCACAGGGGCCTATCTACAAAAACATAGTTTTGAGATAAATGCAACTAAAGTTTTGAATGTTTTGAAACTCTGAAAATAAAAGGCATTTTAGTAAACAAAAAATATTTATCAATAAATATATTATCACACTCTCTGAAAAACATATTTTTAAGTAATTATTAAAGACTTGTGATGATTAAAAAAAATTATTTGTGAAAAACGACTGAGATATGCCTTTGTGTTCCTAACTATACAGCAATACAATTTGGGAGGCGGGAATGGGTACCGCCGCCCCGGGAACCTTTATTGGATAACCAACACCTCTGCCATAGGTCACCCCAAGTGGTTCGCTACGTTTGGTGATTTAGCAGGGGTGCCCGGGTTCATGGGGTGAGGTTTGTCTAGGTCTTGGAGGCGGATGACTAAGACACACTGAACCCCAGATTCCTACCCACCCCTTAAACCCTTTTCCTTCCCAGAACTCTCCTCTCCTTCCTTTCCTTAAAAAAACCCTCCACACAGCATCCCCAAAGATGACATAGGCCCTGAGGGAAATTGTTTTCCTCAGGGCCTCCTGTGTGGAGCTCATGTAAAAAAAAAAAAAAAAAAATACTTGACAAGAGAGTTAAGGATCACAGGGGCATATCTACAAATTTGATTCTTTGAAACTCAGAATTTAAAACACATTTCAGTGTAATACTTTTTTTATCAATAAACATATCATCACATTTCATAAATTACATATTTTACAAATAAAAATTTGACAGCTAAAAATATAAAAATATAAAAATTGACGGATTGCCTTTGTGTTCCTTAATATTCAGCAATTATTTAACAACGGGTGATTTAGATCACAGGGGCCTTTCTACAAAAACATGGTTTTGAGATGAAGATTTTAGATGCTATCAAACTCAGAAAATATAGCATCTATCAGTCCAGCAGACTGCATAAAAAAACATTTTTTAAATAATTATCTTAGGCCCGGTACAAGTAAATAAATTTATTGAGATATGCCTATGTGTCCCTACCTATATAATAAGCCATTATTATTGTTTACAAACATGTAAACTCCTCTTGATTTCTATTTATGAATAGAGAAATAATATAAATATCACAATTTTTACAAAATCTATGAACTGTCAGTATTTTCTAGGGCAGAGCTATTTTATTTTCCTCTTACGTTATCTTCACACTCGAGGCTCTGAGGCAAATATTTTCCCTCAGGACCTATGTTATATTTGGGGATGAAACACAGAAGTCGGGAAATCATTCCACAGTCGGGAACTCAAGAACTCAAGAGTCGTAGAAACAACCCGCTCTCAAGTGAAAAAGGTCAACTGTGTACACATGTTTTGGCGTGTTTCCCAAATGTGCACCGGTGCCGACGTGAACGATGACGATAGTTCCTTGGAGCATCTTCCATTAAAATATCGGTATATCAATGAAAGAATTCCTACCTGACACCTTTGCTCTAAAGATTGCAATCCGTTTGTAAATACAGAGAATTCTATCAAATGCACCACCCTTTTCTGCATAGTCAAGATTTTTTTTAGGTATTTTAAGGCTCCAGACCAAAGGTGGCTGCCAAATTCAACCGTTGAGTTATTCGTACATAGTTGGAATTTGTGTATTATCCGCAGTATTTGCTGGCCCTGTACAGTACGCCCTGTTTCTAAGAGGCAAACTTGACGCTGGCTTCGATGTAGCCACCGTTCCTGAGCTGGTCATGTAGAGTAACACCAAGTATATCAATGGAAAGCTTATTGGGAAGATAGCTTCCATTGGAAGAATAATACCCACTGTTCAAAAATCCTTCAAATCCTTAATATTTACCACTGTAAATGGTATTGGAGCATTATATTGACCGGTCAGTGGCTGAGTTGGCATTTCGTCTGGATTTCTGGATCCCATCCATGAATAGTAAGTTCGATTCCTCGGCGAAGTCCTCCATCACGACACAGGCAATACTTTCCCATTACTGTGATGGTAGTGGGAGTCTTTAAAATATTGTCAGTTTATTCGTAAACCAGAAATGTTTGTCTTTCTTTTTAAAAAAAGAAAGAAAAAGTCTAAATTTCTTCAAATTCATAGAAGGGTTCTAAATGCTTCATCAAAATTTTATGAAAAATCGATCATGTGTTGATTATCTTTTCGGTACCTATTGAAACTATTTGATAATCAGCCAATTAACGTTTAGTTCTTCCATGAATAACACGTGTTAGGTCAGTGTGACGCTAGTAATTCGATTTTTGTTTAATGTCACAAAGGCATAACAGGCGATATGCCCTTGTGCTTCTAATTTTATGTCTAAATTTCTAGATTTGCTCATCATTATCTCTTAAACGGCTGTATGTTCGAGATAGAGCTTCGTGTCACTAAACGATATGATTATGACATTACCGAAACCAAGCTTAACTCAAAACACCAATTTTTGTAGTTAGGCCCCTGTGATCCTAACTTATTTGTTATTTAAAACCTTTAGTAACAATTTGTTACTAAAGGTTTTAAATAACAAATAATTTTTCCCCTTCAACCAAAAAACCCTTGAAACATTCTTCAAAAATTTAAATGGTTCATTTTATACTAACTACTTTGCATAATATCAACTATTTCCTTGTGTATGTGGATTGCCGACTTCTTGAGGGAGAGGTCGATTCAGACCGTAGTCGATGGTTTCACCTCTTCCTCACACTCGATAAATGCTGGCGTCCCGCAGGGATCGGTTCTGTCTCCGACTTTGTTTTTTTGCACATCAACGACCTTTTGTCATGTGCACCAATTCACTGTTACGCGGATGACAGTACAGTTCATGATAGCTTTTTGTTTGACAAGCCCCCAAAGGGCTCAAAAACTCCAACAGCTCGTAGGGCTTTGAAGCAAATAATGGACGGTTACCTTGAGAGTGTTTTCTCTTGGGGTAAAAATAATCTCGTTGAATTTAATGTTTCAAAGACCCAATCTTGTCTGATTACGTCTAAAAGGGATCGAAATGAAAATCTAGTCTCTTTCAACGGAAGCAATCTTCCGAACAGGCCCTCCATTGATATGCTTGGTGTAACCCTAAGTGACCAGCTCAGGTATGGGGGCTCCATCGAAGCCAGAGTAAAGTTAGCCTCCCAAAAACTGGGCGTACTGTACAGGGCCCGCAGATACTTTAATAGTACACAACTGCTAACCTTGTACAAATCACAAGTACGCCCTACGGTTGAATTTGGCAGCCATCTCTGGTCTGGAGCTCCAAAATACCTGAAAAACACCCTCGACTCTGTGCAGAAACGGGCGATTCTCCCATCTTAACAGACGGATTGCAATCTTTAGAGCACAGGCGTCGGGTGGGAATGCTATCCTTGTTCTACCGGTATTACAATGGAAGATGCTCCGAGGAACTATCATCATTGATCCCTTCGGCACAGGTGCATAGTCGGGAAACACGCCAAACGCCCTTCTTCGACTCGTTCTTGTGTTCAACAGCTCGGCTGTGGAATGATTTGCCGGCCTCTGTGTTTCCTCCTTCCTACAACATGGGTCTATTCAAGACCAATGCTCATTCCTTCCTCTCCTCAAAAAGACTCTCCACACAGCATCCCAGATGACATAGGCCCTGAGGGAAATTATTTTCCTCAGGGCCTCCTGTGTGGAGTTAATGTAAAAAAAAAAAAACTATTTTAAAAATTTTGTCATTCAACAAATTAATATTGTATTGTGGTCGAGGGGTAAGGCTCTCGATTAGCAATCAAAAGGAAGCAGGTTCAAATTCAATCGTGCGGGATTCAATATTATTTATTATTTTTAATTGATAAACTAACGTTTAAGACAAGATTTTTATGCATAACACAAAGGGTAACAATTATTATAAGCAATAATTATCAGCCTGAAACACTCATCTACATTGAAAAAATCTTCCGAGAAAAGATACACGACGCCTTGTCTTGCCTGTCGTTTCTCACCCGGCATGTCGCTTAAAGTCTCGAAAACCCTTCTGGACGGAAGGAGAAAGACTCCTTCGAACACCTCTCACCGCAGAAGATAGGTGGAAGCTTGAGTGGCAATCAGCCAACGTCAAAAACGCTCATCTCGTGCAAGACCCCACTGAGAGACAGCCTGGGTTCTCATTGCCTCGTAAACTCTGGACTGCCATCAATAGGATAAGGTGCTCCCATAGCCGTTGTGCTCACATTATTCATAGATGGGGCCTTAAAGAGTCGGCGACGTGTGAATGCGGTGCGGTGCAGACCACCGAACATGTGGTCAACGAATGCCCGCTCCATTCACTCCCCGGCGGGATTGATAAGGTCCACAGGGCAACGCCTGAGGCCCTAGACTGGCTCGCAGACCTAGATGTCCCCCTCTGACCCCCCACCATACGAAAGAAGAAGAAGAACAATAATATAAATACTTTAAAACAAGGAACTTGGTCCACCACTCTACTGTAGCTTCCCACCTTAATTACTCCACAAGTGTAATTTTTCTGAGAAATAAAACAAGTTAGAAGAATGAAAATAATTCAGATCAAAGGCATGCGGTCTATATTGTGGTGCAGCAGATTTACTAGGATAAAAACCCTTCAAGGTCAATAATTATATATTAAGGCGTGTGGCAACGATAAATCTTAATTCTTTGTACATATTGATATATTAAAAAATAAAATTTTACCAGATTATATTACCTATAATAAGTTGAATTGTGTTAATATTAACCCGCGAGCACTTGCGCTATGAGCATTTCCCTCACGGTGAATTTAAATTTGCGCTATTTGACGGCTGACGTAGTGCAGCGGTAAGGTGCTTGACTCGCATTCCGAAGGTCGCGGGATCGAATCCCGGCGTAGCAAATAATTTTTAATTGATTATTTTGTGTATTTCACAATTTATTCATTTAATAGTTCTGCCTTATTACTTAAATATGTGTATTTTTACAAACGTTACGTAGATGATATTTTATGTATATGGACCGGTACCAAAAGACAACTTCAAATGTTCCTTAATTTTTTGAACAAAATTCATAAAAACATTAAATTTACATTAGAAATAGGAATTAATTGTAGCATAAATTTCTTAGATTTAAACCTAACTATAATTAATAATAAGATTGAATTTAATATTTTCCGAAAAGAAACATACGCTGATATAATTATACACAACGCATCTAACCATCCATTTTCACAAAAACTCTTAGCTTTCCATTATTTAATCAATAGATTAATTAATATCCCGTTATCCCCAAATAATTTCAAAGCTGAACTTAACACCATTAAAATAATTGCATCTAATAATGGTTATACCTCTAAATTAATAGACGATATATTAAACAAAAAATACAAGAAAAAATTTCTTTTGTCTTACATTTATCCATTGCTTACTGATAATTTTAAAAAGCAATGGAGAAAAATATTGTTTGTAAATCATCAAACCTCCAATTTAATCATGAAAAAAATTCCTAATACAATACAGCCTGCTTTTTATACGAATAATAAATTGAAAAATTATATTTTAAATAACAAGGACAAAGACTAAAAAATGAAAAAATCCGGAGTTTACCAATTGAATTGTAATGACTGCAATCATTTTTACGTAGGTAAAACTTGCAGAAATTTTGAAACGAGGATTAAGGAACATTTGAGATGTCTAAATAGCAATAATTATTCGGAATTTGCTAACCATCTAATTGAATTTAACCATTCATTTGATATAAATACTGGTTTTAAAATTTTACACACTAACGTTTTTCATTTAGATCTTTTAGAAATATTAGAAATTAGGAAAAATGTCAATAGAAATTTAAATATTATTAACAATCAAATTAATTTTGTGAATAACCCTATCTTAAACATATTCCCATTGTAATTTTGTCTTTGGTCTTCTAAGCACCCCCCCTTTCCACCTCTCCCCCACCCCCTCCCCCTTGTTACTCTTCTGAACACCGCCCCTTTCCACCTCACTCCTCCCCCACTAATTCCATTTCTACCCACACCTGTCTTCTATGTCCGATCATTTGTTTTTAGTACATTATATGTCCTGATGAAGAGAACATCGTTCTCGAAACATGTCGACTTTTAAATAAAGTTTATTGTGGTAAAAACAAAGTGTTTTTAATTATTTCATTAATAGATAAATTCTTGAGATGGAATGATCATGTTAATATGTTAGTAAATAATACTAGGAGACTTACCTATATCTTTAAAGAACTGAGACATATACTAGACAAAGAAAAATTAAAAATTGTTTATTTTGCAATAATCCAGTCTCTGCTTTCTTATAATATAGTGTGCTGGGGATCCTGCGCAAAGACTTATATAGAACCACTTAATATTGCCCAAAAAATGATTCTTAAAGTTATGTTCAAGAAAAAAATTAAATATCCAACTCATTTACTTTTTAAGGAATGTAATGTAATGAACGTAAAACAGTTATATATTACACAAACGCTTTGTAGATTTTTAATAATATTAATATTGCAGAAAGAACACAGCAAATTCGTACTACGAGAACTGGCTCTGATGTGAATTTTATGGCAATTCAAACTAAATCTTCTTTTGGTCAAAGAAATTATTTTTATCAAGCTCCACTCTCCACTCATATTTAATAGCCTTCCAGAACATATAAAGTCATCTAATTCCTTGTACACTTTTAAAAAGAATCTTAAATTATTTGTGTTAGTCGAGGATTGCCAATTAATTTTCTCTCCTTTGTCCTTTCTAAATTATTAGCTAAATGAGTAAGTTTATAAAATAAGCTAAAATAATTTTTATTTTTGTTTAAACTGTTTTTTTCATCTTCCTCCTGCCAAATCTATAGCATGTTAAATTATATACATATATTTATTATTTACAACTTAATCCTTAACCCTCTCAATACCAGAGTGCTTCCTGAGGAACATGAAGGAAAAAATTAATATCTCTTGATGTTATGAAACAAACAGCCCCGTATTTTGCGTATCGCTTGTGAAAGATATGTTTTATAAGGAATATAACAAATCGCGTACTGGCATGACAAAATATTTCTATTATTTCAAATTCAAACGGCGTCTTTGACAGCATTGAACGGTTTGACTTATCTTGGATTTCTGCATAACATTAAAGGTAAGATATAGCATTTTTCTGTTGAAAATAATTATTATATTGTATATACATGTCTTATCTGATCGATAAATGTGATTTCCATTCAAAAACATTGCTTTTTCATTTTGTTTTCGCTAAAAACGTTCATGTTCCTGAGGTGGCACGTTGGTTGTCGGTGGATGTTTTTTATGGAGATCTTGTTTTGGCCTTTTGTATTGTTTTACTTGTTTTAACCCCTCTGAAAATCGCCATTTAAGCCCTTAAACTGTCTCAAACGAAATGACATTTTCCGAAAACTTTTTGTTATTACCGCTTCACAATTAAAGCTCTATAAATTAAACATTTCTGAACGTAGCCGAATAGTAAAAACTGTTTTAGAAAGGTTACAAAATAAGCTTTCAAATTATTATATTACAAATAAATATCAGCATTTTTATATATTAAAATTTAGAATGCAAACATTAAAAATAGGTAAAAATGACTCTTGTGATGTTTTTATGTGAAAACGGTACTAAAATCACAGATTATGTAAACAACAATACTTATTCTATTGTATAAATGTGTAATAAACACTTTTGTCACCTCACTTTTTATCATTTCATATAAAAATATTTAATAAAATTAAAAATGTCGAGTGCGGTCGAGCCGCCGGTAGTAAATTTGGGCGAGTAAATATTTGTGTCAACTACGCGACTGACAGCTGATTCCTGTTAAGTATTTCTATGGACAACTTGATAGGGATGTACAGCTTGATCTACTATCGACCTTTTACTTTTTGTTTTAGGGATGTAACTAAAACAATAACGATTTCTATGGAGACACACGCGCTGACGTATAAACACGCTTATTGTACTTGACTGCTGTCATATTTCTAACGCATATATCTGCTTAAGTTGCGGAGGGGTTAATTTGATTCTTTCAAGATGTATTAATTTATTTTAATGTTTTCCGGTAGACTATGACTTATTTTATCATTTTTATAGATGGCTGTTAGAGGTTTTTCACATGATGAAATAACTATTGTACTGGAAGGAGACATTTCCGATGTCGAATGGGAGTCTGATGGTGAAGGTGAAGAGAGCTGGCAAGTGGAGTGTCTACAAGATGACCAGGATCCTGCAGAGGATTCCAATGTAGAGGCATTGAGCCAAGCTCTGAGAATGGACGTGGAAATCCATGTAAGTAATTTTGTCATTATTTCTTATTGTTATCATCATCATCACTATTGGCTCTACAACCCCTGGTGGGTCTTGGACTCCTCAAGAGTCTTCCTCCACTCATCTCGGTTTTGTGCCAGCTCTCTCCAGTTTAGAAGCTCCAAGATAGATATGTCTTTTAGGACGTTGTCGCTCCATCTTAGTCTTGGTCTTCCCAGGCTCCTTTGCCCTATTGGTCTTGAGTTCAGCAGGGACTTTTGTTGTTATTTTACAGCGATTATTGTGTTTGATATTGTTATCAATATGGACATAGGTGGGTTTTAAATGAAACTATAAAGTATTATTTTTTCAATTATAGAGTTTTGAAGAGAGGCAGCAGCCAGAGGGAGAAGTGGGAGGCGAGCCAGAGTCCTGCACCTTGCCCCAAGGACAGGCCGGTGAAGCTACAACTTCTCATGGACGGAGAGCAGATCTCCTGTGGATTAAAAAAGATCACGAGCCCGTAGACTCGCACTGTGATGTTGCATTCTCAAATCCACCGCTGAATATGTCTGCTCTACAATATTTTTCATGTTTCATAGATGAAAGTATTATAAAAAATATTGTTGAGCAAACAAATTTGTATTCTGTACAACAAAATAGTAATAACGTAAACACTTCAGTTAACGAAATGAAACGATTTCTAGGAATGCACATCATGATGGGTATCCTCAAGTATCCGGCGTTTCACCTGTACTGGGCAAATGATACGAGGCTATCTCTCATCGCTGATGTCATGCCTAGAAATCGTTTTACAAAGTTACGGTCGTGTTTACATTTGAACGACAATAATGCAATGATTCTCAGAGGACACGAGGGCTACGACAAATTATTCAAAGTAAGGCCGTTGGTAAATGCCCTGCAGGAAAATATGGCCAAGATCGAACCTGAAGAGTTCAATTCTGTAGATGAGCTCATGATACCGTTCAGAGGGAGGAGTAATTTGAAACAATACATAAAAAATAAGCCACATAAGTTGGGTATCAAAGTCTTCTCTCGAGCGGGAGCCAGTAGGCTCGTCTATTATTTTGAAATCTTCACGGGCAAAAGCCCTAATGTGGGTGAGAAAAGTGCCCTCGGTATTAGTGGAGACATTGTATTGAGGTTGGTAAAGGGTATCCCTCCAAACCGTAATTTCAAAGTCTCCACTGATAATTGGTTCACTTCTCACGCACTTATGGTTGCCTTGAAATCGGTAAGCATATTAGCTGTGGGAACAGTAAGGACTAACCGCTTGCCTGGTTGTGTGTTCGTGGCTGACTCCTTACTGAAATCCCAAAACCGCGGCTCGTATGATTACCGATGTGAGAGGCAATCCAATGTTTTTGCCCTGAAATGGTTCGATCGGAAGCCTGTTCACGTCGTATCATCGTATCTGGGACATAATCCCATGACGGTTGTGAAGCGATGGTCCCAGGCAGATTCAGCACACGTTGATGTGCCATGTCCCGCTATCATCGCTGAGTATAATAAATACATGGGCGGGGTTGACCTTCATAATATGTTGGTGGAATTATATCGCACAGAAATTAGGACCAAGAGGTTTTATCTTCGAATTGTGTTTCATTTAATTGACATGAGTGTCGTCAATGCATGGCTGTTGCATAAACGACACTCAAATCAATTAGGTATGAAACACAAGACGTTGATTGAATTTCGTGCGGAAATCTCCAAGGCTCTGATGTCTGCGCACGATAATTATTCTGAAAATAATAAAAGGGGTCGACCTTGCTCTTTGGTGGATGAAGCGGGGCCTAGCACGGTAAAAAAACGTGCCCTGCCTGCACCACGTCCAGTAGCTGATCTCAGATATGATGGTTTTGGGCATGAACCAACGTTCATGAATAAGTCACAGCGATGTAGACTTTGCATCAAAATGAAGACGTTTCTAAAGTGTGAGAAATGTGGCGTAGCCCTTTGTCTCCAAAGAGAAAGAAATTGTTTTGTTTTATTCCACCATTAATGATGGTATAAAACAAAACAATTTTAATTGTATATGTTCTATTTTATTTGTATTTTTATTTGTTTGTCTTGTGTTAATTTAGGTAAATGGTTTTGGTAAAAAAAAATATATATAATTTTTTTTTAATGTGTATTCAAATTATTATAGTGTAATATTATATTGTAATTTAATATGTTGGTCTTTATAGTTTATTAGTATTGAATTTTGTACATTTATTTTTCATTAGAACAATTAAAAACACTTAAAAATTATGCATGCTTCTTGTACTACCCATTCTTTAATGTAACGAATCTAGACCTTCAATGTCCCCTCATACTGAGTTAGGTGGCGGTATGCGGGCGCGCCTACAGGACTGTACTGTAATGATCAATCTCTACAATTCTAAAGCCCATGGAGTATTTAAAGTGCAGTAATAAAATTCTAGGTGCAGACTATGTATTTAAACCACCTTTGTATTCAAAATGCAGAATTTCTGCTGTGCATTTCTATTTCTCTTCATCTGCTGATGCATTTCGGAGGAATTTTTTTTCTTATTCTAAGTGCATTGGAGGTTATCCACACATACCCGCCTAAGTATAAGTAACAAATAGTTACTCCTTCAGGGCTCTCACAATGACCCGATTTTTTTATAGAACGACTCTACATTTAAATGCAGGAAACTAGACTTATTCTAAGTGCAGGTATAAAATAATAGTTGAATACTATGAATGTATTGCCAGAATTAAAGAGAAACCATTTTCATGTTCTGAGTGTAGTTTTAATTCGCCGAATATAGATTTAATTTACACTAGTTTTGGGTTCAGAATATAACGACCAATTAAATAATAAGTTGCGTATTCATCCTATTACATGGACATCATTCTCGATTACCGAGATAGCAGTTATAAATTTGTGGTAGAATTCATAACAAGATTTATTTTAATAGGTACTCTGTTTCTCAATTATGTGAAAAATGTGAAAAAAGTGAGGTCGTAATAAAAAATAAAAAAATTTCCACCCCCCCCCCCCCTCCCGTTGACACCCGAAAATAAACAATTCAGTTTTAATAGTGTAATTTGGTCTTAGGACAACGCCATGATTCCCGATAATTATTTCGAAGTAAAAACCGATCATATTTACGGTCTTCTGCATCCAGTTAATTTGATAAGATTGGTTGTGGAAAAATATTTGGCCTTAAGATATCACTATAAGACAAAATTGGATAATATTAACCGGAATGTAAAATCTAAACGAAAACTGTTTAAAAAACAAATTCAAAGGGAAGGTCATTAAGAAAAAAATAATAACTATCGATAGCTTTAGTTTTAAAAAGTTGCATTGTCTTTTTTAGTGTGACCCGGTGATGTACTGTGTACTGATTGGTGGACAACAGTTCTGCATCGAATACAGAGGTTTGCAACCATGTTTCAGTTAGAGCAATAACTTCAGTATTTTGTGAAATAACATAGTTCGAAAATTCACCAATTTTCGTATTTAAACCACGAACATTTTGGTATTTTAAAGATAGTTTTGCCATTTTTAGGTAGGTATAGATTTACCTGGATGTGGGCCACCTTCTTTATTTAATGATGATAAAAAATTTAATTTAGACACAGCGATACCTGCCGGCCAGTTGGCAGCGTCTAGGAATGTATCTTTATTATTTTCCGTATTTCTTATTTATTTGTTAAAAATAATCAAATAAAAATAAATCTCTTTTTACAATGATTTTCTTTTCATTTATATAATTATATGTAGAAAACTATCTTACATAAATGAATTCAAAATTAAACGAATTATAGGTCCCGCAAATTCGAAACATATTTTTTACCCACTTTTATGGGAAATACTCGGGAGCAGGTATCACACACACAAGTGTTTCAAATATGGCCTGTTCTTTTTGCCGGAATTACAGCGCAACACTCTATCTAGACATTTATATAATCAAAGTGTAAAACATGTAACTCAGATATCGCAATTAAGTATGAAGGTCGCCGCGCGTTGACAGTAAGTCGTCATTATTAGGTACCTATATTTATTACTTACCTATATTTTAAAATTGATTTATTATCGCAATAATTTTATTGTAATTTGTATAGCATTGCGTGGTTGTATGTTCACGCCAATAGTGCCAAGCATAAAAATATGATGTCAGCCAAAAAGACTTCAACGTGCATGGACACTTTTTTCATAAAGAAATAAACTAAGGAAGAAATTTCGATCGTAAGTGCAGAAGTAGCATTTGTTTATCACAATGTAAAACATGGTTTGAAAAATTAAGACAAAATAATTCCAGATATTCAAATAACTGCAAAAATGACACGTGGACGTACAAAGGTTTCCCCAATCACACGCAGTGTTTTAGGACCCTATTCACAGGAAAAGGGGCCGTTCAAGTATTTAAATATAAATAACGCACTTGGGGGGGTCCTGTGAAACGTTACGGTGCGTTTTTCGGGGAGGGTGGGAGGGGGAGGGGGGATTCGAAGAACGCGTTATTTTTTATATATTTTTCGTTGTCAGTATTCGTTGGTGCTTCAAACACGAAATATGCATAAACACAATTGCTCTAGTCAGTGTTGTTAATCAGTTAGTCGGTACAAGAAAAAGGTTTTTCATCACTTGAGGAACTAGCGTCATTGATCCCTTCGGCACCGGTGCATAGTCGGGAAACACGCCAAACGCGTGCCCAATATTTGTACACGGTTGACATTTGTCACATGAGAACGGGTCGCTTCTTCAACTCGTTCTTGTGTTCAACAGCTCGGCTTCCCCTCGGTTTCCCCTTCCTACATCATGGTCTCTTCAAGACCAGAGTTCATTCCCTTTTCTCCTCAAAACGACCCTCCACACAGCATCCCAGATGACATGGGCCCTGTGGGGGTAAATTTATACAAAGCCGGGACCAGCTCATTTTGGACAAAAAAAATAAATATATACCCCAGTAGATTGGTAATAATTAGCTGTAATTAATTCCGTGAGCGGAAATTGAAAATAATATATATTATCGTCAATTTCTTAAATTTAAAAATACGAAAATGTCATTTTTCAATGACCTCCATGTTGTTATCTTTATTTAAAAAAACAGCCTACGTTTTTAAATGGTTTATCTGGCAAGGCAGGGTTTGTGTAGCGGGCTTGTGAATATTATCTTAACTTTAAAAAATAGCCTACGTTTTTAAATGGTTTGTCTGGCTACGCAGGGTTTATCTAGCGGGCTTGTGTGACAGATCGGCCGCGCCATGTCAGTTTGCAAAGACGCGAAGTGAATTTAGAGTTTACACAATTGAAATTTAAAATGCATCATTTTCCGCCTCCCCCAATGCAAAAAGTTTCCGAAATACGTAATTATAACAATTATTCAACTTCTGCAAAGTGTTTTTTCGTGAAAAAGTGCACATTTACCGCTGTAATTTACAACATGTAGGTCAATGAAAAATGACATTTTCGTATTTTTAAATTTAAGAAATTAACGATAATATACATTTTTTTTCAATTTCCGCTCACGGAATTAATTACATCTAATTATTACCTTTCTACTGGGGTAAAATTTTTTTTTTTTTAGTGTAAAATGAGCTGGTCCCGGTTTTGTATAAAATTAATCCTGTGGGAAATTATTTTCCTAAGGGCCTCCTGTGTGGAGTTAATGTAAAAAAAAAATTGCATTTCCCGTATTAGTTTTTTTTTTGAGAAGAAGAATAGTTGCAGCCAGGGCATGATTTTTAGATTTCTCTTTGTAAATACCTACATGACTAGTTGCAATCGGAAAATTAAAATGGTTTTTCTCTACTATGAGTCGAGTCAGCAAGTGACTTCTTAGATATCCCTTGTGAGAACACGAATAGTTGCAGTCAGGACATGAAAAAGGTTTTTCTCTTCTGTGAATCATATTTTTAAATTGTCCTTTTGAGAACTTGTATAACTGCATTCCGGACAGGAAAATGGTTTTTGTCCGCTGTGCATAAACATGTGGTTTTTTGGGGCCTTTTTGTGGAACATGAATAGTCGGGGTAAAAAGTGTGTGGCGGCCACTTGTGCCGAATTAATTGCTCCGCCACTGGACTCCACCGAACTCGCTGGAAACACACTACGAGTACCTAGATGCAAGCCGCTACCGGACCTACCTATGGCTGATAGTACATCTATCACCTGGTAACAATTAGCGCGGCAACCTACTGGAAAGTTCCCGTCTCCACAATAATTTATCAACACAGCGACTGAAGTGTTCGCGAACTTTCTCACGTCAGGCGCGGCGGTCGAATTTCACACGCCGTTCTCGAAACTACTTGCCCGGCCGGCAGAGTATAAAAGTCAGCGCGAGCCGCATACAGCTCAGTCTCAAGTCTAGTTCCCATTCGGCGGTCAAGCAACACACACACCGGGAAGTGATACAACTAAGTGCAGTGCAGTAACTATTTAAGTGCCTGCGTGGGGCACTTGCCCGCGCAGCCAACAGCAATTGAACAACATTTGTCCAGTGTGACACCAGGAACATTTCCAGCACCTTCGAGGAATTTCAGCAACCGGCAACGAGCCAGCAACCACCAACCGGCAACGAGCCAGCAACCAACAACCGGCAACGAGCCAGCAACCAGCAACCGGCAATGAGCCAGTTACCAAAATCCTCGCCGCCTCTCAAGGTTCCTTCCTAAAAAAATAACGAAAACGGCACTTTTTTTTTACATTAACCCCACACAGGAAACCCTAAAGAAAATAATTTCCCTCAGGGCCTATGTCATCTGGGATGCTGTGTGGAGGGTCTTTTTGAGGAGAGGAAGGAATGAACATTGGTCTTGAAGAGACCCATGTTGTAGGAAGGAGGAAACACAGAGGCCGGCAAATCATTCCACAGCCGAGCTGTTGAACACAAGAACGAGTCGAAGAAACGACCCGTTCTCATGTGACAAATGTCAACTGTGTACAAATGTTGGGCACTCGTTTGGCGTGTTTCCCGACTATGCACCGGTGCCGAAGGGATCAATGATGCTAGTTCCTCGGAGCATCTTCCATTGTAATACCGGTAGAACAAGGATAGCATTCCCACCCGACGCCTGTGCTCTAAAGATTGCAATCCGTCTGTTAAGATGGGAGAATCTATCAAACGGACCGCCCGTTTCTGCACAGAGTCGAGGGTATTTGCTAACTCACAGTGCGAAAAATCTTTTTCTAGTCCCGATTGCGACTATTTATGCGCTACACAACGGTATCCAAAAGTTCACGCGTTGACCCACACTGGACAAAAACCTTTTTCATGTCCCGACTGCAATTATTCATGAAGTGCAAAGGAACTTCTAAGAAATCATTTGCTAACTCAAAGTTATATAAAACCTTTTACATGTTTCTACTGCACTATTCATGTTCTACAAAGAGTCACCAAAAATCACATGTTAACGCACAGTGGACAAAAACATTTTTTTCCTGTCCAAAATGCAGTTATACAAGTTCTCAAAAGGACAATTTTTTAAATCCACCGTGCGATTTACAGAATAGAAATCCTTTTACATGTCATGACTGCAACTATTTGTGTTCTTAAAAGGGATATCCAAGAATTCTTTTGCTGACTCTACTCATTGTGGAGAAAAGCATTTTTCATGTTCCGACTGTAACTATTCAGAGAAATAAAAAAAATCACATGTTTACTCACAGTGGTGAAAAACCCATTTCATGCCCTGACTGCAACTATTCTTCTTCTCGAAAAAAAACTAAAACGGCACTTGCTAATTCACAGTGATGAAAAACCTTTTACTTGTCCCGAGTGCGACTATTCAGGCGCTACAAAACGGTATCTAAAAATTAACATGTTTACCCACACTGGACCAAAACCTTTTTCGTGTCCCGACTGCAACTATTCATGTTGTACAAAGGAACTTCTTAGAAATCATTTGCTGACTCACAGTGCTACAAAACCACTTACATGTTTCTACTGCAACTATTCGTGTTCTACAAAGAGGCACGAAAAATCAAATATTTACCTTCAGCAGACAAAACTATTTTTTTGTCCCAGCGTGGTTTTTCAAGTTCTCGCAAGGGAGATTAATAAATCCACAGAACGATTCAAAGTGAAGAAAACCTTTTTCAGGTTCTGAGTATAACTATGCATGTACTACGAAACCTAGCTTTAGGTAATATTATTATATTTTAGCAGTAAACTAACCTGTGTATAATAACTAAAAAGCGTTGTTCTTACTAAAAACTCTCGTATAACATCATTCATATGTTGCATAAATTTTTATTTTTTAAAATTTTTATTTTGCTGTCTTCAAAATTTGGTTGGCATCTTTGGTTGCGCTGCGCTGGCAAGTCAGGATGAGAGCCTTTATAGGCCAATAACAGCTGATGATGTAAATCTCCCGGTTTGGAGGACATTATAATTCCTAAAAACTCACATTAACAACACTGACTACAGCAAATTTTTTTTATGCGTACTTCGTGTTTAAAACACTAACGAATACTGACAATGAAAATAAAATAAAAATGATGCACAATACAGTCGAGGAATTCTCCGTATAACATAAACTAAAAGGCTTGCCAACTTTGAAGATTTCAATTCCTTAGTTTTTTTTATTTAAATAAAGAAAATCATGTTACGTAACGCGTCCTTCGAACCCCCCCCCCCCCCCCCCCGTAACGTGCCGTAACGTTTCACCAGACCCCCCCCTCCCCCCAAGTACGTTACGTAATACTTGAACGGCCCCTAAACGGTGCAAAACCATGCATACACTTTTCATAAATGGGCCTTGAGCCAATTTTATTTGGTTTCTGGCATCATTGTTCATCTCACAGGGCACGTCTAGATATCACACGTCAACGCAGTGGCGTAGCGTGGGGGAGCGGCAAATTAGGCTAGGGTAAAGGGGCTCCAAGACGTGCATTGCCTAGGGGCCCCGACATGTTTAAGCCGGTCCTGGCAGGGCCGTATTGTCCATAAGGCAGTGTAGGCCACTGCCTTCGAAAATCCAGTCACTATAGCCAGGGCCGTAATATTTATAAGTGTAGATAACTGCCTAGGGTCCCCGCATCGGTTAGGGGCCCCTAGGGTAAAGGGGCCCCGAGACGTGCATTACCTAGGGGCCCCGACATGTTTAAGCCGGCCCTGACGTTATATCAGACGAGGAAAATTTACCATAAAAAATAGAAAATAAAATTCATTCAAAAGTAAAACGCATTCAAATTTGCTGAAGGATAATTCAACATATAAACTGTTCCAATTCATTTCACATAAAATGCTGTATCTCCGTCAATTTTTCGAATTTCCTTTAAAAAAATATTGAGAGCATTCTTAACAAGTGCATCTATTAAAAAATTAAATAAAAATATCAAAAAAATTACAGTGGTGCCTTAACGCCTTTTTTAGGGTTTGATCAAGGGAAAATGGAGGTGTTTGGGGGCCCCCAAGACTGGGGGCCCGGGGTGGGCCGCCCTCCCCACCCCCCCCCCCCTAGTCCGCCACTGATCATGCTTATAAAACAACTGATAATATGTACGAGTATATTCCGAGAACTTCAAAAAAATTATTACCTTTTCAAATACTTCAAATGAATAGAAATGTTTTTCTTCAAGATATATTTGGTAATGTAAAATGGGATCAGCTTGAAAATGAAACTGCTGCTTTAAATGCAAGAATTCTTTGCACGAAGAATCGCAATAAAAAATATTCACAGCATTCATGAAGTCATGCCATGCAGTGGAATTTTAATGGTCAACACGTGGAATTAGTGCCGAATCAAATTACGGCTGCAAACTGTAATAACTCCAGGCGTTGAATTTCGCAAGAATATTATTTAAATATAAATCAGAGTAATAAACAACGTGTTTGCCAAAAAATGTTTTTGCAAACATCGGGGATCTCCAATAGAATGGTAGCTACTACATGTGGAAAAATTGACGAAACGGGTGCAGTAATGCTTAATCAGCGTGGGATACATCTCACAAGATCTAATCTTAATTTGGTAGGCGGGTATGGGTACCGCCGCCCTGGGAACCATTTATTGGATGACCAACACCTCTCGCCACAGGTCACCCCAAGTGGTTCGCTACGTTTGGTGACTTAGCAGGGGTGCCCGGGTTCTTGGGGAAATGTTTGTCCAAGTCTTGATGGCGGGTGCGTCGGCCCACCTTCTGCGTGGCGGGCCGGATTGGGAGATGCTGGTTGAGGGAGACCCTTTTTCAACCGGTTACCGCTGTCCGGGCCGCTCGGTAGTACAGGGGCCCGACCCTCAGGCTCACGACTGAGGGTGGGCTGCCCCATCAACGAGTGTTAAAACCCCGCCGCTGCTGTTGTGCCGGTTCGTGACCGGAGGGGACCCAGCAGTAGCGTTTGGGGCGCATCGGGTGACCTCTCCAGCCGGATTCTCCCTACCCATCGCCTTGCACCGCAGTGGGTGGATTGGATTCATTCGTTCATCACTCTTGGACACTCTGATCCCCAGCTTCCTACCCACCCCTCATACCTTTTCCTTCCCAGACCTCCCTCCCCCCACACCCTATCATAAATATATAAAAAAAAAAATTTCATGACAACACAAACAACAAAAATTACCTGCATTACAGCGGCGAGTAGTAGGAGACCCCGGCGCAGGCCAAAAATGTTAGTGAATTACACCAACATTCGCGGCCTGCATACCAATTTAAACTCCGTCCACCACCACCTTTTTACTCAACGCCCCAACCTACTATTCCTGTCTGAAACGCAGATAGCCGAGCCTGTAGACGCCTCCTATCTGTTGAATTCTGTCTGTTCTGTCTCCTATCTGTTGCTGAGTCTGCGACTGTTGAATCTGGAAAACTCCAGATTCGACGTAATGTGGGTACGCGTCAATCTTGCCAGTACGGTAAGATTCTACGCGTGTTTATACCGCTCACCGAACCTTAGCGAATCAGACACGTCCGAGCTCTTCAAACATTTAAGCGACACTATTGATGACCTCTTGCCCCGCTACCCTACGGCAGAGTTTGTGGTCCTGGGGGACTTCAATGTTCATAACGAACCTTGTTTGAAGTTCTCAGGATCAACAGACTCGGCTGGACGCCAAGCGGAATCCTTTGCCCTTTGCTACGGATTGGAGCAAATGGTTCAGGAGCCTACAAGGGCTCCTGATGTCCAGACTCACCGTTCCAATCTGTTAGACCTATTTTTAATTACTGTGCCACACGGTTACAGGATTAAAGTCACAGCGCCTTTAGGATCATCCGACCACTGCCTGGTGACGACATCAATCCCTGTAAACTTCAGACCACCAAACGAGAGGCTGAAGAGAAAAGTGTGGCACTATAGGTCAGCAGATTGGTTCGGTCTGCGGGCACATTTTAATGCTTTTCCGTGGTCAGCTGTCTGTTTTCGGACTTCAGATCCCTCAAGATGTGCCCAGGAAATTGGTGAAGTCATCACATCCGCGATGGATGGCTTCATCCAATCTACTGTTAAGGAAACTGGTGTAGGCTCAAAGCCGTGGTTCAGTCGACAATGCGCTGAAGGAAGGCGCAAAGGAAACCAAGAGAATCATAAATAGGTCAAAATTCGAGCACGACCAGCAGATCAACAGAGGTGAACGAAAATGCTAAACTTAATTCATCGAACTAAAAAAATTCCAACCTAATATACTTACAATACTTATCTTTTCAGATTTATGTTGACGGAAAGGAGTTCGAATACTTTCGACACAGATTGCCTTATTCAAAAATAACTCACATCAACGGCTCTGCGGGGGCTGTCTATACATCCATCATATTCGACAAGACAACCGAAAGCGCCAATCTGCCGACAATCAAACCCCTATCAACTGTTTGCACGACATGACCTGTCAGTAGCTAAGTTGGCATCGCGTTTGGGTCCCACACAGGGGTCATAAGTTCAATTCATTGGCTGGCTAAATTCTTCATGACGACAAATGCTCATATATTCCCAGTACATTTATTAATTTTAATGTAACTCATTAATAAATTTTACTGTTTACTTAAATAACTTAACCTTCGTATATTTGCGATTTCATCTCGTCTATATTATACAATTTCATTATTGGTATTTATTATATAGAAGGGGGTTTAACTGAATTAAAAAAATATATATATGAAAACTCACTTTTAACTCAACTCACCACTTTGAACTCACTCTTAAAAACACATAATTTTTATGCAATTTTATAACAAAAATGAACTTATTATTAGCAATAATTATCAGCCTGAAACACTCATCCACATTGAAAAATCTTCCGAGAAAAGATACATGACGCCAACGGGACTTGAACCCGTTGTTGCTTATAATAATTGTTACCCTTTGTGCTATGCATAAAAAATCTTGTCTTAAAAACGTTAGTTTTACAATTAAAAATAATAATTAAAAATGAACTTTTTCATGTGATAATTTAAAATAAACCTCTTAAATCTAATACCTACATGAAAGTATCTAATAAACTAATATAAAAATAAGAATTAATCATTACTAGAATTTTTGGGTAGTAATTGTTACAAAATGACTTAACAAATTAAGAAGCAACTTAAAACCTTAAATTGCGTGGTTAATTTTTGAGAAAACAACGAGTTATTGATTTGTGGGTCTGAGGGACCAATGCACGAGTATAGGAAGGTTAACAAGTATGTTGTGTTCAATGATTTAGTTTTTTTTTAATTTTTCATATTCATGTTATGGTGTAGTTTTCATTTTAATTTATAATCGTTAGATGTTCAAGTCCAACAGCATGTTAATAAATAAATAAACGTCATATCCGAAATAAATCTGTTTATTAATACAAAACCAATTTTTAACAATATTAATTATTCTTCAATTTAAGTAAGCAATTCAGAGTAATACAAAAACCCATGAAAACCTTACCATGTTTTCTTCTAATGAGGTGATCACGAAATACAATATCATAAAAACCGTTTACAGTATCTACACAAGTTTTTCTTTCTGGCATACATTCATAATACGAACATATGATTTTTTATATTAAGTACAACTACTCTCATAAAATGGGTAAAGACCGTGGATAAAATCCTGAGAAGTTGCTCCCAGTACAACTAAATGCGGAAAACATAAACACATCAAAGAATGTAAAATACTTGGGACACATCCTAAGCTGAAGATGTCGAACGACAGAGGAGAAGTATACTGTCTAATATGATTGCCCGAAGATTCTTCCAACACAGCAATAATGTTAAAAATAAAAACATTGTTCGATACATTTTGCACTAGCCTCTCTGAAATGTGAAAGATAGTGTCACTAACGAAGCAGCTCAATAGAACGACTTTGGATCAAATATAATAACGCATGCAGAATTATATTTGGATACAGAAGGTACGGAAGTGCATCTACAATGTTTACGGAGGTGGGACTTCGTGGATTCATCGGTCTGGCGAGATTCCAGGTTACTGAAGCCAGGATGCGGCTAATGCTCTCCGACAACACGGTGGTGACTGCAGCCTTCCAGCATTAAGCGCAACCATGAGTGAGTGCTGGGCCCAAGGTCACCTCAGACCACTTCCTTCATAATAATTGTTTATTTATATTTTTTTTATTTAATTTCCCTACAATTTTTTCCTACTATTTGTACTTGTTTCTTTGCATAAGATCAACTGAGAAAATACGTATAACTACATATATGGGACGTGCAGGATTGCACTATCCCCCCCACATATTAAGGGTAGATTTATGGTTTATAGTCGTGATGAAAGTGTAACGGAATTAAATTATTTATTTATTTCGGCATAATAATAATTCGGTAAGTACATTAGTTTTGAAAGTTATCAAAACTTTTACTGTGCATTTCGAAAAAAAAACAAGAAAATCCCGAGGTTCCACCATTTTAACCATTTACAAATGATCTAATTTTGAAATCCAGAGACTCCTTGGTGTAATATAAGACATAAACGATAATCATTATGTGGTTTCGAGCAAGTCCATATTCTGGGAATGATTTCACGAAAATGAAATCAATATGTAATGTACGGAACAAAAAAAAATGTATCCCGGTAAGAAATCTCTTCCATAAAATACGAGATCACGGACGAATAATGAGAAAGTTTTTTTTATGTAACGTGAGTATGAAAGTGTTTCTTCAAATCTTTTTTATGAGCACTTGAATAGTTGCACTTGGAACACGAAAAAGGTTTGCCTCCGGTATGAGTCAGCTTGTGGCGCTTCAGATTACTTTTATTAGAACATGAATAGTTGCACTTGGAACACGAAAAAAGTTTCTCTCCACTATGAATCAGCATATGGCGCGTCAGATTGCTTTTTTGAGAACATGAATAGTTGCACTTAGAACAAGAAAAAGGCTTTTCTCCTCTGTGAGTCAGCATATGGCTCATCAGAGAGTATTTTTGAGGACATGAATAGTTGCACTCGGAACACAAAAAAGGTTTTTCTCCGGTATGAGTCAGCTTGTGGCGCGTCAGATTGCTTTTTTGAGAACATGAATAGTTGCACTTAGAACAAGAAAAAGGTTTCTCGCCACTATGAGTTAGCATATGGCTCATCAGAGAGCTTTTTCGAAAACATGAATAGTTGCACTCGGAACACGAAAAAGGTTTTTCTCCGGTATGAGTCAGCTTGTGGCGCGTCAGATTGCCTTTTAGAGAACATGAATAGTTGCACTCGGTACACGAAAAAGGCTTTTCTCCCGTGTGAGTCAGCGTATGACGCGTCAGATGGCTCTTTCGAGAACATACATAAGTGCACTCAGAACACGAAAAAGATTTATCTCCGGGATGAGTCTGCTTGTAGCGCCTCAATTTACCTTTTTCATAACATGAATAGTTGCACTCCAAACATGAAAAAGGTTTCTCGCCACTTCGAGTCTGCATATGGCTCATCAGAGAGCCCTTTTGAGAACATGAATAGTTGCAGTTGGAACACGAAAAAGGTTTTCCTCCGGTATGAGTAAGCTTGTGGCGCCTCAGATTACCTTTTTCAGAACACGAATAGTTGCACTCGGAACACGAAAAAGGTTTCTCTCCACTATGAGTCAGCATATGGCTCTTCAAAGAGCTCTTTCGCGAACATGAATAAGTGCACTCAGGGCACGAAAAAGGTTTTTCTCCAGTGTGAGTCAGCATATGGCGCGTCAAAACTTTCTTTTGTGAAAATGATTTGTTGCATTCAGGACAAGAAAAACGTTTATCTGCACTGCGAGTCAGCGTACGACTCGTCAGATAGTCCTTTCCAGAACATGAACAGTTGGACTTAAAGCACAAAAAAGGTTTTTCTCCACTATGATGAGTCAGCAAGTGCATCTTCAAATCAACCTTTTGAGAACATGAATAGTTGCAGTCGGCACAAGAAAAATATTTTTTTCCAGCGTGGGTGCGCAAATGCCTTTCAAAATGCATCTTACTTGACTAACGAGAGCAAGAGTAGTTACAATGGGGACAATAGAATCGTTTTTCCACAGGATGCTCTTTCAGACCTGTAAACAAATTTGAAAAAGTATATGGATAAAGAAGGATCATGAAAACTGATTACCAATAAGTGTGGATAAGCGTAGTAAATTCATAAACGTATAAAAATGGGATGAAACGTAATAAAAATCCAACTTATACCCTTAAACTCTTGACCCAAACCACATCTACTTATATACATGTCCCAATTTTCTTAATTTAATTAACAGAAAAAATATTCATAAATACATCTGAATTCTCTGATTTAATAAACAATATGATCAATCATATTATAACGTTAGATTTCAGCCGCCGTAACAAAGCAACATTTCTACCACGGCTTGGGAAATAACACTAAGTATCAGTTTTAACATTTAATATGTCCCAAGTGATCAAGTTGCGGGTATCAAGAGGTCTTCCATGTGGCATGGAAACGAGGACACTTTGCCAACGCATACTTAATACTCCGGACAGATAGACAGACCAACCCAATCATCGATCGGAGAACGGAAGAAAAGATAAAAAGCTTACCTCGGCTTTGGTCGGTCCTTTCCAGAAGAACGAAACATTCCTTTTTTATATCGGGATAGTCAATATCTATTTCCGAGTATGCACCATATTATTGCGCACGTTCTTCTGCCGCAAGTGTTCCCGGTTCACAGTTGATTGCAGAAGCGTCTTCTGTCTCTTGTGTTACAATCACATACGGCAATATTGCATCACAAGGGGATATTGGATTCTCTTCATTGACCATCGTCTCCGGTTCGGACTTTATGACACCGAAATCTGAGGTCATAGGATCCATTTCGGTTTAACTGATCGCTGATTCTGTGTTAGTAAGATAGTCTGGAAAACAAATCGTCATTTTTACACCGCAGTGAACGCTAAACCAATAGACTTTCAAGGTTTGCACATTCATTATAATGTATTATACTTCTATGTACCATGTAAAAAGTTTTCTTTGTCATCTAAACACACCTGTATGTACTAAAATATATGTAAAAAAATGTAAATGTATGTAAAAGCCCATAAGGGCGTTAATGATTAATAAATAAATAAATTATGTAAGACAGAATATGCACATTCAAAGCAAGATTTTCTTGTTTTACAATTGTAAAGCATCAAGTATAATATTATCTCGTATCAGGGGCTATAAATAACGAGCAAAGTGGAAGGCAAGAGAAGCAGTGAAAGATCTCTGATGCATCGGTGTGATCAAAATTCACCTATGTCAGTAACATCAGTGCCGCAGTTCTCCATGCCGTGCAGGACCACGAGGAGTGGAGGGGTCTCTTCACTAAGGAAATTGGACAAGTGTCTGTTTAAAATTCTCAAAAAAATATTTTTGAACTTAGGTATAATACTGAAGTTTGCAACGTAGTTGACATGGCAGTTTGAGAAAAGACATTGTGTTCCTTCAAGTTATAATACAAAACCAAAATACACAAACTCCAAACATAGTTGCATAGAATAAATACGGTGTTATAAACGAAATACTCCCGAGATATTTATTTTGGCTAACCCTCGACGACAAGTAGGAAAAATGATGTGATGATAGTAGACACCAGGCAAACGTCATCAAAAGATTACCTACATATATTTTAGATTACATTTTGACAAATTGAAACAAAAATGGAGGGTGCTGTTATAAATATTATTTATTAATGATACATTTATGGTGGTACCTACATTCCTTAAATAATTTTACAGCCATAAAAGTATTTTCTAGGCGTGCAACACCGAACAATGAAAACGAGGTGATTTGCACTTTTGAAGCAAACCCGTTTTCATTCCCGTTGGTGATTCGAATCTGGATGGTAATTCTTTGTAATTTGCCTAATCGTACTTAATTGTTGTCGCAAAGTTAAATTAAATAAATGACTAAATGTTATACCGCGTTGTTAATATTATTTCTATATATTACCTTCTGTGATTAGTGAGTTAAAATCGTAACCTGGGCTAGATGAGAGGTAAGTATTTCTACAACGAGCGTCTAGTTCAGGCAACCACGATAATGGTGACCCTAACTTGTTACACTAAATTCATCAGCGATATTAATCGTAATGTTACTTTATTTTTGACGTTAATGAAAAACACGAATTGCCACCAGACACGGATTGCCATCGGGAGTCCTGAGACAGCAAAACGTAAGTTAAATTTCAATTTTAAAAACATTTTCTCAAATTTACATTACAGTAGTCTAGAAATTTCTAGTATCTTAATGAATTAAATGCTCTCAGTAATTTTTATATAATATGTACGTAGTACATCCTTTGCGATTTCGATTGCATCGGAGTTACCGAAAATGAAGTAATCTGTTAATCCATAAACTCATATCTGCGGATATGATATATACCTACCTGATATCTTAATGATTATTATCCCAACTAATGTTTTTTAAAATAATCGTGATTATAACGACCATTAACTGCGAAGGAAATCAATTTCAGAGTCGACGGCCAAAGGACATCCGAGCCGAACAGATCTTCATGAGCAGAGTGAAAGCAGTTGGCAGCCTATTCCCGAGCTCACCATCAGCCTTTACCAGAGCAGCTGACTTTCACCAGAGCAGCGGACTTCAACCAGAGCACCTGTCTTCCACCTGGGCAGTCTACCCGTCACCAGGGAAGCAGAGCTGACAGCCAGGCATCGATGGAATACCAGCGAGTGACAAGAAGCATAAGACGTAACGTTCAATCTAATACATTTAATATTTTCCAGGAATGTGCCAATTTTTGCATGCATTTATACCTACCGTGCAATAAGATGTTACAAAATCACGATGAGATTGCAAAAATTTTTAAAATTCTTACAGATAATTGAAAGCTAACATCTACCTAGAATTTACATTTCGTTGATCGCAACATGATAGAAAACTACAATAATAATGGTTTGAGTCTTGGATTATGCAAATAATTAAACATTTTAAAACATAGAGGTCAATAATAGTACCATTTTCATGATTTAAAAAAAAAATTGTTCTTAAAATGATGAATCTAAACAATAATACAATGCAAGGTTGCAATTGTCATTTACTTTCATAGCATAGCATAGTATAGCATATTCAACATTGATTCTTGTAAGGGATTTTAGAAAATAATTGGAAGACATCAATCAATTTTTATTTTTAAATTTTTTTTAATGTGTTTGCCCTACCGCTATATTTTTTCACAAACATATTATTGTTCCTTGCTGCCTATTTCTTGCCATATCATCATAATAAACATGAACCCAACGGATGATCAATCAACTTCCAACAATGGAAACAATCCACTCACAATGGAACTCGCTGGTCCCGCTTCGGCGGAGAGCGCAATTTTTCGCGCATTAGATTACAATCAAGACCCCAAAATATGTTCAGTACTCCAAAATCTACACAAAAAATCGCCACACTGACACGGGAGGTCAAACAATTGAAGATGATCCAAAACGGCGGCAATGGACGGGCACATTACTCTACAAAACGCCGCAATTTTAGTACCGGCCGGAATGGAGGCAACCATAGTCTTCATCTCAAAATTTCTCATGAAAACCACAATCAAGGTCACGCAGTAATAATAATAAAATCATTCAACCATATATTGCCATTTCCACAACAAATTCGGAGAAAAAGCTTTTCAAATGCCAACAACCGTGCACATACAAAAGCGACAAATCGAAAAAACAACGACGGCGCCACACAGTAAGGATGTGTGATTTCGTCATCAGTAGCAGTCCCTTCCATCAAGCTCAAGTAACATAAAAACACTTGTAGCAACAACAAACAACAGCAAACAGGCAACTGAACTCGCTCCAGCAACCAAGCAACTGGACACGCTTCAGCAAACAGGCAACTGACATCACAGCAAACAGGCAACTGAACACGCTCCAGCAACCAAGCAACTGGACACGCTTCATCAAACAGGCAACTGACATCTCAGCAAACAGGAAACAGGCAACTGGACACGCTCCAGCCAATAGGCGACTGGACACGCTCCAGCCAACAGGCAACAGGCAACTGACATCACCAGCAAACAGGCAACAGGCAACTGGGCACAGCTCCAGCCAACAGGCAACAGGCAACAGGCAACTGGAAACAGGAATACCAACGGATAACTGAATAGCTACTATCTCGCATTCAAGAGAGACAACTCGATTTTATCGCCCAATTCAACACAGGCACCAGGTACATCTCCGAATATCTTTATATACTAGCAGACACGCTGTCTCATACAGAAGAGACAAACAGCCCTACTGCTATATACTACAGACGCACGAGAAAAGCGCAGAGTCAAAACGACGATATCCATAAGGCAAAAGATGACTCCGATCTCGACTAGTCTATCAACCTACCCAAATTACGATGATAACTTGGCAATACCCTAAAGGCATAATAAATTAGATAAATTAAATTAACTAAACTATTTAAGTAAATCTTGCGTTGATGTATTCTACTTATTTCACCAATGATATAATTTCGTGATCTTTTATAATTTTTACCACAAAATTTATGTAAAATAATATTTAAGTACTCTCAAAGGTATTACTATTTTTAAAAAAATTACAAAGAATAAAAATAACAAAGTCTACAATATTTCACACAAATTTTGAGCTTTATTGTTTATCATAATTCATAATTTAATATTTTTACAAACAACATAATTACAATACAATATAGGCAATTCATTGTCAGAGAAATGATGCCTTATAAATTGATGAAAAATTTCATCTTTTAAAAACATGTACTTACATGCAATTAATTTAAGCAAATTTAAAACAACGTATATTACCTATGTATGTAGCTATAATCGCTTTTCACAACACTTGTAATTATTATGATATAAATAACCTTTCATATGTGTATAACTCTGATAGCGTGAATCTCAATGTATTCTATATTGGATACATAGTCAATATAGCTTATATCGACATTCATACAAAAAATATCTAACATTACTTTTTGTTTTTAATAATTCCAACTATGACTACTCAGATGTACTTATAAATACACATCTGAGCAGGCATGTTGTTGAAACTGTCACTTAAATATTAAATTATAATTATTTACAAATGTTTACAAAAGCGAGTATATTTTACGACTAATTGATAGTTAATCGCAATAACGTAATAAAAACAATAATATATAATATAATAAAAGGCTTCATAGTATATGGAGTAAGTAATAATCGAGAATCAGTAAACATTTGAATATGATTGTTATTTATTAAGAATTTATATAATGGTAAAAATATGAATGGTTGTCTGCGCAGTAAAGAATAGTATAACTCAAATAACACAGTATCACTTGATAAAATTTCAAAATATCTGATATGGCATAAGAAAATATTTCCCATTTAATTTGCTCTACGCAAGATACTTTATTCAGCGCTTATTGTATAGAAACAATAATTTAGGTAAAAATGATTATGTAAATGAATATACCTGCCCAATATTGCTACATCGACTCAGACATCACTTAATGTAGCAAGTATTGAAATTTTTTATAACTATGCAGTGTATACTGAAGCACATCTGTTTTCATATGTTGTTAAATCAATGAATTATTTACAATATGATAACATACCAAACATAACAGATGATTACTATGTGCGCTTCAGTAAACATAGATTAATGTGTATATTTTTTAATTTTTGGTATGACCATCCCAGTATACAACTTGACACTTTAGTTATTACTTTCATATTTTTATGACACAGAGTCATGAGTACGTGGAATAATGAAAACATTATTTTGACGTTTAGTGTCAAACTAACTTTCACAACTTATGCAAAATATTGTATCTAATGTACCTATGTTAAGTAATTAAGTATGTATTTAGAATAATAACCTAATGCAGGATAATATACTATAGCGTACTACAACATTTACGGTATAATATAGTATTATTATAGATGTTAGCTTTAGAAAACTGATGGCAAATAAATCAAATCTTTAACTAACAAGAATTATCCAAAGCATTATTGTCGATGCAGAAATGCTCCAATAAACAACTGGTCGCCTGTGATACTTATAACAGCGACTGATTAAAAACATTTGTCAGTATTTTTTTGTAGACGCAGTATTTGCTCCGAATAAATAATTACATATATCACTATTTCCCGAATACTTTAGATATTAGCATTATATACTTAAATAGGGTTATAATAAATTAAACACTCATTTATTTTTTATTATTAATATTATTTATATAACAGAATACATTTGTATATCACAAAATAAGGTAAATCAATTATCTTTTGTTTAAAAACATACTATAAACCAAGCTATTTCTATAGAACATGATAATAGAACTTGGCAACTTTTAGCGCAGCAATGTCTGGTTATTAAATAATATAAAGATGTATAAATTTAATTAAAATTATATTTAAGAGCTTCCAATGCGTTCACAAACTTATGGGGATATTATTTATACAAAACCTTCACACATATACTATATCTTTCTGAACGCATAGGAACAAAATATATTATGATGATGTCACATATAGGATATATTATATTTTTCAGTACTTTATCATGTTTTAGCATGATCTCACATCGCGTCAGGAGGCCTATTGTAATCCAAAACACTTTTGACAGCGACTACCTTTTTAATTATTATAAAAACTCAGGCACTGACACAATGTGACGTCACATAAATTTTTTCCTCTGTACGCTTAGAAAATATCTTTTATAATCCCTGCCAAATTTCATTATATCGTCTAGCAACTGGGGGGAAGGCATATGGTGGTACCTACATTCCTTAAATAATTTTACAGCCATAAAAGTATTTTCTAGGCGTGCAACACCGAACAATGAAAACGAGGTGATTTGCACTTTTGAAGCAAACCCGTTTTCATTCCCGTTGGTGATTCGAATCTGGATGGTAATTCTTTGTAATTTGCCTAATCGTACTTAATTGTTGTCGCAAAGTTAAATTAAATAAATGACTAAATGTTATACCGCGTTGTTAATATTATTTCTATATATTACCTTCTGTGATTAGTGAGTTAAAATCGTAACCTGGGCTAGATGAGAGGTAAGTATTTCTACAACGAGCGTCTAGTTCAGGCAACCACGATACATTATTATTTCAGCTCTACCCGTATCAGGATCAAATGGCAATTTAAAAAATATGTACATGAAAACAAAAAGTCACTTGCAATCAAAACTTGCAATAAACAAACATTTCAACACAATGCCAAACGGTGTTAACGATACATTTTTAGTGGTAGGTACTGGTATGTATTAGCTGTTCACAGATAAGTTTTTAACTTATCTATCGTCAATTCAAAAACTGCTAAAAAAACGTAGGTATCTAAATGGTTATGGTCGTATCTAGATGGAATTGAACGTAAAGTGATATTATGTATGAATAGGAAAAATATTCTATATTTTAAATACAAGCATCGGTTTTTAATCAATGCAACATGAAATGATTGATCGAACAACCTAATGGAAAATGACGTAGATGAACCGTTCCGAGACAATTCCCTAAATGTCTTAGCATTTATTATGCAACATGGGACTATCGGATCACAGACTGGTTTAAGTCTCACCACGGCCCATGAATGAAAAGAACACGTGCCGGTTGGGTAGTGCAATATATTACATCGCGAATTTTGTAATTCCTGATTAAAAGACCTTAGGAGATATTCTTATGATAAACGAGCAGCAAAACGTATTTACTTACGCACAAGGCGAAGCGCGGCGATTATATTCGAATTGTTCCAAGAAACGTAGCGCGAGCAGTAGAATGGCGAAAATTTTAATAACGTAGGGGTGTAAATGTGTTGTTCGCTGAAATGGCTCTAAACTATCATGGAACACAAATACTGTTCAGTTTATACAATATTACTTGAGGAAAGGATAGCAAGGCTGATATTGAGCCACCACGACCACGCAAGCCACAATTGGTAACTAGAAAACGTCAAAGAAGTTTCCATAGATAAAGAAGAAATTAAGAAAACATTCATACGAACATTTTAATATCTTTGATAATAGAGTCATCTGCTTAGGTGTTAAATGTATTTTTCATATCTTAACATTTTTTAGCCATATAATTTTATATCTTAAATCTAAAATTTATCTGATCTAAAACTACTAAAATAATAATCTATTCCTTATGTAAATCTAGACTTCACAACATTGAAGGGGTGTTCAGACATCTAATATAACCGCTAGCAGGTATCTGTTGAACCGCGAGCGCTTATGTTTCGTGGCGTTCACACGGCGCAGATAAAATATTTCTTCCTATGGTAGGAGAGGGGGTCAGTTGAATTAGCGAGCGGCCACGGAGCGCGCATTTTTTGTACTGAATCTATGGAGTTGACATCTGTCACCCACCGTTCTTGGCAGCTCCCATAAATATACTAACCCCTAGATCGATATCTTCGGGCTTTTTCCTCCTAGCGGTTTTCGCCACCAACTAAACCAGACCCCCCCCCCTCGCCCTTCCCGCACCTATGACAGCAGTAATAGACTAAAGATAGAGGAAACTTATTTGTCTACCATAGACAATATAATCGCTCTCGACCTACTTCATTAGCACAATAAATTATTTAAAAACAAAATTATTGGAATCGGAAAATGTTACTACATTAGACAAATGAAACACTCTGGGAACATCTTTTAATATATTTATTTTCAGTAAAGACAATTGATAATAAATAACACATAAGACAATTGATAATAACACAAAAACTAAGGTATCCTAACCGACCTAACCTCAAATTAATTTACGGACGAATGCTGAATGTTGTGGTCCTGGTACTGATTCTGATCCTGGTCATCTTGTAGATACTCCACTGACCAGCTCTCTTCACCTTCACCGTCAGACTCCCATTTGACATCGGAAATGTCTCCTTCCAGTGCAATAGTTATTTCTTCATGTGACAAACCTCTAACAGCCATCTATAAAAATGATATCAATAAGTTATATATAGTCTACCGGAAAATATTAAAATAAATTAATACATCTTGAAAGAATCAAATTAAAATACGTAAAACAATACAAAAGGCCAAAACAAGAAGATCTAATAAATCTAATCAAATCAAAACAATAAACATCCACCAATGCGCCATCACAGGATCATGAACGTTTTTAGCGAAAACAAAATGAAAAAGCAATGTTTTTGAATGGAAATCATATTTATCGATCAGATTAAACATCTGTATACAGTATAATAATTATTTTCAACAGAAAAATGCTATATTTTACCTTTTAATGTTATGCAGAAAACCAAGATGTCAAACCGTTTTGTCCAAGACGCCATTTCCAAATATTTTGTGTTGCCAGTACGCGATTTGTTATATACCTTATAAAACATATCTTTCTCAAGCGATACGCAAAATACGGGGCTGTTTGTTTCATAAAATCAAGAGATTTTAATTTTCATCCATCAAATGACCTGACGACCTCCGTAGTCCAGTGGGTAAGACTCTTGACTCACGATCCGGAGATTGGGGTTCGAACCCGGCATGCGCAAGTAAATTTTATTTGATTAATTTGTGTTATTTCACAATTAATTCATTTAAAATAATATATAGTATATTTACGGCATGTTCCAGAGTGGAAGATACTATCAGTATCGCCCTGGTGTAAGACCACCATTCAGAATTTAAATGTTGCTTGAAAATGGCTTTAGCCGTGTTTGGTGACCAGATCTGAATAGCCAGGTACTTCCCAACCCTCCTCTTCCCCACCTCCTTCCCTTCCGCACTACCTTCAGCCTCACAACATACCTCATTTGGGAAATGCCAGTATAAAATAACGAATAACATGAAATGTTGTTAGTACTGATGGCTTATGTCATACCTACATAATCAAAGTTTCAATACAATGACTGGTGACTGGTGACGCGTGACGTCAGCACTAACCATTTCAGTAATACCAACTTTACAGTGTGTTTTGACGAGAGGTTTAAAAATGCTCTTTTTAATCATTTTTTAAGAACTCTACGTTTAATATTATGAAATAAAACTTATATATTCAGAATCAGCGTTCATTGGTCTGTATGAACATATTTTTTTAAAGCCATAATATTTTTCACTGGAGTTCCTTATTGTGAAGGCACAAGTCGTTGCAGCAAGTTTTTGTACAATAAAAATAAATCCTCAAATAAGAAGTGTGCGAGTGCTCCGTGTATACGATGTAATAAAAATTTAAAAAAATATATGGAATCACAAAACCCCCAAAAATACCACAAAAAATACCCCAAAACACCTATTAAACCAGTAAAAAAATCCCATCTCACTTATTTTACCCCTAAGTTGGCAACCCTGAGCGAGAGATGGCGAAAATCAAAATTACAAACCTATCTTTACAGCTCCATCTATGAAACTTTATCTATGAGTGGCAGCACTTTTACGTCACGGACCACGGTTGAAAAATTTGAACGAAGATATACGCCCCTGGCAGCTCCGTAATTAAAATGACCCCCTCTCCTGTTTTCGTCGGAGTGGGGGGCGCTTAACTGTTGGCATATCGCCTCAGGAGCGGTTACGGCGTAAGATGTGCATTGTCTATGGTTGATGTGCGCATATAGCGCTCAGGTGTGAACGGTCTGAAGGGCTGGTATGGAGAGCGATATGTGGCGTGCTATGATCTTTTATATTTATATGCTCAATGTGAACGAGCTCTGAGATTTAACTCAGAAAAAAATGAATGGCTTTTGGTTTCCTTAACATTTACAGGGAGTTCATTGATTGGAAATTTAAAAACCATTATAATCAATATTGTTTTGAGTTCGAGATAATTGTATTATGAAGCCTTAAATTGTTGCAGTATCTCGTACGACAGCAAGCTGTTAACACGCGAGCACTCGCGCTTTAAAACCCACACGAGGAATCGCGTATGCATAGACCATTTTGCGCACTTTTTATAAATAGCCAAAAAATACATTATTATAGCATATTTATTTATATTATTACTAATAGGTATATTATAAAACAATCGTGTAAAATTCAATCAAATATTTATTTTTAATATGTAACATTTGGGACATTTGGTACATGTCACACAAAGTAAACGCATGCTCTGTGCATAATTATAACTAAAAAAAAATTGGATTAAACTATAAAATAATATTTAATTAAATGAAGACAATACTAGCGAAACCCAACCGAGTTTTTTTTGTCATTTAACCCGCCATTGGTGACGTATATGTCTGTGAGACAGGGTAATTCGAAAAAAGTGTAATATTTTTTTTACCGTTCATCGAATCACACTGCGATTTCGAATAGCTGCCTTAATCCAAGCCCCCTGCCACCGGACTATCCCACGACACCGACGCGGACGCACGTCAAGGAGTTTTGGAGATCGGCATCACCAACTAAGTAAGTCAAATGGTTATAGGTAATTTTATAAGATAAAATAAATTTAAAAAAAACATAAGTATTATCATTTATGTTCTTTTATTTTATGTGCGAACCGTCATAAGACTCACGAAGACTGATTTAGTTTTTAAATATTTCAGATTGTTGGGTTTAAATAAATATTGTTAAAATATCAATAACTTATATTATAACCAACAGAGTGCATGTCAAAAATCGCTCCACAAAAATACATAAAATTACAGTTTATAATTCCTAATATAACCATACAATTAATCGTGGAACGTGTCCCCGAAGTTCAGTATATTTAAAAAACCGAAATTAGAGAAATCTAAACGCTCTAATTTCACGGTAATTATTAGTGTTTAAATCAACTGTCAAATGTGTCAAGTGTTGTTCCGAAAAATCAACATTTAATTCTAATCACCTTAAACATATCTGTGCAAAGACAAATTATACTAAAATACATTAATCTAGTGCATTATATCAAACCAGTTTCTTAATCAAATGCATTGAATACACAATTAACAGTGAGTTAAGTGCAAAAAAAAAGATTTTTTCAAAATAACCTTATCATCTTCCGAAACTGAACACATCTTATAAAGTTTTATACTGACGGTAGCTCCCAACTGGGCCGTGGATCAGCGGATAAATCGGTCGAGTTTCGATTCAGTTCGTTAGGGCGACAGCGCGAGTTCAATCCTCAAGTCAACCAAAATATTTTTTCTTTTTATTCCTTATAAATTAATATAAATATGAGTAGACAGAGGAATGTACAAAAGAAACCAACGACATCTAGCGACGCTGAGGAAGATGAAAATAAAATCATCATTTATATAGACAAAAAGTTTAGAGAAATGAACGACACATTTAAAAGCAAATTAAATATTCTGCCGGATATAAAAGACTCCATCGGCTTCATTTCAGCCGAATACGATGAACTGAAAAAAATGCTAACCGAGTCCCTTAGCACAATAAAAAATCTACAAGCAGAGAATATTAAGCTAAATTCAGAAGTGCGCGACCTTAATGCGCGCGTGTCTCACATGGAGCAGACAGCCAGGGAAACCAATGTCGAGATCCAATGCGTACCAGAACACAAATCGGAGAATCTAATATCGATAATAAAACAACTTGGGACCGTGATTTCCCGCCCCATTGCCGAATCGGAAATTCTTAACATCCATCGAGTCTCCAAGATTAAACAAGATTCCAGAAGGCCAAAAACAATAATCGTGAAGCTCCCGAGCGTGAGGGCAAGGGATGAAGTTCTGGCTGCAGTCGTCAGCTTCAATAAGAAGAACAAGAACTCCAAGCTGAATTCGACGCATTTAGGCATCGATGACATCAAATCGCCGGTATACGTCAGCGAACATCTAACACCAGCAAACAAGGCCTTGCATGCTGCCACGAGGATTAAGGCGAAAGAAGTAAACTACAAATTCGTGTGGATCCGAAATGGCAGAATCCTTGCTCGTAAAGATGAAAACTCGGCGCACGTGGTGGTGATCCGCAACCAGGACTCATTGGCTTCGCTCATCTGATTCCCTACCTTATCTTTATCTAAATCTCAATTTGTGCGTTATCTTTGAATAATGTATACTAACATGGATAATCTAAGAATCTATTACCAGAATGTCAGGGGTTTAAGAACAAAACTTAATGAAGTTTACTTAGAAATACTTAATAACAATTTTGATATCATTATTCTAACGGAAACATGGTTGAATGACTCTATTTCTGATGCTGAAATTTTTGGCTTGCGTTATAATGTTTTTAGAAGGGACCGTAGCAGTTCCTCTAACCACAAAAGTGACGGAGGGGGTGTATTGATAGCCGTTTTACAAGAATATCAAACTAACCGCTGTAAGCATTGGGAAAGTGCCTTGGAAGACGTATGGGTGACCATCAAATTCAGCCAGAATAAACTAACGAGATGTCTCTACATATGTGCTGTTTATATACCTCCCCCGTTGCTTGTTGATAATTTTGATTATTTTTTTAAAAAAGTTGGCAAGGTTATGGATGCCGTTGGTGAATCAAATACGTTAATTTTAGGAGATTTCAACCTGGGAAATATCGGTTGGACCAACAACGAACCAAACCATACTCATTCCCTATCTCCAGAAAATTATAATACTGACATCGGTAACCATCTTGTAAATTTTCTTGCCCTAAATAATCTCAATCAATTCAATGGCATTGCTAATAGTAACTGTAGAATCTTAGATCTCGTTCTATCCAATTCAAAAACAATACAAGTCAGGCAAAGTACCGAAATCCTAAGTCGCATTGATATACACCATCCACCTTTAGAGATTGAATATAGTTTTGATTTCAAATTAACAAAAATGCTTAAAAATAAAAACTTTCTTAAATATGATTTTAATAAGAATGATTACGTTCAATTCAATCAGGAATTACAAGAACTGAATTGGGCACTTCTTTTACCTGATTTCATGTCGGTAGATGATATGGTTTCTTTATTTTACACTCATTTGTATCGTATAATTGAGAAATGCGTAACCAAATTAGTAAATCGCAACAGGCAGCATCCCCTCTGGTACTCACCAGACTTAGTTAAATTACTAAAAGAAAAAAATAAATTTCGACTTCTCTATAAAAAATACAAGAATCCACGTGATAGAAATTCCTACGAACTCTTACGCATCCGTTGTTCCAAACTCATTAGTAATTGCTACTTTAAACACATTGAACAAATAGAATCGTGTCTGGTTAATCATAATAACGTTAAAGCTTTTTGGAGATTTGTCAAACACAAGAAACAAAACATAAGTACTATCCCCCAAAACATGACGTTTGGAGAAAAAAAATCATCAAACGGCGAGGAAAGCAGCGAACTATTTGCCCAACACTTTTCATCAGTGTATGAGAAAGATGACATTAGAAGCAATGAAGAGACTCAACCTCAATCTGAATCAATAGACTATTCAAACAGCTCTCTGCATACAGTAAACATTAGTGTACACGATGTAAAAATAGAAATGCTTAACCTCGACCAAAGCAAAGGCCCTGGCCCTGACAAAATTCCACCAGTCCTAATAAAAAAATGTGCACACAGTCTCGCACTCCCTCTGACTATCATTTACAGAAAATCATTATCTTCATCCATTTTTCCAACAAGATGGAAACAGGCTAATATTGTACCAATACCTAAAAGCGGAGACCTTCACGAAGTCACAAACTATAGACCCATCTCTATTCTTTGTTCATTTGCGAAAATTTTTGAAAAATTAATTTGTCCATATCTGAATTATCATCTCAAAAATCTTATAACTCCAAAACAGCATGGTTTTCTCTCCCAGAAATCAACATCCTCTAATTTACTTTGCTATGTCAATACCTTAACCGAAGCTGTCGATAGAGGTCAACAGATAGACACAATCTACACAGATTTTAGCAAGGCCTTCGATAAAGTAAATCATAGATTACTAATTCATAAACTAAAACAAATGGGTGTTCATGGTACCTTGCTAAATTGGTTTTACTCCTATCTAACTGATCGCATACAAAGAGTAGTATTTGATGGCTATGAGTCAAGAGGATTAGATGTGCCATCTGGAGTGCCGCAAGGGTCCCATTTGGGCCCAATCTTGTTTCTTGTTTTTATAAATGACTTGTGCGATGTTATTTTGGATTCTGAAATTTTGTTGTTTGCGGATGATTGTAAGATATTCAAAATTATCCATACATTACTAGACTCAATACTTCTCCAAAACGATATAAACAGAGTTTCAAAGTGGTGTAACGACAATAGAATGTTTCTGAATTCTTTAAAATGTGTTCACATAACCTTTACGCGTAAACACAATTCTATTCCGACTCAATATTTTATCGACGGTACTAAACTCCAGGAAGTCGCAACCATTCGGGACCTAGGCGTATTATTTGATAAAAAACTTACTTTCACACCTCATATCGACAATATCATTTCTAGATCTATGAAAATGCTAGGATTTATCAAACGAAACAGTAAACATTTTAAAAATCCCACATCAAAAATAACGCTGTACAATTCCTTCACCCGCAACGTGTTGGAGTACGCAAGTGCTGTATGGAGTCCAACTTACAAAGTTCATATTCAGCGAATAGAGCAGGTTCAAAAACATTTTATGTACCACCTGGCGTATTCCGATAGGCAAGCTCGATCACTTCCTCACTACACTGATAGACTAAAATTTTACAATGTACGCACCCTTGAACAGAGAAGACTAAATACTGATCTAAATTTTCTATTCAAAATTGTAAATGGTTTAATAAACTGTCCTTTTCTACTTCATCAAATCAGGTTCAATGTTCCTAGAATTGGTTCACGACTGGTAAATTATGTTCCGTTAAATATTAAAAAATATCGAACTAAGCTGGGGTATGACTCAGCTTTATCGAGAATGTGCCGTAATTTCAATGAGGCTTACAAAAAACATTCGATTAATTTGACAATGTCAACATTGGCCAACTTCAAATCAGCTCTTAACAAGCTTTAAAGCTCTCTATTACGTTGTTCTATAAACTTATGAACCTATAAACTCAATGTTCTAAAAAATTGTTTCTTGTAAAACTTTTTAATTATTATTTTGTAATGTATAGTATGTGTTTGTGTGAATTAATGTAATATTATATTACCAATGTTGTGTTTGTCTTTAATTAGTGATAGCATCAACCATGTTCAGTGTAATTGTATCTGTGAAAGCTTTGATGTAAATCGCTGTTGACAAACCTAATAAAAAAAAAAAAAAAAAAAAAAAAATCTCATAATTTTAATGCATCTGAAGATATTGTGCTATTTTAATAAAAAAATAATTGATTTTAAGGAATACCTATGTTTTATTGAACGAAGAAGATATCATTTTATTAACTTTCCATTGAAAAAAAACATGAATAGTAAATTATTGAAAAAATGGTAGTCGAAAACCCCGGTGCGTGAGACCGGGGTCTCCAACGAGTCAAATTCACGTCACCAATGGCGGGTTAATTAATATTACAATTTGAGGTTTTACTCATAAAGTTAATACTTAATAAAAAAATAATACTAATATTGTCACTCGCGCGATGAGCAAAATCCCGCGCGACGGGACCCGGCTGAACAAACCACCTCTGCTGAACGACTGGTACCTACACCCTAAGGAAAGAAACACATAGAACGCGGGTTTCCGAGTCGGCGCAGGAGCGCCGACAAGATTGTATGTAAACGTACGAAACCGCAGACAGTGAAGCCAGATTCAGATGTCCACAACTCGGTACAAATTACCGCCTGCAGGCTCGGGCGCTAGGCAGCGGTAATCTGAAATATGAAACCCGTGTTCTACGTGTTTCTAACTTGGGTAAGTCTAAAAAACCGTAATGCGTGGAACGGGGGAAGTATGAAACTCAGCTATTGGGCGAACCATGTACGTATGCACATTGTTGCATTTTTTTTTTTACAAGAATACCGCACAAGAGTCCCAACTGCTCCCGTTTGGAGTCAGTGGGACTATGGCATGGCATCCCCAATTGGGGTATGTTGTGAGGCTGAAGGTAGTGGGGAGGGGAAGGAGATAGGGAAGAGGAAGGTGGGGAAGTACCTGGCTATTCAGATCTGGTCAAAAAATACGGCTCAAGCTATTTCAAGCAATGTTTCAATTCTGAATGGTGGTCTTACACCAGGGCGAAACTGAGAGTATCTTCCACTCTGGAACATGCCGCAAATATACTGTATACTATCTTAAATGAATAAATTGTTAAATTCACATTTTTTTTTTTTTAAGTTTTCTTTATTCAATGAAGATTATTTTTTTTTTACAAAAGTTGTGGATTTTTTGACCACCATGCTAGGCACATGCCCGTGTTGTGGTGGTCGATTTTTTATACAGTAAATGAATATATGCAATTTAATGAACGTGTGAGAGTATTAAGAAAATATATACATAAAATAATATAATATTAAAGAATATTATAGAATACAAAATAGTATAAAAGAATTTAATTTAAAAGAGTTACGAGTATAAAATCAAAGTGAGTACTATAATGGTAAGCACATGCCTTCAAATCCGGCGAATTACATTGTACAAACTGTGCAGTAAGTTAGTATGTAGTATATTGTATAGTTGTTCGTGTTTCAGTCCGGCGAATACTAAATTATAATTATTGTTACCATGGTTTATTGCTGGAAAGTACATATGGAACTTCGTCGGATTCAAAACACAGTGGTGCCAAACAGTTATAAGTAAATAGTTTAAAAGTATTGTAAACTTTCAGCTAATTATATTACTTATAGTAAATTACATATAGTTCTTTACAGACTCAATATTATAGGTATATAAAAAGTAACTAAAACTTGAATACTCAATTTCGTCGTGGAGCTGGTGAAATAAAGCCAAGAAACAAAGAACAAAAAAAAAATAAGTAAATAAAAAGGCTTGGAGTGGAAAGGGCGAAGAAATTATTTTCTTTTCTCCCATTTTGATAAAAAAGTTATGAGCTTTATTATAATTTCACAACGAAAATAAAATAAGATGATAGTAGATAAAGTGATAATAAAATAAAATAATAATAAAATAAAATAATAATAAAATAAAATTATGTTTTCCTCCAAATAAATGAAGTAATATGGTATATTATATTATACAGATCACAGTAATAAAAGCAGTTTAGACAAATGTTGACCTTCATAATAAAATTATACATCTATCCCTGTTTAAGCAGAAAATGTTAAGTTAAGTTAATTAAGTTAGTTTAGGTAATCAAGTTAATTTAAGTTAATTCAAGTTAGCCTAAATTAATGATGTGAGGCATTCTTTAAAATGGTTCCTTCCCTTTACAATTAACCAGTTCTGAACACTTGTGATATAACTATCGCCAGTTTTCAATTTCCTGATATCAATACTCGGCGAATTGAACATTTTGGGCGCAATGTATGAGAACTGGCGCTGTGCGAAGGCTGTTTTTGTTGGAGGAATTATGCATTTTAGTTGTGATGAGTACCGGGTGCGAACTGTTTGTTGTGTTTTTTTCATCAAATCCTTTTTCCATATGTATATTAGAATCGTCTTTATGTATAATTGTCGAATATCTAATACTGTGAGTTTTTTAAAGAGTGGTTCTTATGGGTGTGATGGGTTACATTTGAATATTATCCTTAGCAATAGTTTTTGTATTAAGACCATGGGATGAAGAATTGATGTTGGACAACCTCCCCATCCTATAATACCATATGTAGCAATTGATTGAAAAAGTGCAAAGTAGACACATCTTAGAGTTTGTAGGTTAAGGATAGATCTAAGAGAGTAGAAAATGTAACATAATTTGCGAAGTCTTTTTGTTGCAGAATTTATGTGTGCCTCCCATCGTAATTGATCATCTATGATAACTCCCAAGTACTTAATTTCGTTTGATAATTTTAGGTTATCGCAGGAGCAGTTTTTGTGAGGTGATGTAGGTGTGTTAAGGTTCTGTGAACATGAATGTATGGTAAGTTTTTGGCAGTTTTGGGGGAGATTTGGTTTACGTATGGAAAAAAGTAGATACTTTGTTTTATCTATATTAAGAGTTAGGAGGTTGGAATCTAACCAGTTTTTAACTAAGTTCATGCCATAATTTGCTTTTTCAAAGGTTGAATTTAAATCTTCGTCATCAAATACGATAACCGTGTCATCGGCGAATCATATAATAGTGCCACCAGTATTCAGATTGCATAACGTGTTAATGTATATTAGAAAGAGAAGTGGGCCTAAAACACTGCCTTGGGGCACGCCATATATGCTTGGTAAACTTGTACTTCTATGTTCAATCAAATAAAAATTATTTGCCATGCCGGGATTCGATCCCGCGACCTTCGGAATGCGAGTTAAGCGCCTTACCGCTGCACTACGCCGGCCGTCAAATAGCGCTAATTTAAATTCACCGTGAGGGAAATGCTCATAGCGCAAGTGCTCGCGGGTTAATACTAACAGAATTCAACATATAATATAATCTGGTAAAATTTTACTTCTTATCGTATAAATATGTACAAGGAATTAAAGACTTGACTGAATTGGCCTTGAATGGTTTTAATCGCATGCATCTGATCTGAATTATTTCCATTCTTTTAACTTGTGTTTTATATCTCAGAAAAATTACACTTGTGCAGTAATTACGGTGGGAAGCTGCAGTGGTGTGGTAGACAAAGTTCCTTGTTTTAATGTCTAATTATATTATAGTGATTGGTGAAGATGAAAATGATTAAACTGGTGATTCTAAATGATAGTCTTACTGAGAATATCTTCCAATCTGGAACGTATGACAAATATACTTTAAGTTATTTACGGTGATTTATTGTGAAATAATTCAAATCAAACAAATAAAATTTAACAATTATTATAAGCAATAATTAACAGCCTGAAACACTCATCTACATTGAAAAAATCTTCCAAGAAAAGATACATGACGCCAACGGGACATGAACCCGTGTCCTTCTGATTGCCGGTCTCGGTGCTCTCCCAACTGAGCTATGGCGGCTCATCTTATACCCGCCAAATAATTCAATATATACTAGTGTTTCATTCAACAATTACTGTTTATTACATTTTTCCACCAGAAAACAACCAACTTTATTTTTGTGAGAGAGGCATTGTTAGTGCTAAATATCTCGCTAGGTGGCGTGGAGACAAATTATGTCTACATTTTTTGGTGAAATGTTTTAACTTGTCAAATATTAATTATTATTTTTTATTGATAAATTAACGTTTAAGACAAGATTTTTAAGCATAGCACAAAGGGTAACAATTATTATTAGCAATAAAGCCTGAAACACTCATCTACATTAAAAAAATCTTCCGAGAAAAGATACATGACGCCAACGGGACTTGAACCCGTGTCCTTCTGATTGCCGGTCAGGTGCTCTCCCAACTGAGCTATGGCGGCGTTGGCGTCATGTATCTTTTCTCGGAAGATTTTTTCAATGTAGATTGAGTGTTTCAGGCTGATAATTAATTATTGCTTATAATAATTGTTACCCTTTGTGCTATGAATAAAAATCTTGTCTTAAACGTTAGTTTATCAATTAAAAATAATAAATAAAATTGAATCCCGCACGCTTGAATTTGAACCTGCTTCCTTTAGATTGCTAATCGAGAGCCTTACCCCTCGACCACAATACAATATTTGTTAAATGAAAACATTTTTTAAATAGTTGATATGCAAAGACAGACGGATTGCAATCTTTAGAGCACAGGCGTCGGGTGGGAATGCTTTCCTTGTTCTACAGGTATTACAATGGAAGATGCTCCGAGGAACTAGCATCATTGATCCCTTCAGCACCGGTGCATAGTCGGGAAACACGCCAAACGCGTGCCCAACATTTGTACACGGTTGACATTTGTCACATGAGAACGGGTCGTTTCTCCGACTCGTTCTTGTGTTCAACAGCTCGGCTGTGGAATGATTTGCCGGTCTCTGTGTTTCCTCCTTCCTACAACATGGGTCTCTTCAAGACCAGTGTTCATTCCTTCCTCTCCTCAAAAAGACCCTCCACACAGCATCCCAGATTGCATAGGCCCTGAGGGGAATTATTTTCCTCAGGGCCTCCTGTGTTGAGTTAATGTATAAAAAAAAGCAGTATAAAATGAACCATTTAATTTTTTGAAGAATGTTTCAAGAGTTTTTTGGTTGAAGGGGAAAAATCAATTGTTATTTAAAACCTTCGGTAACAATAAAATACGCAATTGTTTTGCGCTACTCTAAGGTCGTTTTTTTGAATAGCAAATCGTACAGACACATAAAGCTTTTTTTAATTTAACAGATGGTAAAAAAATTCTTAAAAGTCGATCTAGTTTGGGGGAGAAAAATAGGGAGTACAAAACCTCGATTTTTACGATTTTATTTAGGCATTGTCAGCCCGAGTTGGAGTTGTCCCTTTCGCTCAGTATTCAAGCGGAGTAACAACGACAGTGACAGCAACAGTTTGATAAAATACATATTGTTAAAATTTCTCGGCGATCGTGTATCCTCTTATGCTAATTATTCAATATGCTTTTTTTTTTTTTTGTTTTTTTTGTTTTTTTTTTTTTTTTTTTAATTAGGTTTGTCAACAGTGATTTACATCAAAGCTTTCACAGATACAATAACACTGAACATGGTTGATGCTATCACTAATTAAAGACAAACACAACATTGATAATATAATACTTACATATGCATTACATTCATTCACACAAACACATACTATACATTACAAAATAATAATTAACAAGTTTTACAAGGAACAAGTTTTTAGAACAATGAGTCTATAGGTTCATAAGTTTATAGAACAACGTAATAGGGAGCTTTAAAGCTTGTTAAGAGATGATTTGAAGTTGGCCAATGTTGACATTGTCAAATTAATCGAATGTTTTTTATAAGCGTCATTGAAATTACGGCACATTCTCGATAAAGCTGAGTCATGCCCCAGTTTAGTTCGATATTTTTTTTATATTTAACGGAACATAATTTACCAGTCGTGAACCAATTCTAGGAACATTTAACCTGATTTGATGAAGTAGAAAAGGACAGTTTATTAAACCATTTACAATTTTGAATAGAAAATTTAGATCTGTATTTAGTCTTCTCTGTTCAAGGGTGCGTACATTGTAGAATTTTAGTCTATGAGTGTAGTGAGGAATGCTTAAAATGAATGAATGCTTTTGCATTAAAAAATTATATCTGAAAACCGTGTGCAGTTTGCCAGATATTATTGTTTACAACATATTTATTTTAAACCGCAAGGTGTCCTTCGTTAAAAATTCGTAGGTACTTAACTAAACTTGCGGTTTTTCAGAGATGTAATAATAACGTACATTGCCCAAAAAAGTAGCATGTACTAAAAAGTTATTAGCGTTGAATAACAAATGTTTATTGTATTATTACTCAATTTGGGAGGCGGGAATGGATACCGCTGCCTCGGGAACCTTTATTGGATAATCAACACCTCTGTCATAGGTCACCCCAAGTGGTTTGCTACGTTTGGTGATTGAGCAGGGGTGTCCGGGTTCATGGGGTTTTTCTAGGTCTTGGAGGCGGATGACCAGGACACACTGAACACCAGATTCCCACCCACCCCTTAAACCCTGTTCCTTCCCAGAATTCTCCTTTCCTTCATTTCCTTAAAAAAATTGTTGATTGAATTTCGTTGATTGTATGCCTAACCCTCAATTTTACTAGTTGAAAATTTGAATGTTTGAACTTGCCATCTGTATCTGTAACCTTTAGCCCAAATTAGCTCAGGAGACGCAGGTTAAGGCAAAACATAAAGCTTAATCATTATTTCCGATTAATATTTGTCACGAATCGGTTGACATATTATAAATACAAAAAAATACGCTTAGGATAAAACTTTTCCTAACGTCTCCATTTACCAGAATTAAAATTAAATCATTATTTACTTTATAAATAACTAGCCCACCCGGCCACGCGTTGCTGTGGCTAATAAAACACAACCTCATCTACTGGATGGTTATCTAACCTTTATTACCACCGCCGTCTTTGAGTTTATCGCGAAGAGACAGACAGATGCCGCGGAGGACTTTAATTTATAATACGTAGAGATGGTGTGAAAGATTATAATAATGTGCATGAAATGCTTGGGATAACTAACGTATTTAAGTTAATAAGAATTAATACTGTACCCTTCTAAACAACTTTTCAATTACCGCAATGTACTTACGTGACCATTTCTTTTGAAGAGATATATGCCTTCGCGGATTTTTTTGTGGATCTATAAAAGAGGAATATCCCACCATGCATTGTTTTGTTATATCCCAAAAGGATTAGGCAGTGTTTTTGATGAAATCTCCCAAGCGGCTCGACTTTTTTCGACAATTCTAACAATTATCGTTATGTTTCAATCAATTTACTCAAATCCTTGACAAATTACATACCTAAATCTTCCTCACAAAATACTCTATCTATTGGTGAAAACCACATGAAAATCCGTTCAGTAGTTTTCGAGTTTATCGCGAACAGACAGACAGACAGACGACGCGGAGGACTTTAATTTATAATATGTAGAGATATGAGCGTAAACTATTAATCAATGCTTAAGAAATGTACGAGGGCATGAAAACAACTTTCCAACTTTCAAAACTCCAATAGCTCGGAGGGCTTTGAAGCAAAGAATGGACGGTTACCTCGAGAGTATTTTCTCTTGGGGTAAGAATAACCTCGTCGAATTTAATGTTTCTAAGACCCAATCATGTTTGATAACGTCTAAAAGGGATCGAAATGAAAATCTAGTCTCCTTCAACGGAAGCAACCTTCCGAACAGGACCTCCATTGATATGCTTGGTGTAACTCTAAGTGACCAGCTCAGGTACGGGGGCTCCATCGAAACCAGAGTTAAGTTAGCCTCTCAGAAACTGGGCGTACTGTACAGGGCCCGCAGATACTTTAATAGTACCCAACTGCTAACCCTGTACAAATCGCAAGTGCGCCCCACAGTTGAATTTGGCAGCCACCTCTGGTCTGGAGCTCCAAAATACCTAAAAAAAACCCTTGACTCTGTGCAGAAACGGGCGGTCCGTTTGATAGATTCTCCCATCCTAACAGACGGACTGCAATCTTTAGAGCATAGGCGTCAGGTGGGAATGCTGTCCTTGTTCTACCGGTATTACAATGGAAGATGCTCCGAGGAACTAGCATCATTGATCCCCTCGGCACCGGTGCATAGTCGGGAAACACGCCAAACACGCACCCAACATTTGTACACGGTTGACATTACTCACATGAGAACGGGTCGTTTCTATGACTCGTTCTTGAGTTCAACGGCTCGGCTGTGGAACGATTTGCCGGCCTCTGTGTTTCCTCCCTCTTACAACATGGGTCTCTTCAAGACCCATGTTCACTCCTTCCTTTCCTCAAAAAGACCCTCCACACAGCATCTACAAAGATGACATAGGCCCTGAGGGAAATTATTTTCCTCAGGGCCTCCTGTGTGGTGTTAATGTAAAAAAAAAAAAAAAACTTTGCGCTTGAAATTGTGACAACTACACTCCGTTCGCCAAATGATTTTTATGCCAATTACCATACCTATATTCGTGGCGATTGGCGATGTACCTAAGGCACACTAAGAATATAAATGTTTGCTTGTAGCTTCCTATTAAAGTCTGTCTGATAGATTCCTACATCTTGTCAGTGCTGGTCCTGTGCGGGGGCTATCGGAGCAGTCCGGTCCTGGTGCCGACATGCCAAGGCGCCAGGGAGCTGATAATACCTAACACAGCACCCTTTAGATTTTACTAGTGTCACACACAGTTTGTCCCAATGCCTGTCCTGCATCTCGACACAACATGTATTCATAAATAACATGTTATGGGCCAATTCAGTGCAAAACAACTTTTAAATTGCTTATTACACGATAAGAAGCGGTTAGGTGATAAAAAGTACCTAATATAAAAGATATCAATTGGTAATATATGTATCCACTTTTTCTGACAAGGTTCGATTGAACGGAGTTCGACTTCAGTTTATTAATTATTTTGTCGTAGTAATTTGCAGTCCTCGCTCAGCAACATGATTACGCAATACGAACCTAATTCATCCGTGAGTATTTATTAAACATTAAAGCGTTTGTCCACCGCCGACGTCACCGAGGAATAAGTGGATTCGTACGTACACAGTGAGTGAGACTATGACATCTCCAATTGATGTATGTTGTGAGGCTGAAGGTAGCGGAATGGGGAAGGAGATGGGAAAGAGGAAGGTGGGGAAGAACCTGGCTATTCAGATCGGGTCATCAAACACCGCTGACGCTATTTCAAACCACTTTTCAATTCTGAATGGTGGTCTTACACCAGGGCGATACTGAGAGTATCTATCGAGAGGCAAAATCGTGGAGCCGGCTAAAGGGCGCGGACTTCGAACATCGTCTGCGGTTGGGCCGATAACTATACGCATTATCATTGGGACTGCCCTATGGAATACTTTCTCTGGTTTTTCTTTTTATATATTTTATTTCTTTCTGCTATTATAGTAATTACTTACACTACATAATCATATAACTGTTTTTTCCTCTTTACCTAATTTATTTTCAGAATATTTCTTCGACTGGTTATACCTAGCTGTTATTTTTCTTTTTCTTTTACTAACACTATTATCTCTTTTTGATGTTACCTTGTTCAGAAGAATTATTCCACGGGCTGCTACTTCTATTTATCTTTTGTATAATGTTAATGTTAATGTAATTTTTCATTAGTAAATATCTCTGGAATCACTACACTTGTATACAATACCTATGTGGAAACCCGTAAATGGTTCAATTACTGTGACTCAATTACTATATGCTCTGTTATAAATGTAAACTGTTGGTCTCCCAAATAAATAAAATAAAAGTACTTGCATACTGCTTACTAACCCCGCATGCATGGACATTGGAGGATCTAGAGTCGTTCAAATAAATGTAGCTTCGTTAAAAAAAAGTAGAGTCTCGACGTGTGCAGTGAATGAGGAAACCATATTTTTCCTCATAACGCCGTTGGGAAAGTAGTGGGGTCGGATTCCTACATACCCCTCATAGTTTTTCCCCTTCAGAACTTCTTCTCCTTCCTTTCCCTAAATTGACACTTATGCATCCTCTAAGACGACAAACGCCATGATGGGATTTTTCCAGTGAAAAATAATTTTTAACCTTTTTTCAGTTTGCTGTAACCTTCCCTGAACCTGTGACAATTGGATGTGGCGTCAGTGTAAAGGGAAAACTTAAGCCCGGATCTTTGAGGTGGGTAGATCTGTTTGACTCTTACTCATTATTAAACCCCTGAGTCCTTGCCACACGCCACAATAATCCCTAAATTCTTAACCATCCCTCATACCTCTTTTATTTGACGGCCGGCGTGGTCGAGGGGTAAGGCTCGCAATCCGAAGGTCGCGGATACTTTCTCGCTCACACATGACACAGCGTCCTTGTCTACACACACAGCATGTCGTAGGAATAACATTGGTTGCACGATTCAAACCTTTTAGGCGGACCCTAGGCGATCAATTATATTGCTAAATATTACGAATTGGGCAATATTATTGACCGTTTAGGGTTAATATTGGAGATTGCTCAAAGATTGCACAAAAGTTTGAGCCAGTTTAATTTTTATTGCACCATATTTTTCCATTGTATCGTGTAGGATCAGTATAGCACAATATTTTTTCATTTTTTCATTTTATCAACTCGAAAATATTGAGCAGTTCGTTTATTGTGCAATATTATTGATCGTTTGGATTCAAAGCGCCTTTCAATCTTTTGTACAAAACAATATATTGTACAATGTTATTGTAGCGTCTAGGGGCCGCCTAACTAATAATCGGGCAGCTCCCCACTCCCGCCCACCTATTTACCAAAGGAACTACCACCAGCCGCCCCATATAAACCGCAGGGCGGTCTTAAACGAGCAGATATCCAGACAAAAAAATTGCTAGGGCAATACCAAGGATTAACTCTGAGATATTTTCTTGTCCACATTGATATGGTAGAGGAGTCTCTAGAGATAGTCAGCCTCTAAACTTCAGTCGGAGATTACTCGCCGCGTTTATATATATCTCGAAGTATCGTGACACTAGTGTCGTGTACCTACTAATTATTATTATTTTGTGTTATATTCTTTTGTTTCAATTTTACAATAAAAGCTCTCTGTACGAACGCACGCATTCTTTAATGTTATGTTATAAATTGTCGCCCAAGCATTTCAATGTTAACCCCTAACCCCTAAAAACGATAATATAAACACCTAATTGAAGTAGGTATGTAAAGAGTCAGTCTGAGAGGGTCATCGTTATCACCATGAACATTTTAGGTCTGGATTTGTCCTCCACCACAAATAATGACGTTGTCTTCTCCTAAGCCTTTCATCATTCCAGCCCTGCTCAGATCCTCTTCTGTGGGGCATCTTCACTGTCATACATGTGTCCCACCATTTGGTATTCTGTCTACATGTCCAGTCTTTGGAACTAACGGACCAGTGTTATCCAGCGTACATAACTCTAAATTTTAACTGTTTTCAGGTTCGACTTGAATCTAGTCTGCGTGCCTTCTGGAGACAGAGCATTTCACGTCAGTTTCCGTCATCCGAAAGTGGTCAGAAACCATAGCACGCACCCTAACAACTGGGGAACAGAAGAAGACGACGGGGTGTGGCCGATTAAAGCCTCGGGGGAATTCGAAATTGGGCTTCATATAAACGAAAATTACATCGTAGTAAGTTATTGCTCTTCCTCTTATAATAATCGTATTTGAATGTTTTGTAAAGCGCCAATTTTGTGAATAAAATCAACTCAAAACACGGCGCACGGTGGTAGAAAGGCTAAATCTTGGAAATAATAAGGTATAAAGGTGTAACAGAATGTACCCGAAGGATTTTTCAAGGTGTAGAAATGAATTTAGGAATTCTGAGTACTTCCCCTCATACCTTTTACCTTCCCAGAACTCCCTCTCCTTCCCATTTTTAAAAAGACCCTCCTTATCCCCAAAGATGACATGTCCTGGAGGAAATTATTTTCCATAGGTTTGGACATAATTTTCGACTCGTATCCCAAATAAACGCAATTTAAAATAAGGGAATGGAAATGCAGGGCTTTATTCAATGAGAGTAACTCACTCTTACCTTTTATTATCTTTTCAGATTTATGTTGACGGAAAAGAGTTCGAATATTTCCGATACAGATTGCCTTATTCTAAAATCACTCACATCAACGGCTCTGCGGGGGCTGTCTATACATCCATCATATTCGGGAAGACAACCGAAGCCGCCAATCTGCTTACAATCGAACCCCGATCAACTATTTGGACAACATGACCAGTCAGTGGCTGAGTTGGCATCACGTTTGGGTCCAACACAGGGGCGTTAAGTTCAATTCCTTGGCTGGCTAAATTCTTCATGACGACAAACGCTCAAATATTCCCAATACATTCTTGAATTTTAATTTTACTCGTGAATAAATTATACTGTTTTTTTAAACAACTTTCGAATATTTGTAATTTCATCTCGTCTATATTATACTTTTGCATTATTGGTATTTATTATATTAAAGGGGGTTTAACTGAAAAAAAATAAATACTTTTGATTGTAGCTATAACTTTGTGGTTATCCATTATAGATAAATGAAACAATTTAACGTTGATAAAGAACACGTCCGTTCCCTTCCCAATTCTCCATCTACGCCTTCTTCTTCTTCCTCCACTTGACAAGTCCAGCCCATTTTTGGTAAATTATATATTATCCCTTCAAAAATTTTGCATTTTTTTCAGATGGTCAAAATATTTTCGCTTTACGATAAAATGCAAATATTTGGAATATTTCTGAGCACATTCCAAAAGCAAAAACTGTGAATAGAAAGGTGATGAAATACGCTTTCAAATTATAGAATTCGAAATTAACTTTTTTTTTCATTTTAAAAATTTTGAATACAAACATAAAAAAGTTTTCAAAATGGCTCACCTTACTTTTTTCTAACTAAAGTTACTGATAATAATAAAAAATAAAAACACCTACATATTTTATTAGACAAATGTACAACAACACATATTGTTGCCTCACTTTTTTGTCTCTCTATGCAAAAATAATTTATAAAAAATTCCCGAAGTTTCAAATATTTTTTTCAATTTGCGATTCACAACTTTGTGTACATAAAAGTGTATATTTTACTTTTTTGGTGGCTATTTTTTAGATTGGAATATAAAACATGACGTTTTTCCTTTCTAACACCGATTAGAACATATTTCTATCTATGATAGTAAGGGAATTACAGCGTTTTATATGAGACCTATGTGCGTTGGGACAAATATGGTCTCCTGTGATTAAACGGGTTATAACACAAATGTAACATAATGTTAGTAGAGTATTATACTGCCCTGATGAAGCTACGGTTGTAGCGAAACCCGGTCGGCATAAAGTATAAAAATAAAAGTGGTGTTTACAAAGTTATTGTTTTATTTTAAATTTTAATATGGTTACAGTGATATTTCCAATGATAGGTGAGTACACCATTCATCAGAACATTAATAATTCGTTGTAATCCATAATAATAAATTAAACTACATACATAAAACAAGAAGAATCAATAATTACAAAATATATTCACACATGAACATATACATACATTTATACACATTTTATAGGTTTAGGTGAGGAGATCATCAGGGATATGTAAGTATAATTTCCTTTTGAAGGTATCAATTGAGTTTGAAAATACATGTAAGTCTTCATGTTTGCAATATTTATTGTATAACCGAGTCATTCTCGAGGTTGGTTTGAAGAAACTTGTATTAATACGGTAAGTATCGATCCAAAAGGTTTGAAGGTTTCTCGTGAATTTCGGCTTTATATTAAGATTAATTTGATTAATTAAATATGAATCATACATGTTGTTTATGATTTTAAACAGGGAGATCAAATCTGAAATGTGCCTTCTTTTGACGAGTGAGACTTCTCTAAAGTGAGTGAGTCTTTCAGCATAGTTATCTAGATTCCGATGTACTCCAGATTTGTAAGCTAGTATTCTTAAGTATTTTTTTGAACAGACTACACTTTATTGCTATGAATTGCATAGTGTGCACATATGCACGAGTATAGGAAGGTTAACAAGTATGTTGTGTTCAATGTTTCTTTTTTTTCCACGTTATAGTAGGTAATGTAATTAAATTTTAATTTATAATCGTTAGATGTTCAAGTACAACAGAGTGATTCACAGTAATTATAAAACCCATGAAAACCTTAGCATGTTTTCTTCTAATGAGGTTTTCACGAAATACAATATCATAAAAATCATTTATAGTATCTACACAAGTGTTTCTTATTACTACTCTCATAAAATGGGTAAATACCATGGATAAAATCCTGAGAAGATGGTCCCAGTACAACTTAATGCGGAAAACAAAAACACATCAAAGAATGTAAAATACTTGGGGCACATGGGGCACATCCTTACTGAAGATCTCACGGATGATGGTGATGTCAAACGACAGAGAAGAAGTATCAGTATACTGTCTAATATGATTGCCCGAAGATTCTTCCAATACAGCAATAATGTTAAAAATAAAAACATTATTCAATACATTTTGCACTAGCTTATTATTATTATGATTTTCATTTTTTTAACGTTAGCTCCACACATCGCCCTTTCAACCAATCTCTTCCGATCCGGACCGCCACACTGTAGGCTGGCAAAATCATTCTCCGCCAAGATCAAGACAAACCTTACCTATGGCAGGAGTGCTTGTTATTCAATAAAGTGTTCCCGGGGCAGCGGTACCCACACCCATCTCCCATTTTCAATAGTCTAAAACCTTTTTTGTTTTGAGCATGATGCATTTAACGATGATATATTATGTTGTGCTCTGGGTACAAAATGTTAATTTTAGGTCTCTATCTTAAAATCAAATTTTTTGGGTCAAAAAATGGATGATTGGGAATAATTTCGGTTTAGGGGCGAAATTCCTAGAAAATCAAACTAATTATTTTTATACTAATTTGGGGTCGGGGAATCCGAATCTGAAAGAATTAGGCGGCGGCAAGCAATAATAACTGAATTAAACGACTTTAAAATTTTCTATACACACACACCACACACATGAAAATAGACAACATTTTGACACATAAGGTACGAAAACCATAGAAAAAACAACATAGATATTTTTACCACACAAAATTAAGTGTTGCCATTAAACAATAATATCATCGAACAAGTTTTCTTCGTCCGTTGTATCCCTGTCAAACTCGTCTAATGTCTCCAAAGGTTCCTGGCAAATACGCGGGTCATATAAGAGCCCATAGGTTTGTGTAACATGGTTTGTGCCCCTTTATACCGCCTGCTCGCGTCAATTTAAAAAAACAGCCTACGTTTTCAAGTAGTTTAGCGGCTACGCTAGGTTTGTGTAACATGGTTTGTGCCCCTTTATACCGCCTGCTCACGTCAATTTAAAAAAACAGCCTACGTTTTCAAGTAGTTTAGCGGCGGGTATATTTCGGTTTAGGGGCGAAATTCCTAGAAAATCAAACTAGTTATTTTTATACTAACTATGGGCCGGGGAATCCGAATCTGAAAGAATTAGGCGGCGGCAAGCAATATTAACTGAATTACATGACTTTAAAAATTTTTATACACATACAGGAAAATAGCCATTTTGGAAGCATTCTGATTCCTAGAAAATCAAACTAGTTATTTTTATACTAACTATGGGCCGGGGAATCCGAATCTGAAAGAATTAGGCCGATTAATATTTTATTAAAATGTAAAATATTAATCGGCGGGTTTTTCAATTATTATTTCAATATGTGAACGTTATGTTTATTTATTCTCAGCCGGTACAAGGTTATCGCGACTGGAGAATTCTTATTTACGGGTATTCCAGTGTAGAATCCCGTGGTGCGATAATGGCGGTTTGATCGCCAAGTTCAAGCATAATCTGCGATTATATTTACCATCCGTCATTTAACGAGATGGATTCTCAATAATACAAAGGGACACAAACCGTCCGTTTAGTCCCCGCCGATTCTTTCCACAACCTGATGGGCCTTTTTACTGCTACCATCCGCACTTGATAGCGAATGAGGTAGAAAAAAGCACCAAAAAACGTTCGTCCAAGTAAGATAAAAATTTTATGGGTATTTAAGGCAGTAGCGTATCCGGTGATTAGAAAGTTTACCAAAGTTTGTATGCCATCGAACAGCAAACAAGGACTAAAATATTCCAGATGCTTCAGATAACCGATTTTATACATTGAATGAATGACGGTGAATATATGTCGTTAACAGGTTCGTACCTCAATACAATAAAAGGCTTGTGATCACAATTACAACGAGGGATACTACTACTTCAAGATGGATCAAGAGTGTCGCGTTTGTTTCTCGCGTCTGTCAGCTGTTGCAACAGGGTTGCCAATGCACGTGTTTTAAAATATAGCCGGTTCACACGGTTCAACTTTAGTTGATCAACTCGACACTTGAAAGCATATTGACAGGTGAGAGCCTTCTTTCAACAAAGTTGAACAAGTTTTTTGTTGACTAGCTAAAGTTGATAGCCCGTCTACTTTTGACGTTCAAGCAGGGGCGTATCACTTCGTTAAAATTTTTCAACCGTGGTCCGTGACGTAAAAGTGCTGTCGCACATAGATAAAGTTTCATAGATGGAGCTGTAAAGATAGGTTTGTAATTTTGATTTTCACCATCTCTCGCTCAGGGTTGCCAACTTAGGGGTAAAATAAGTGAGATGGGATTTTTTTACTGGTTTAATAGGTGTTTTGGGGTATTTTTTGTGGTATTTTTGGGGGTTTTGTGATTCCATATATTTTTTTAAATTTTTATTACATCGTATACACGGAGCACTCGCACACTTCTTATTTGAGGATTTATTTTTATTGTACAAAAACTTGCTGCAACGACTTGTGCCTTCACAATAAGGAACTCCAGTGAAAAATATTATGGCTTTAAAAAAATATGTTCATACGGACCAATGAACGCTGATTCTGAATATATAAGTTTTATTTCATAATATTAAACGTAGAGTTCTTAAAAAATTATTAAAAAGTGCATTTTTAAACCTCTCGTCAAAACACACTGTAAAGTTTGTATTACTGAAATGGTTAGTGCTGACGTCACGCGTCACCAATCATTGTATTGAAACTTTGATTATGTAGGTATGACATAAGCCATCAGTACTAACAACATTTCATGTTATTCGTTATTTTATACTGTTTATAGATATTTAGTTGTTGTGTTTATAAGGCATCTCTTATTAAATTATCTCTATTATTGAAAATGTTAAAAAAAACTACTGTACAAAAAAAATAGTAATGCTATTTCTAGGGAGAATACTTCGACTTTAAAAATAAAAATAAATGTGCAGTTATGTTAGAAGGTCATTATTTATTAAAAAGAATAAAAAAAATGTACTGGAGTTCTCTATTGGAAAAATTGGTGGACTCTTGAAGTTGTAGATTTTTTTTTTAATTTCCGAGAACATCTGATGCATGCAGCTTCATTGTGTTTTGGTTTTGATTTTCTAAATATATCACAAGATCTTGAAGAAAAGGATTTTTTTTACAGTGAATACCGCACAAGAATCTCAACTGCTCCCGTCTGAAGCCAGTGAGACTATGGCATTCCCCAAATTAGGTATGTTGTGAGGCTGAAGGTAGTGAGGAGGGGAAGGAGGTGGGGAAGAGGAGGGTTGGGAAGTACCTGGCTATTCAGATCTGGTCACCAAACACGGCTAAAGCCATTTTCAAGCAACGTTTCAATTCTGAATGGTGGTCTTACACCAGGGCGATACTGATAGTATCTTCCACACTGGAACATGCCGCAAATATACTATATATTATTTTAAATGAATTAATTGTGAAATAACACAAAATTAATCAAATAAAATTTACTTGCGCATGCCGGGTTCGAACCCCAATCTCCGGATCGTGAGTCAAGAGTCTTACCCACTGGACTACGGAGGTCGTCAGGTCATTTGATGGATGAAAATTAAAATCTCTTGATTTTATGAAACAAACAGCCCCGTATTTTGCGTATCGCTTGTGAAAGATATGTTTTATAAGGTATATAACAAATCGCGTACTGGCAACACAAAATATTTCTATTTCGAATGGCGTTTTTGACAGCATTTAACGGTCTTGGTTTTCTGCATAACAAGGTAAGATATAGCATTTTTCTGTTGAAAATAATTATTATACTGTATATAGATGTTTTATCTGATCGATAAATATGATTTCCATTAAAAAACATTGGTTTTTCATTTTGTTTTCGCTAAAAGCGTTCATGTTTCTGTGGTGGCGCATTGGCTTCTTGGGCTAAAGTTCGGTGTTTGGGCGAAATTCCTAAAAAATAAAACTGGTTGTTTTTATACTAATTTTGGGTCGGGGAATCCGAATCTGAAAGAATTAGGCGGCGGAAAGCAATATTAACTGAGTTACACGACTTTAAAAAAATTTATACACATACAGGAAAATAGCCATTTTGGAAGCATTCTGATTCCTACAAAATCAAACTAATAGTTATTTTTATACTAACTATGGGCCGGGGAATCCGAAAAAAAAAAAAACTGAATTACACGACTTTAAAATTTTCTATACACACACACATGAAAATATTCATTTCGGAAGCTGAATCTGACACACGTAGTACAAAAAGCATAGAAAACAAGATAACATAGATGTTTTTACCACACAAAATTAAGTGTTGCCATTAAGCGTAATATTAATAATGTAAGATAACATGTTTATATTTTAAGTACTTATTTTTTATAAATTTTACTCACTTTCGTACCACAAACCATGTTACATAAACCCAGCGTAGATGCTAAACTACTTGAAAACAGGGATGTTTTTTTTGCCGTGACGCGAGCAGGCGGTATAAAGGGGCACAAACCATGTTACACAAACCTAGCGTAGCCGCTAAACTACTTGAAAACGTAGGCTGTTTTTTTAAATTGACGCGAGCAGGCGGTATAAAGGGGCACAAACCATGTTACACAAACCTAGCGTAGCCGCTAAACTACTTGAAAACGTAGGCTGTTTTTTTAAATTGACGCGAGCAGGCGGTATAAAGGGGCACAAACCATGTTACACAAACCTAGCGTAGCCGCTAAACTACTTGAAAACGTAGGCTGTTTTTTTAAATTGACGCGAGCAGGCGGTATAAAGGGGCACAAACCATGTTACACAAACCTATGGGCTCTTATATGACCCGCGTATTCGCCAGGAACCTTTGGAGACATTAGACGAGTTTGACAGGGATACAACGGACGAAGAAAACTTGGTCGATTTATAAGGTATGTTCGATGATATTATTGTTTAATGGCAACACTTAATTTTGTGTGGTAAAAATATCTATGTTGTTTTTTCTATGGTTTTCGTACCTTATGTGTCAAAATGTTGTCTATTTTCATGTGTATGGTGTGTGTGTATAGAAAATTTTAAAGTCGTTTAATTCAGTTATTATTGCTTGCCGCCGCCTAATTCAGATTCGGATTCCCCGACCCCAAATTAGTATAAAACTAATTAGTTTGATTTTCTAGGAATTTCGCCCCTAAACCGAAATTATTCCTTAGCGGCTACGCTAGGTTTGTGTAACATGGTTTGTGCCCCTTTATACCGCCTGCTCGCGTCAATTTAAAAAAACAGCCTACGTTTTCAAGTAGTTTAGCGGCTACGCTAGGTTTGTGTAACATGGTTTGTGCCCCTTTATACCGCCTGCTCGCGTCAATTTAAAAAAACAGCCTACGTTTTCAAGTAGTTTAGCGGCTACGCTAGGTTTGTGTAACATGGTTTGTGCCCCTTTATACCGCCTGCTCGCGTCACGGCAAAAAAAACATCCCTGTTTTCAAGTAGTTTAGCATCTACGCTGGGTTTATGTAACATGGTTTGTGGTACGAAAGTGAGTAAAATTTATAAAAAATAAGTACTTAAAATATAAACATGTTATCTTACATTATTAATATTACGCTTAATGGCAACACTTAATTTTGTGTGGTAAAAACATCTATGTTATCTTGTTTTCTATGCTTTTTGTACTACGTGTGTCAGATTCAGCTTCCGAAATGAATATTTTCATGTGTGTGTGTATAGAAAATTTTAAAGTCGTGTAATTCAGTTTTTTTTTTTCGGATTCCCCGGCCCATAGTTAGTATAAAAATAACTATTTGTTTGATTTTGTAGGAATCAGAATGCTTCCAAAATGGCTATTTTCCTGTATGTGTATAAAATTTTTTAAAGTCGTGTAACTCAGTTAATATTGCTTTCCGCCGCCTAATTCTTTCAGATTCGGATTCCCCGACCCAAAATTAGTATAAAAACAACCAGTTTTATTTTTTAGGAATTTCGCCCAAACACCGAACTTTAGCCCAAGAAGCCAATGCGCCACCACAGGAACATGAACGCTTTTAGCGAAAACAAAATGAAAAACCAATGTTTTTTAATGGAAATCATATTTATCGATCAGATAAAACATCTATATACAGTATAATAATTATTTCCAACAGAAAAATGCTATATCTTACCTTGTTATGCAGAAAACCAAGACCGTTAAATGCTGTCAAAAACGCCATTCGAAATAGAAATATTTTGTGTTGCCAGTACGCGATTTGTTATATACCTTATAAAACATATCTTTCACAAGCGATACGCAAAATACGGGGCTGTTTGTTTCATAAAATCAAGAGATTTTAATTTTCATCCATCAAATGACCTGACGACCTCCGTAGTCCAGTGGGTAAGACTCTTGACTCACGATCCGGAGATTGGGGTTCGAACCCGGCATGCGCAAGTAAATTTTATTTGATTAATTTTGTGTTATTTCACAATTAATTCATTTAAAATAATATATAGTATATTTGCGGCATGTTCCAGTGTGGAAGATACTATCAGTATCGCCCTGGTGTAAGACCACCATTCAGAATTGAAACGTTGCTTGAAAATGGCTTTAGCCGTGTTTGGTGACCAGATCTGAATAGCCAGGTACTTCCCAACCCTCCTCTTCCCCACCTCCTTCCCCTCCTCACTACCTTCAGCCTCACAACATACCTAATTTGGGGAATGCCATAGTCTCACTGGCTTCAGACGGGAGCAGTTGAGATTCTTGTGCGGTATTCACTGTAAAAAAAATCCTTTTCTTCAAGATCTTGTGATATATTTAGAAAATCAAAACCAAAACACAATGAAGCTGCATGCATCAGATGTTCTCGGAAATTAAAAAAAAAATCTACAACTTCAAGAGTCCACCAATTTTTCCAATAGAGAACTCCAGTACATTTTTTTTATTCTTTTTAATAAATAATGACCTTCTAACATAACTGCACATTTATTTTTATTTTTAAAGTCGAAGTATTCTCCCTAGAAATAGCATTACTATTTTTTTTGTACAGTAGTTTTTTTTAACATTTTCAATAATAGAGATAATTTAATAAGAGATGCCTTATAAACACAACAACTAAATATCTATAAACAGTATAAAATAACGAATAACATGAAATGTTGTTAGTACTGATGGCTTATGTCATACCTACATAATCAAAGTTTCAATACAATGATTGGTGACGCGTGACGTCAGCACTAACCATTTCAGTAATACAAACTTTACAGTGTGTTTTGACGAGAGGTTTAAAAATGCACTTTTTAATAATTTTTTAAGAACTCTACGTTTAATATTATGAAATAAAACTTATATATTCAGAATCAGCGTTCATTGGTCCGTATGAACATATTTTTTTAAAGCCATAATATTTTTCACTGGAGTTCCTTATTGTGAAGGCACAAGTCGTTGCAGCAAGTTTTTGTACAATAAAAATAAATCCTCAAATAAGAAGTGTGCGAGTGCTCCGTGTATACGATGTAATAAAAATTTAAAAAAATATATGGAATCACAAAACCCCCAAAAATACCACAAAAAATACCCCAAAACACCTATTAAACCAGTAAAAAAATCCCATCTCACTTATTTTACCCCTAAGTTGGCAACCCTGAGCGAGAGATGGTGAAAATCAAAATTACAAACCTATCTTTACAGCTCCATCTATGAAACTTTATCTATGTGCGACAGCACTTTTACGTCACGGACCACGGTTGAAAAATTTTAACGAAGTGATACGCCCCTGCTTGAACGTCAAAAGTAGACGGGCTATCAACTTTAGCTAGTCAACAAAAAACTTGTTCAACTTTGTTGAAAGAAGGCTCTCACCTGTCAATATGCTTTCAAGTGTCGAGTTGATCAACTAAAGTTGAACCGTGTGAACCGGCTATATTTTAAAACACGTGCATTGGCAACCCTGTTGCAACAGCTGACAGACGCGAGAAACAAACGCGACACTCTTGATCCATCTTGAAGTAGTAGTATCCCTCGTTGTAATTGTGATCACAAGCCTTTTATTGTATTGAGGTACGAACCTGTTAACGACATATATTCACCGTCATTCATTCAATGTATAAAATCGGTTATCTGAAGCATCTGGAATATTTTAGTCCTTGTTTGCTGTTCGATGGCATACAAACTTTGGTAAACTTTCTAATCACCGGATACGCTACTGCCTTAAATACCCATAAAATTTTTATCTTACTTGGACGAACGTTTTTTGGTGCTTTTTTCTACCTCATTCGCTATCAAGTGCGGATGGTAGCAGTAAAAAGGCCCATCAGGTTGTGGAAAGAATCGGCGGGGACTAAACGGACGGTTTGTGTCCCTTTGTATTATTGAGAATCCATCTCGTTAAATGACGGATGGTAAATATAATCGCAGATTATGCTTGAACTTGGCGATCAAACCGCCATTATCGCACCACGGGATTCTACACTGGAATACCCGTAAATAAGAATTCTCCAGTCGCGATAACCTTGTACCGGCTGAGAATAAATAAACATAACGTTCACATATTGAAATAATAATTGAAAAACCCGCCGATTAATATTTTACATTTTAATAAAATATTAATCGGCCTAATTCTTTCAGATTCGGATTCCCCGGCCCATAGTTAGTATAAAAATAACTAGTTTGATTTTCTAGGAATCAGAATGCTTCCAAAATGGCTATTTTCCTGTATGTGTATAAAAATTTTTAAAGTCATGTAATTCAGTTAATATTGCTTGCCGCCGCCTAATTCTTTCAGATTCGGATTCCCCGGCCCATAATTAGTATAAAAATAACTAGTTTGATTTTCTAGGAATTTCGCCCCTAAACCGAAATATACCCTTAACTTTTCTTAACAAAGAACGATAAAATAGAAATCGGAGTGCCTTCGATATGACATTCCACGGATTAGGATATCGTAAAAGTTTGGATCTGTTTAACGTTTGCAGTTTAACCGTTTGTTTTAGGTTTTACTGTAAGCTGTCACTAATTACTGTTCCACTTAAATTCTACTTTAAACCTTTTAACTTAACTGAGAATAAATAAAACAGAAACTGGTGTGCCTTCGATTTGACATTTAACGGATTCGAATTTGTACAACTCTGCATTTCTTTCGAGTATTTTTAATTACTTGACAACTGTTTGTTATTAAACCATTTGTTTTAGATTTTTCTGTATGCTGTCACTAATTACTGTTCAGCTTAAATCAGCATCATGGACCTTCCCAACACAGAGAGTGTTTCCATCAAGACGGAACCAGGGACTCTAGGAGAAGACGGAGGTGAAATGCCGGATACGGAGATAGATATAGTCCTCCAGGACGTTAAGAAGGAATGTTTGGAGTACATCGAAAGTGTTGATCGGAAAGCAGGTAAGAACCGTATTTTGAAAATATAATTAATTAAGCTAAAGAAAAAAAAATACGCAGAACTGAATACAAAGACAATGATTAGGGTTAAGGTTTTTCTCTTACCATTTAATTGTGAAATTTCCCTTTTTACTTTGTCTTCTTGATTGCATTTCTCAACAGTAGGTAGTTACTTTTCCAATAGGTCACAATATTTATCTCGCTTGAGTTTTTCCTCTTTTAATTAAAAAAAAAACCCTAAAAAATCATTTTGAATTAAAAAAAAAACTGAAGCCGTGGACTAGATATTAACTGCTTTTGAGCCTATCTTCTCCCTTTGTGAACGGTTATGTTATTTGAGCTTTATTCAGTAAATATAGTTTAAAGCCATTTAAAAAAAGTCTAAATCATTTCATTCAAACAATCCGTAAAGACTAATATGAGAGATAGTACGCTTTCAAATTGATTATTGAGATTGGCAATAAAAGTTAAGTGCTTTTAACTCTGTAGTATAACGCTTTTACGTCAGTTCTACGAACTTTTTGATCTCCCCCATGATTTGATAAACCCATTGGGTTAATAGAGATGGAGCCATTTGCAAATGCATTATTCCATACAAAGAATCACACTTTTTACAATTGTTGCATCGGGTTTGAATAATTCGATACGAATTTTAATACAAATATTAATATTCTTCAATCTCCATAGTAACCTTTTAAACCTTATTTTTTTCACTTTTTTTCAGCAGAAAAATCAGATATAAAGACGCACAGGCTGACCCACTCCGGGGAGAAACCTTTCAGTTGTTCTGAATGCGATTACTCGTGTTCTCGTCAATCAAATTTAAAGAGGCACATGATGACCCACTCCGGAGAGAAACCTTTCAGTTGTGCTGAATGCGATTACTCGTGTTCTTGTCAATCACATTTAAAGAGGCACAGACTGACCCACTCCGGGGAGAAACCTTTCAGTTGTGCTGAATGCGATTACTCGTGTTCTCAAAAATCAAATTTAAGGAGTCACAGTCTGACCCACTCCGGGGAGAAACCTTTCAGTTGTTCTGAATGCGATTACTCGTGTTCTCAAAAATCAAGTTTAAGGAGTCACAGGTTGACCCACTCCGGGGAGAAACCTTTCAGTTGTGCTGAATGCGATTACTCGGGTTCTCGTCAATCACATTTAATGATTCACATGCTACCCACTCCAGGGAAAAACTTTACATTTGTTCTGAATGCGATTACTCTTGTAATCATAAATCAAGTTTAAGGAGTCACAGGTTGACCCACTCCGGGGAGAAACCTTTCAATTGTTCTGAATGCTGTTACTCGTGTTCTCGTATATCAGATTTAAAGAGGCACAGTCTGTTCCACTCAGGGGAGAAACCTTTCAATTGTTTTGAATGCAATTATTCGTGTTCTCTAAAATCAAGTTTAAAGAGTCACATGCTGACCCACTCCAGAGAAAAACTTTTAATTTGTCCTGAATGCGATTACTCTTGTAATCATAAATCAAGTTTAAGGAGACACAGTCTGACCCACTCCGGGGAGAAACCTTTCAGTTGTTCTGAATGCGATTACTCGTGTTCTCAAAAATCAAGTTTATGGAGTCACAGGTTGACCCACTCCGGGGAGAAACTTTTAATTTGTCCTGAATGCGATTACTCTTGTAATCATAAATCAAGTTTAAGGAGACACAGTCTGACCCACTCCGGGGAGAAACCTTTCAATTGTTCTGAATGCTGTTACTCGTGTTCTCGTATATCAGATTTAAAGAGGCACAGTCTGTTCCACTCAGGGGAGAAACCTTTCAATTGTTTTGAATGCAATTATTCGTGTTCTCTAAAATCAAGTTTAAAGAGTCACATGCTGACCCACTCCAGAGAAAAACTTTTAATTTGTCCTGAATGCGATTACTCTTGTAATCATAAATCAAGTTTAAGGAGACACAGTCTGACCCACTCCGGGGAGAAACCTTTCAGTTGTTCTGAATGCGATTACTCGTTTTCTCGAAAATCAATTTTTAAAAGGCACATGCTGACTCATTCTAGCAAGAAACCTTTCGACTGTTCTGATTTGCAATTGCTCATGTTCTCATAAGTTATCTTTGCAGATTCACCTGCTTTAGCACTCTGGCGAGAAACCTTTCCCTTGTTCTGAATGAAGTTTCGCTGGTTATCAAATATCAATTTTTATGGCTCACAAGCTGATTGATTCACTCTAGGAAGAAACCTGTCATGTGTTCTGAATGCAAGATATTCGTTTTCTCGAAAATTCAATTTTTAAGCGTCACAGACTGACACCCTGGTGAGAAAACTTTCTCTTATTCCGATTGTAATTATTTACGTGCAACGAAATCACATTTAACGGTACACGTGCACACGCATTCCTATCAGGTAAAATAAATTTGTTTATAGCAAAAAAAATAACACCAAATAATTTTCGTTTGTTATTTTCAAAAGATAAACTCATTTCGAATGTTCATTTTTAATACTTGAAATATATTTATAATAAACACGAACACCGCCACCACCGATTTGAGCATTATTGTTCCTAAACTAACCAATAATTTAAGATTGTTGGTCTAAGCTTTCGAAAAATATTCTCAAGGACACAAAAAACACAAAAGATTCACTGGCATCCCCAAGAGAACCTAAACATTTTTTTTCTTTTAATTACCACCTACGACAAATGAAGGGCTTTAAATCTTTCGTATGTTCCTTTTCGACACACATGTGGTAAAAATCAGACCCGTGCGCTTCCAGATTGCCAATGTCACAAAATTACTTTTAGTGCAAGAAGATACTTCTTAAACAAAATTCAAAATCTGCAGCCATCGAAATTTGAGTTGGTAAATAAAAACGTGCTATATTTTTTTGGTTCGTGTTGTATTATTATGCCTTGTGATAAGAAGTCTGTGTTGTCGAAAGAGGTGTTAGATTTTTCAGATGTTTTTATTGATGTGCATTATTTGTATTTTATTATAAAATATTGTTTTGAGGAAGTAATAATGATTTTTGTGAATATTCTGTATCTTAATAAATTGTTATTTCATTAACGTACACACGATGTGGTTTTTTTAATTGTGTTTAAACTAGACTTAATTATTTCACTTTTTTTGTAAAAGCTTATGAATAAATCATCAAATTCTAATTTTTTATCATTGAATATATTATAAGCGACTATCGAACGATAATTTGTTAACCGACAAATAGAAAAATATTTGATCGCATCTAGGAATCAAACCCAGAAGCTCAGCCTTGACGGAGCTTTGCTCTAACCACTGAGCTATTGCTTTTTGTTGTTTTTTACCTACTTTAATTTGACTAACAAATGTTATATTGCGGTAGGAGAAAATAAAAAAAGTAAATCTAAGAAAATCCATGGAAAGACAACACTTGTCTAAAAAAAGCTTACCCTTCATTATGGATGCATATCTGAAGTTACACCAAGGAGTCTCTGGATTTCAAAATTAGATCATTAGTAAATGGGTAAAATGGTGGAACCTCGGGATTTTCTTGATTTTGTAGAAACGCATTGTAAAAGTTTTGATTAATTTTAAAACTAACGTAACGAATTATTATTATTATGTTGAAATAAATAAATAATGTTATTCCGTTAAACTTTCATCACGAATATAAAACATAAATGTACACATTATATAATTATTTTAATGTCTTATTTCAAGATTTGGGGAGGAAAGTGCAATCCTACACGTCCCATATTTATTCACACAGTATAAGGCAATAAACACAATAAGGCAAAGAAACAAGTACATAGAATAGGAAAAAAATGTAAGGAAATAAAATAATATAAATAAACAATTATTGGTAAGGGCGTGGTCTGGGGTGACCTTGGGCCCAGCACTCACTCAAGGTTGCGCTTAATGCTGGAAGGCTGCGGTCACCGTGTTGTCGGAGAGCATTAGCCGCATCCTGGCTTCAGTAACCTGGAATCTCGCCAGACCGGCGAATCTACGAAGTCCCACCTCCGTAAACATTGTAGAAGCGCTGCTGTACCTTCTGTATGGGCCTCCTGATGAAGGGCTCTCTCAGTAGAGCAAGAAATCCTACCATCAGAATGGGAGATTCTAACATCCGCTTTTTTGAAACAGTGAAATTATTAGGAGTTACTCTAGATCGATCGTCCTCTTTTCTGGCTCACGTCAAAGAAGTATCCAGCAAGGCCCAGGCTCTCTTCTTGAAGCTGAGGAGACTCTCCACAGCTGAGTGGGGATTGCGTAATCCGGCTCTGCGAACGCTATATAGGTGCGTGTACGTGGCGCAAGTCTCGTATGCCGCCTCTGTGTGGGAGCACCGCCTGGACAATTCGCTGATTCTCTTAGCTCTCAGGCGAGGCCAACGAACCCCCTTGCTGGCACTCTCTGGTGCGTATAGAACCGTTGCTTCGGACGCTTTACCCGTTTTGGCTGGCATTTTGCCAATCGATCTGGAAATCAGGGAAGTGCTCACTAAGCAGAAATTAACCAGAAGAACCCCGGCCACTCACCTAGGCGTTGTTCTGACACCGGGCGGGCCGGGGACTCTCCCTGGGCTGCTTCGTCAAATGAGGGATCTGTCGCTCCAGGAGTGGCAGGTCCGTTGGGATAGAACGAATAAGGGAAGATGGACTTTCTCCTTCTTCCCATCAGTTAAAGTCAGAATGGAAGGGGTCTTTCTCAAGTTGGACCACCACATCACCCAGCTTCTATCCGGCCACGGGGAATTCAGGGGGAGACTTCACGCCCTCTCCCTGTCCCCTCACCCCAACTGCGCCTGCGGGTGCACGAACCAGTCGGCGGAGTACATTCTGTGGCAGTGTGAGATAATGACGGATGCAAGAGAGGAAATGCTCGATGGTTTGGACGTACCAATCAGACCAGTGTGGAACACTGATCTGGTTTCGAACAAGACGAATTTCGAGTGCCTGAGGAACTTTACAAGGATCTGGGTTGAGAGATGGCCTGAGCTTAGAGTCGCTGATTAGTAGATTTTGACACCAGGTGTACTTGTTCCTGACTTACCACTGACTTTTCTTGCTTCTATTCTTTTACAAACTCTGCCCAGGATGTACAGTTTTATTAATTTTTTTCATTTTTATGTTTATTGTTTGCATTTATATTTTATGTTTTTTATGCTTTTACATTTTTATGTTTATTTTTTTCTGGATTACACAGGCCCTGCGTTATTCAACGCTCATGTTTATTTTATGTTTTCTTTACTTTACATGCTTACGATTTATTTTTCGTTATTTGGTGCAATTAAACGCCTAGCGATGACTCCCACACGCTCTTGTTTATTTATTTTTTTATGTTTTGCGGTTTTCTACGCTTATACATATACATTTATTTTCAGTTATGCTGTACTATGAGAACTGAACTCCGTTGTTCGTTTTTGTACCGTCCTTCTCCCCATATAAGGGGTTGGACCCTGGACCGTGTCCCCGCCTACGTACCATGGCCGGTCTTCTAGAACTGGTGGAGCTGCACCTGTTTGCCGCGCCACACCCCGTGACATGAAGAGGCTGGGGAGAAGGCTGAACGACATCCGAAAGCTGTCCGTCCCGCCTCCGGCGACCCGACGCTTCTCTCCCTAGGGTCTTCTTCATGTTTTCCACTTACTGTCGTCTAGGCACCACCGGCTAGCTGGCTTAAGGACGACGCTGCCGGTTGTGGGGAGGCCGGACAATCAGCCTCCTTCACTGTCTCGGGGACTGCCGGCAGCCAGGTTGCGGTGAAACCGGTTCTTATCTGTATATATGTTATTTTACTTGTTTCCTTCTTTTTAACGTACAGTGCTCGGTGCCGCCCGCCGGATTATGTATGGTCATGTCTCCCGCTGTCATGAGCTAATTACTCATGACGGCTGCTGTCATTTTGATTACTTTACTTTTTTGTTGATGTTACTAACAACTTGTTCGACTGTCCATGAGGCTCACTGCTTTTGCATTGACACCTCCATGGGCTTTAGAATTGTAGAGATTGACCATTACAGTACAGTCCTGTAGGCGCGCCCGCATACCGCCACCTAACACAGTATGAGGGGACATTGAAGGTCTAGATTCGTTACATTAAAAGTAGAGCCATTTATTCAAAAAAAATAGATTCTTGCGAGAACTCCGAAGGGGCGACCATAAGTTGCCTATACCGGGGTGGGACAGTGGTGGGACTTCAATGTACCTTCTGTATCCAAATATAATTCTGCTGTTATTATATTGGACCCAAAGTAAGAATATAGATCAAAAGGAAGAATATAGATATAATTTTGCAACCTAACAAAGAACAATGCTTGTTTTGTACTTTCTTTTAGATTTAACTTCATAATTTTCCTCGGTAATATTCTAACATAGGTATTTACTTACAATTCAAATAAGAAAACTTGTACAATGTGTCCTTAGAACGGGGTAGGGGAGATAGGGGAGGTTTGGGCAGTCGGGAGACATGGGCACCCCCCTCTAATTTCAATTCAACTATAGAATTTATTCTTTCCCTATTTTGGTAGTTTACTTTACCCACTGGCAACACTGTTCATCCACAGACAAACTGTCATTTCATTCAGTTGCCAAACCTACACGTTTAATAAGGTTAGGTGACAGTCAAAGTAAATATTTTGTTGTGATTTCGCAGTGAATAGACGAAGAACCAACGAAAGGTATGTATGTTTTATATTTTTTTTCCCATTGTATATTTGTTAACTTATAAATTAATCCGAAAGTCAGGTTAAAATATCTAACCAAAAAATTCCACAGGATTATTAAGTTAAGAAAATACGCAGAGGGAGCAATGGGCACTTATTTTGAGGGAGGTTTGGGCATGTAAAATTTGATACAAATAAGGCTGTTGTGCATCATGTCGGCCGAATTGAGGAAATTAGTCAAACTATGGCTACAATCAAGTTTATGAGACTAAGCAAGATACGAAATACTTTTCTGTTTCCTGAAATAGATGACATAGCCAGCATCCCACTAGACGACATCAAGACTAAATTGCCAGGACCAAAGACAAGCAATAATACTAAACGTGGTAGCTCTAAGTATACATTCGGTAAACCTTTATGGGTCATACCGAATCTTAGATAAGTAAAAATGTTAAATATACCTATATGTTTGCTTTATATATTAGATATTGTATGCTTTATAGGTCATGCCCAAACCTCCCACAGGGGGTGCCTAAGCCTCCCTACCATGGGGAGCTTTGGGCACAACTGACATATTTCTGAAAGTTCTTTTGTAACTTTGAGACTGATTATAATTTGGAGACTTTTATTTTTAATACATGTAGCCAAATGTATGGTGCAGTTAAAATTGGCAATACATTTTGATTTTTATTAAAAACTTGTTTTTTATTAATTATTTTGTGAAAAAGTGCCCATCCCTCCCCTACCTCCCCTACCCCAGTAAGGACACATTTTTCTCTAAAAAACTGTAAAACAAAGAAAAAAATAAATTAATTAATTAATTTAAAAAAAAGGCGTTCCATTGAGCTGATTCGGTAGTGAAACCATCTTTCACAGTATAGAGAGGCTAGTTCCAAATGCATTGAACAATGTTTTTTTTTTTACATTATTGCGGCACTTTAAGAATCTTCGGGCAATCATATTAAGCAGTGTACTGATACTTTCCTCTTGTATGGATGTATTATGAGGATTATGAATGGATGCCAGAAAGAAACACGTGGGTAGCTATACTGTAAACAATTTTTATGATATTGTATTTCGTGAACACCTCATTAGAAGAAAACATGCTAAGGTTTTCATAGGTTTTTTTGTAGTACTGTGGATTGCTTACTCATATTATTTGTATGTCGAAGAATAATTAATTTTGTAAAAATTGGTTTTGTTTCAATAAAACAGATTTATTTCGGATATGACGTTTATTTATTAACACGATGTTGGACTTGAACATCGAACGATTACATTATAAATTAAAATGAAAACTACACTATAACATGAATATGAAAACTTAAAAAAAAAAAACGAATCATTGAACACAGCATACTTCTTAACTTTCCTGTACTCGTGCATTGGTCCCTCAGACCCACAAATCAATAACTCGTTTTCTCAAAAATTAACAACGCAATTTAAGGTTTTTAGTAGCTTCTTAATTTGTTAGACATTTTTGTAACAATTACTGCGCAAAAATTCTAGTAATACTGTTTTTGATGTTTTGTTAGATACTTTCATTTATTGGATTTCAGAGGTTTTTTTTAAATTATCACACGAAAAAGTTCATTTTTGTTATCAAATAGCATTAAAATTATGTTCTTTTTAAGAGTGGGTTAAAAGTGAGTTTTCATATTTTTTAAATGAAACAATTTAAATTTGTTTGAACCACTTATATATTTGAGTAAATCCGACCGGTTTCGGAACGACCTTTCCTTCTTCAGGGCAAGCGTATACTAATTTGATAGTTTTGAAATATGGATGTGAATAATGTGTTATAATGGTAGGGGTGGAGCCGTTGCTAGGTATTAATGAAGAGTGGGTGGGTAGGGGAACATATCCATGATTGGGCTATAAGATATTATTTTTTGTTTGTTGATGATAGATTCATTATTTCTAAGGGATTTTTAATTTATTTCCAAGGCTTCTAAGTTATCTAAACATTTTCCTTTGTGAGTAATATGAAGAATATTTTTCCCCGTATTTTTTTTCAAAACTATTGTTAATTTCAATGATATGGTTAGCGAAATCAGAAAAAATATTATTAAGACACCTTAAATGTTCTTTGATTCTGATTTCAAAATTACGAGTTGTTTTTCCAATATAAAATGAGGGACAGTTGAGTTTATATATTCCGGAATTATTACCATATCATTGAAAATAACCATAGTTAAAAAAAATACGGGGATAAATATTCGTCATATTAATCATAAAGGAAAACGTTTAGATAACTTAGAAGCCTTGGAAATAAATAAAAAAACCCTTGTTGGTTTTCAATGTTAACCTTTGAAGAAATAACATGTTGAGACTTTTCGCACCGCGATGAGGCTAATGGGTCAAATTATCTTTGGTTATTACTTGACGGTCATACGAATAAATTATCTTTGGTTATTACTTGACGGTCATACGAATAAATTCCACTTTTTCTAAATCCGTTGCGAAATTTTGGGATCGAGATCATTCCAAATTTCTCATTCTCCTTTTTTGGAAGTTTGGATCCAACATGTAGTCTTTACCATTTCACTAAATACTGATTCTACAAATCTTTCAGTGGCTTCATCACCCTTAAATCTAGCGGTTGAAGTAAATGGCTCGAGTGGGGAGGTAATTTTAAGATAGTTACGTTCTCTATTCTTGCTTCTTCATTTAAATTTAAACTCACGTTAGTTGCGTGACCATCGTATATTAATAAGACTGGTCGAGCCTGTCCAATTGTAGGCAGAAAATTATTTCTAAAATAGTTGAAAAAAACTTCGAATTCCATCCAACCATTTTTTGTTGCCGCGTACCTTGTCTCAGAAAGATCGTTGCCGTATGTCCATTCATCCCACACAAACTTTAGATAGATAAATTATATCGTTTGGCAAATCCTGCAAACCAGTCATGACCAGGAACGCCATCTTTGAAGAGCGTTTTTAATTCATTCTGTTTTATGTAAAGAGAAACAAGTTCTCTATCTTCCTTTTTTGACTGCGCAAAGCCATATTTTTCCATGGTGTGTAAATTATCAACCAGGCTTTTTCAATCTCAGCAGATAAAACATCCTTCGTCCCAGTGAGTTTGATTTGTTGCATCGTCTTCCGGTGACATAACACATCATTGTAGGTCTTGGTAGCCCAAATTGTTTTGACGCCTAGATAATAACATTGAATAAAAAAATATTAAAAACGAAAAACAAATATTACTCTATCACTAGCGGTATGTATGTCGCACTTCCCCCGCTTAAGCAATTTTATTGAATATTTTTGGTATTAGAGCAAATTTGCAGTCATTATAAACCATAATAGTATATTTTATAATATTGTAAAGCTTGTCAGTTAAGATGTTTTTATTATGTGTACAATTTGACATAAATAATACAGCCAGATGCTCGTACCCCAAATCCGGGGGAAGTGCAACTGTTCACTCAATTTTCCTAAAATGCATCAAATCTCAGCAATCCTGTGAGGAATCATCCTGTTTTTAATAGACTTGTGTTAGGAAATGATTAGTCATCAATGTATCAAAGTCTCAAAGGAATACCACAATCACATCTAGTTTGCGATCAGTTGAAAGTCCATCTCGACGATTTGTATGCTGCACTTGCCCCAACTCATCTTATGTTATTTAAGTTCTATTTTAATCGGTGTTGTACATGTTTCCGTTTTCAGAACATATTTATCCACCCGGAATCTAAAAGGTAATTGACGCAGTCGAACATCACGATTACATCTTAAAAAGGTATACATGTTTTCTATATTGCATCGACCTATCTCATTAATTTAATCTTCCCCAATTTCCTCTCTGGATTTTCACAATAGTGCTTATGTTTTTTTTATTATATAAAATAGATTTTAACAATTATCATTTCATTTGCTTTTTTCACAAGTTACTTATAGGAGTTAGGTTTGCTAAAATACCTATTATTCAAGTATGATTTTAGATTTTCACGGCAAAAAGTATTAAAGAGATTTTTTGGGGGTATTGTGCCGTTTTACACATCAACCCTGATGATAGGAACAACACATTTATCACTATGCTTGCACTTTCTGTTCTTTTTTTAACATTTTTATTTTTTATTTTTGTCAGTATTAATAAATGTATTCCTATTTTTCAGTGGAATCTGAACCGACAAAACTTTACTTCTTTACAATATAACATTTTATATCCACATCCCAATACATTCGCTTCTGTTTCTGGAGATGGTTAGATGAGGTTAAGGGAAATACTATCAGTCATTGGTCATTGAGAATGATGCAGAGGTAATGTTTATTTTTATTACTTACTTTCATTTTACAAAAATTTAATAACGTCAGACAAATTTAATGCATTTGAGTAGGTTTCTTTATATAAGTAAGTAGGTATCCTAGAACTTTGTTTAGTATGAGAGTAATCATAAATTAAATGACATGGGAGGAAATGTAACTACATACATACATAGATATGTATATGTACACAAATAAAATAAAAATTCCATTTTTTAACTAATTTCCATATACACAATACATGTACATGTACCATACCATACATGTACCATATACATGTACACAAATAAAATAAAAATTCCATTTTTTAACTAATTTCCATAAGTGAACAAATATTGTTTTTATAAAATATAACTTCTTTAGTAATATTTTTTGGTTTGTTTTGAAGAGTTTTAATTTTCAATGTACATTTGTTACATTAATTTTAATGATTTTTTAATGATTTCAGGAAAAATATGATGAACTGAACTCGACTAAACTCCAAATTAATAAATATTATACATATTTGAGCCCCGAATGAAACATCAAACATCTTATGCAAACTAATGTCTCCATGGACCTTGGTTATATTTTGGCAATATGGTAAATTTATTTTAGACCTGACGAAAGATATAATAGGTACGTTAAGTAATTTATCTTTAAAACAATGTCTTCATGTGGCAATTTGCTACAAAAATGTAACCTGCTTGCATTGTATTCTTGTTTAAAATATGTACATGTAATTCTGAGTTTTTCATTTTTCTGTTATAAAATGATTTTTTTTTAAATTCAGTAGTTTTGTAGGAACGCACAATCATATTTTAATTATATGTATTTCCTGTTGGTATTTCATGTTTTTAATAAAATTCTTATCATGTAATTACGAGTTTTATTTTTAAAATAATATTTAAGGCTAATGATATGGGCGGTACTGGGTAGGCCCCGAAAGAAAATAATATTGTCTATGGTCGAGCCTTTTTTGTTGTTGCTCACTCTATCTTCGTCTATGGTGTGTGACGTCACAAATCCCCGTCATCATCATCATCATTCGAAGAATTAAAGGAAGACATAGGAATACATAGAAAGACAATTACAGGAAGACATAAAAACAAAGTTCTGCGAAAAATTCCCATCAATAAAAGTCGTTGGAATAACACACAAAATGGATGAAAGAGAAATTGTTCAGAACATAAAAATTCAGAACGAGTTTCCAGAAGAACCACAAAAAATGGAAGTATCCGCAATAAAAAACAAAAAATCAAAAACAGGAGAAGAATACATAATTTATTTGGAAGTAGATTCACAAACACATGGAACAATGTTACAAATGCAAAAAATAAATATTGGATGGGAAAGGGTCCGAGTATTTGATGCATTTGATATTAAACGGTGTTACAAATGCTACGGGTTCAACCATAAAGGAAGTGAATGCAAAAAAGACTCGTTTGTATGCCCTAAATGCACAGGAGGTCACAGAAGTGAAGCATGTACTTCTATTAGAGGAACGGAAAGGTGTATAAATTGTATCAATACCAAAAACAAATTGAAGATAAACCTAGAGTCAAATCATCCGGCTCGGAGCTTTGAATGTCCGGTATATAAGAGAAAATTAGAATTAGAGAAGAAAAAGGTCAATTTTTTATAAAAAGCAACCAGCTGCAAGGAATTCTATGTTTAAATATTCAAAGTTTGATATCGAATAGTGAGGAGGTCCAGATGCTGATCGAACGAAATAATCCCACAATGATAATGTTAAGCGAGACTCACGTAACATGCGACATTGAAGACAGTGAAATAACTTTTCAGGGATATTCTACAGTACGTTGTGATTCCTATAGTAGACATACAGGGGGAGCAGTGATAATTATTAGAAAAGACATAATATATGAAGTGATTTCCAACACACAGTACGAAAAGAATTGCTGGATACTAGCAATAAGGATAATTTCGGGATATAAGAAAGGTGTTTATGGAGTAATTTACCATTCTCCAAATGCAAGTACCAAAGACTTTCTATCATTTATAGAGAACTGGTGCAACCTAAATCTCCAAGAAGAAGAAGATAATATCTTAACTGGTGACTTCAATATAAATTTCAAAAACTTTAAGGATACATATACTAAAAGACTAAAACAAATTATTCAAACTTTGGGAATGAAACAACTTGTTAAAAGTGAGACACGAATAACAGATAAATCCAGTACGTTAATTGACCTTGTCATATCAAATAGATTGGATTTGAACGTAAAAGTTCTTGATGAACCAAAAATAACCGATCATAACCTTATCCACATTACAGATAACATAAAAAGAAATAAGACGAAAACCAGCAAAATAATAAAATACAGAAACTATAAAAAATATAGCAGCGAAAGATTAATTGAACTTCTGGGTGATATGGATGAACTTCATCAAATGGAATACAATGAAAAGTCTAAATCATTAATAAATAATCTACAAGAAGTAATTGATAAGTTAACACCAATCAAAACTACTAAAATAAGAGGAACAAATAAATGGTATAATATTGAACTACAAACAATACATAATGAAAGAGATAGATTGTACAAAATTGCGAAAATCTCAAGAAACTCTCAAGACTGGAAAGCATTCAAAAATATGAGAAATAAATACACAAAACAATTGAAAACTTGTAAGAACGATTACTTCAAAAACAAAATTATCTCTGAAAAAGGAGACACTAAAAAAATGTGGAAAACTATAAAAGGATTACTACAAACCGAAGATAAAGAGATGAAATACGACATTGAATTCCCACATCAGATACAGGGTACCATACAGAACTGCTTCAACAAATATTTCGTAAACAGCATAATAGAATTGCATCAGAGTATACCAATACTGAAGAAAGACATCTACGCGAGAAATGATCGGCTAAACCGAGAAAAACTTGTGTTTAAAGAGATTGATGAAACATATCTTTTACAGATTCTTAACAGCACCAAATCAAAAGCGAGTCCAGATGGAATAAGTTTTACAGTTTTGAAAGATGCAATGCCAGTGATAGGACCTCATCTACTGGATATAATAAATGAATCATTAAGAAGTGGAAAATTTCCAAACACATGGAGAACATCTACTGTGATCCCGATTCCGAAAGTTGTTAATACCAGAAAATGTGAAGAATTTAGACCAATAAATATGTTACCAAAATACGAACAGGTACTAGAAATTGTAATAAAAAAACAACTCGTTGAGTATTTGGAAAAACATAACATATTATGTGAGGAGCAATCAGGATTCCGGAACAACAACTCTTGCGAAGCGGCGATAAACATAGTGATTGATACATGGAAGAAAGAAACAGACAAAAAAAAAATAACCATTGCAGTATTCTTAGATTTCAAAAGAGCATTTGAAACGATAGAAAGGAAAATACTATTGGAAAAACTAGAAGACATAGGTCTTTCTGACGTAGCTCTGAATCTATTCAAAGAATATCTCCAGGAAAGAAAACAGGTAACGAAAGTTGAAAGCTCAGAATCAGAACCGATAGAAAACAACCTTGGTGTTCCGCAAGGGTCGGTATTAGGTCCAATTCTATTTATAATTTACATAAATGATATTATCAAAACTATTAAACATTGCAAAATTAGACTATTTGCAGACGATACCTTAATCTATATTTCGTGTGAAGATTACATATAAGCAATTAACAAAATAAACGAAGACCTACAAAATATAGCAAAATGGCTGAAATTAAACAAGTTGAAACTGAACGTAAACAAAACAAAATATATGGAAATAGGCAATAAAACATGTAACACAGGATTAAATTTGACAATCAATGGTGAAAAAATTGGAAAAGTAAATGAAATCAAATACCTGGGTGTAATACTCGACTCAAAACTGACTTTCACAGCAAACTTTGAATATGTGCTAAAAAAGGTATCAAAAAAGGTAAATTTTCTTAGAAGACTAAGACGTAAATTAAATAGAAACACTACGGAGCTCATTTATAAAACTATCGTTGCTCCACATTTGGACTACTGCTCTACAATGTTATATTTGGCCAATGAAGGAAGTTTGAACAAACTAGAAGTTATACAAAACAAAGCTATGAGATGTATACTGGGAAAAGGCAAATACGCAAGGATTGATCAAATGAGAGAGGAGCTAAATTGGATTCCAATAAAAAAGAGACTACTATTTAACGTGTTAATTTTTGTGCATAAAATTATGAAAAACCAAATGCCAAAATATTTTAAGGATGAAATTGTTTTTAATAGAGACATTCATAATTACGAAACAAGAAATGTAAACAGAGTTCGATTGCCACAAATGAAGAAATCAAAATCACAGAACAGCCTAATGTACAGAGGACTAAAGATGTATGATGAAATGCCTGAAAGTATGAAGAATGAAGAAAGAATGAACGTATTTAAAAAGAAATGTTATGCTTACTGTAAAAATATTTAAATTTATCAAATGAAATGTTACATTGTGCTTATTAGTTTATATGCATGTAGTATAAACTAACTCAATAATTAATAAAAAAAAAAAAATAAAAAAAATTATTGCATTTTGATGGTGAAATAGTGACCAAATTTTTCTCGAACAAAAGCCTGAAGTTATCAATCTAGTGGGTGGTTTGTATATTTATGCCGTAGATCAAAACGCGGCCGCGATTCAGCCGAATTGTCCGAGCGTCCCTTTCACGCAAGGAATTAATCATTTGTCGTAGTCAATGTCCTGAGATTGTCCTAAGGTCGCCGCGCGTCCCGTCCCGTCCGCGTCCCAGGTACTCGTAGCTAGTCTGTCGCTATCGGAAATTGTCCGAAGCGCTTTATTCAGGAATTAAAACTAAAAGTCTTTTTCACTTGTGACGTTGTTGTCTCTAGTTGTCGTTTCACGTCAATCTCGGCTCGAGTGTATCCGAAACGCAGCTCCTCGCGAGTCTCTGCGGGGTAAGACACAAGACACTAGTCAAAAGTGACTAATTCATTGCTCAGTGCCGGCCCTTAATCCGTCCGAGCGCAGCGGTTCACCAATTCCTCGGCGGGCCAAGCCTTCAATTTCATTACATAGTTAGCCGAAAACTTTCGACATTGAATCCGAACATTGCGGCATCGGCTAGAAAATTGAGAAGCAAAAATAGTGCACTTGTAATCGTTTTTTTGGCACGTATGAAAGATATTGGAATACAAGTACCTACCTACTTTTAGACGTGGATCTTGGGTAGATGTAATATGTAAATTTGCATATATTATAAGGCCGATCAGCTGTTGTCAGCTGTCATAAAATACTTTTAAGTTTAATAAATAAAATAAGTAAAACTTTAAGGGTGAAACAAAAAACTGTTTAATTTAAAGATTTAATTGCTAGCTATAAATACATTTTACATACGAAAAATAACGATACTAAAAAAAGACAAACATATAGGTACAACTAAGTATAGGTTTTAACCTGCGAGGTAGTGAGATAGAATAATCGGTCTCCTCTTTGTGCGGTGCTTGGTTGCCTATCAGTCTCCTCTTTGTGCGGTGCTGCGGTGTTTCGTAGTCTCCCCATTCACTCTAGTGTTTTTTTTTTTTTTTTGGAATTAATTGAATTAAAGGCATTAATAGAAGGAATCAATTCAAAAGGCCGGGGGAATTAGACGGGATCTATTCACTCCTGGGAATGTCTAATATACGCACCAGAAAATAAACAAAAAATATTCCCATGTGTCCAAAACACTTTCTTTCTTTGAGTAGGATTGCAAAGAGTGCCGGGTACTCACTAGTATTGCATGAAATCAATGTATTGTAATATTTACATTTGTAGTCATAAAGTCAAATTTATATCTAATATATAAAATTCTCGTATCACGGTGTTTGTTATCATACTCCTCCGAAACGGCTGGATCAATTATGCTTCTACAGTGTGGAATCCTCATTGTTAATTACATTTAAAGCAAATATACAAAGAGTTCAGAAAAAGTTTATAAAATTTGTCTCTCATCGCGCGCGAAATGATGAAAACTATGTCACCGTAAACCTTTAATCTCTCGATCAACACCGAGATATCAGAGACCAATTGATACTCTATAATCTATAAGATTAATCGTAACTTCATTGATAGCTCATATTTACTACAAAATATTTCAGATGTCCATTATGAGTTACTCTATCTCCGGATACATATAATATCCCTAAGAGCAACACAAATTTCTTGAAAATGTATTTATAAGAACAAGCTGTAGCACAATTAACAGATTATGCCCTGTCACGGCCTATACCGCGACACGAAAAGATGACTGTAAATCCTTTTTTGTTTTGTGATGAGTAAATACCAATAATTGTGTTTTGAAATTCGGTCGTAAGAAGCAGGAAATGAGAAGAAGTCTCTTACCTTTCGAACCAAACATGCCCAAATATCGATGTGTTTAATATGAAACTTGCTAAATTCACAGCATTCATAAAAAAATAACACTCCCTTGAAAGCCACATATTTAACTAATAACTTAAGATATCATTGATGTCTGTGTTTCTCTTTTTTTCTTTTTTTAGTTCACCACATTTTCTCTCCTACTTTTAGCAGTTCGAATTTAAATAAAATCACTTCCTGAAAAAAAATATTGATATCCAAAGGGTAACAATTATTATAAGCAATAATTATCAGCCTGAAACACTCATCTACATTGAAAAAATCTTCCTAGAAAAGATATTTGCCGCCAACGGGACTTGAACTCGTGTCCTTCTGATTTCCGGTCAGGTGCTCTGACGTCAGATTCAGCTCTGAGGTCTAATGGTTACCCTTTGTGCTACGGATAAAAATCTTGTCTTAAACGTTAGTATATCAATTAAAAAATAATTATTATTGATATCCATTAAAATTTAAATGTAAACCCTCGAAAAATTTCATCAATACACATTGCAGATATAAGTAAGAAGATGCACTTTATCAGAATTGTTTATATCTGTTTTAGCTATTGTTGTGTACTTTTGTATTATGATTCTAAATTTCAATTTGTCATTGTTTTATTGGTCAATGACATACATATTATTAACACAATCATTAATGAATTTATCTAAAAGAACTCGCCACGCCAACCTTTTTTACACAACCAGTAATAATACGAACGCTGCAGCCAACTCCCCCATTTCCCGCATCCTTTAAAGTTTCAACTCTATTCAAAAAACCACAAATACAGATATATTTTTTGATTCCCTCCCTCTATTTAAGAAAAACATTTTTAGCACACTGAACTCGCACACATAACACACACATCCACACACCCTTGTTTGTCCAATCCCGATTTCGAGGACTTCAACTGGCTACCCGAATTCGAGGTCCTGTTATATTATATAAAGTAGACATGTATTCTACACTTATACGTATACTCAAGTTAATCGTGATCGTTGCTGTCTATTCGGTTTCATCATACACCCGGTAAGCACCTAGAAAACGGTCCTCAAAAAACCGGAATACACACCCGGTAACTGAGGACTTCCCATATCCGAGGCCTGTCCACGTATTCAGGATTACACTTACGTAAAATACACGGATCTCGGAAGGTCCTCGTTTTAATGGTCTGTAGTTTTTGGAGGTCTTGGGTCCTCGAAATAGTGTGAAACGAATTTCTTACACGTATCTTGGAAGCAGGCACGGCTCGTCCTAACGTTCACTCGTGCGGTGAACAGGCAACAAAATTATACGCCTCATCGTATTCCTAAATATTCTATTTAAAATATAAATTTGCACAAAACTTAAAAAAAGGTTCAAAATAAAATTGAATTGCCTATCTAAATATATGAATTTGGAAAGAGATCATTACGGCTGACACCCGACAGGCAGTGCACCCCTCCACCCGCGCGCCCGGTGCAACAGCAGATCGGCTAGTAATCGGCGTTCGTAATACGGAAAGTACTGAAAACTTCCGAACTGTTCCGACGACAGGTCTCCAGCGAAATAGTATTCTTTCTTATAGACTAGGAGGCGAGATAGGTAAACCCTACGTCATCGACTACAGACTACACGGATGAAACTACTTTTAAGTGATTATGGGTATTTAGAAAACCTTTAAAAAGCTGGTCTGCCGGTGCGCCTCTTGGCAGGAGCCGCGCAGTCATGGAAATAGTCAGTGATTTTTTTCGAAAAAATTACGTCATCGACTACACGAACGGGAATGGTTTCATATGATAAAGGTCGATTAGAAAATGAGAAAAAAGCAGGTCTGCCAACCGGCAGCCTGGCAAGTTCGCAGGCAGCCGGCGTCAAAGTGGGGTAAAAAATAGAAATTTTTACGTCATCGACTACACAAATAAAACCAATGAATAACTATAGTCATTCCATATAAGAATTTCGCGGTCTGCCGACCAGCAGCCTGGCAAATTTTTGTGAACGTTTAAAAAAAAATTAAAAAATTTAAATTGTTCGTTTATCTTTATTATTATTTTTATTTCATTATAGTTTTAAAAACTTAGATTTCCATTTTAAAAAAAAATAAGCGACAACGATAAAAAAAATATAATTTGAGAGTTCCGAGTGTACCCATCCGTCGGGCCAGCCGTTCGACGCCAAATCAGTTACGAAACCTGCTGCGGTGCCCCTCACCGCTGTCGCGTTTCCATATTATTATACAAATTTATAATAATAAATTAATAGTCCTTTTAAGATTGCCTAATAGTCCATAGTAGGTTGAAAGTTCGAAAAAGCAACGCACCGTCGCTGTAAGAGCTGCGTTCATCCGTAAAACGAGCGGTTCAATAATTTTAATTATAAACGACTTTGTTGTTTTAATTTTTGTGGCAGACTACCTAAAAAACCATAATTTCTTTTTAACGATTTTGTATGTTTTATTTGATGATAATGTTACTCTGCGTTTAGTAATTTTTTCAGTAATTTTTTCCGACTCTTCAAGATCCGCATTAATAAAACCCTTCCTACAGCTCCTCCTTAACTCGCTTGACAACATCACCCATACAGGTGGCGATATTCTTCCCTTGTCCTTAATTCAGAAAGACGCGTTTTTGTGAGGTGTAGGCAGGGCTGGGCAGTATTTGAAATATAAATACGTATTTTGTATTTGTATTTCAATTACTTCCTAAAAATGTATTTTGTAATTGGTATTTCAATTACATGATGCTAAGGTATTTTGTAATTTGTATTTCAAATACTTATGGCTTCAAAATACTTTTTAAAATACATTTAGCGATCTTAATAATGATAATGAAAAATAAATTGACATTGATATACATAGACTAAAAACGCTAGAATCCAGAGCAAGATATGTTTAATATTTATTTGTCGTTTTCATCGTTCGCGGTATTTACTCATGAATACATGAGTTTATTGATAGTGGATGAAAAAGATTATTTTTAATATTTAATTAAATGAAGACAATATTAGCGAAACTCCACCCACTTCTCCACTGGGGCTCAAACCCAGGGCCCTTTGCTTACATAGCAAGTGCTCTATCAACTGAGCTATGGAACCCATTTCCAATTCGGTCACTTTTAATTGTATCATAGGTACTTCGACTAAGAATTACCAACATTATCTTCATTTTCTAAATGCACATATTGCGCATTATTGGTTGCTATCTTTATATATGATACTAAATTGGGAACCTTTATTGGATAACCAACACCTCTGCCATAGGTCACCCCAAGTGGTTCGCTACGTTTGGTGATGGGGTGAGGGGTTCATGGGGTGAGGTTTGTCTAGGTCTTGGAGGCGGATGACCAGGACACACGGAACCCCAGATTCCTACCCACCCATTTAACCCTTTTCCTTCCCAGAACCCTCCTCTCCTTCCTTTCCTTAAAAAACCCTCCACACAAAATCCCCAAAGATGACATAGGCCCTGATTGAAATTATTTTCCTCAGGGCCTCCTGTGTGGAGCTCCTGTAAAAAAAAAAATGATTGCAAGATTCAACCCGAACTAAATGCTATCTAGATTTTTAATACGTGACATCGACATTTAATATATACAATCTGGGAGGCGTAATTAGGGTACCACCGACCAGGAACTTTTATTGGATAACCAACACCTCTGCCATAGGTCACCCCAAGTGGTTCGCTACGTTTGGTGATGGGATGAGGGGTTCATGGGGTGAGGTTTGTCTAGGTCTTGGAGGCGGATGACCAGGACACACTGAACCCCAGATTCCTACCCACCCATTTAACCCTTTTCCTTCCAAGAACTCTCCTCTCCTTCCTTTCCTTAAAAAAAACCTCCACACAGCATCCCCAAAGATGACATAGGCCTTGAGGGAAATTATTTTCCTCATGGCCTCCTGTGCGGAACTCATATAAAGAAAAAAAAATCTATTGACCTTTTTTGCAAGTCTAGGATGAATATTTTTATTTTTATTCACAAAGTTCAAAAATAAAAAATATTTTTAAGTTAATCACAGTAAAGCGCACTTGAAGTGAAATAATACAAAACTGCGCACAAATGTCATATTATTATTATTATTATCTAACACCTGGGTCCTATACCTTCACAAGTGGAGCGGAGGTGAGATGCATCTTCTGAGCAATATGATTGGTCAATTTTTGCAAGTCTCTGTTTCACTCTGCTGAGCTTTGCTTCTATGAAAAAGCATTATTATATCTATAATACACGACACCTTTTTTCAGCCCGATTCCCGCGTAGAGACTAGACCATAGACAAAATTTTTGTGCTTTTCGCGATCGCTATTTTCATCTCTATTTTCATATCTATGATATCAATTGGCATCACAGCAAACAGCACATGTACCATATTGTTGCTGTGATGCCAACTAAAATCGCAGATATGAAAATAGCGATCGCGTAAAGCGAAAAATTTTGTCTTAAGTCTCTATATGGGAATCGGGCTTAAAAAAGTTGTCGTATATTGTAGGCTTTAGATAAGGGCACTTATGTCAATTTATTGCAACCAAAGGTTCTACCAAAACCAAATGTATTTTGTAACTTGTATTTTGTATTTGAAATAAAAAAAATGGTTAAAATACTGTATTTTGTATTTCAAATACACGACTCGAAAGTATTTTGTATTTCGTATTTTAAATACATGTGAAAACGTATTTTGTAATTTGTATTTCAATTACAATAAAGCATGTATTTTGCCCAGCCCTGGGTGTAGGTAATAGGGTCATAGAGCGGATTAACGAAGAATGGAGTGAAAGAAGAATATATGACGAGGATTAATCAAACACCTGAGCAGGCATCCTAATTTTTTTATTGTAATATTTAATAACTTTCAATTATTAAATATTACAAAACCGTACAGCGAATTAAACAGTAATAGAGAACATAGTTCACAATACGAACTAAACGCACTATTGAATTTTGTTTCAACTGTCAAAAACTGAATTTCTTGTCGGCACAATCTTAATAGTGCAATACTTGTTATATTCACATGCACGTAGGAATTTCGAACGACGGGTCCTCGGTTTAGGGCGTAGGTGAGATTTCTTGACACTTTGAGAGAGTCCTCGGTTTAGGGTCTGTGTGTGATTTCCAGCATTAGCGGCGCCGCCCTGGTGGTCACACACTCGTACTAATGAAACACTAGTGAAATTAAACACGATATTTTTCACCACGAAAATGAGGACTCTCTCCGATTGGCCCAAAATTTCGACAGTTGACCAATCAGAACGCATAAATTATAGGTACATATTCAGTTTTTCGCATTTCGAATCCGAGGACGTCCTCGGATTCGTGTGAGTCCTCGGATTCTGGGTCTAAAGGCCTGTGAAGGTCCTCGAATAAAGGTGCATACCAACTCACACCCTCACACCCTCATTTACACACATACAAACACTCTCCCACACCCCTCTCCTTCAATAAGTTACTAACTAAATTTAGGTAAAATGTATTATTTATCACATATAAATTTAAGTATATAACAGCGACATGTCATTGGTACCAATTATTGTATTAATTCTATAACTTTGTAAATATTTCCCATTATGTAATAATGTACTGTTTGTTTCTGCAAAATAAAAATAAAATAAATAAAATAAAATAAATAAATAAAGATTGTTTATAACGCTAATAAAAAATAAATAAAAATAACTAAAGACTAGGTACTTCTCCGTTTACTCTTGATAAAGTTCATGCATGAAAATATTGTTCGCATGAATATGTAGAAAGGGAAAGAACACTATTTCAGGCGTTGAAGATAACCATGTTTTCCTTCTCCAGATCTTTCAAAGCAGACCACTTGTCATGTGAACTTAGCTCACATTTCTTCTTCTCACAAAACACAAAGACATTTAAATTTAGAACTCGACATATCCTTGTTTTTAAATCCAACAATTGTATTTAAAAGCTGCCAATGTCAATGTAGAAAGGAGAAAATTCAAAACTATTATCGAAGCATTGAGAGGGTGTTTGACCAAAGCTAAGATCACTCTGCTGTTTTTAAATTCCTGAAACCTGCTGAGAAACGCTTCCCTCATATTAAAAATGATTGTTTTGAAATAATTTTTGTCAATCGAGGAATTATTTTCTCGGCGATAGTTCAGCAGACTCGGAAAGTGAAACTAAGTTTCCCTTTCAAAATCTAGAGTAAAAAGGGATAATTTGTTTTCGAATGAAATGACTTCTTCTAACAACGAAAAGGAGCCCACCATGCCGACCTCTGGTCTTAAACGATAACTGCTAGTTTCGAGCAAGAAAAAATTTTGTGATTGATGTTGTGATATTGCAAATCAATTCGTAATGCACGGACCAAAAAAAGTGTCTTGTTAAAGTTACTTCCAGAAAAGGCATAATAGCAGACAAAATACGTAAAACTTTACTCTGCAAAGTTAGTTTGCACGTACTTCTTCAAATCTGTCATTTGAGAAGACGAGTGAGAAGACGCTGCTCTAAGATCAAAATAAAGGGTTTTCTCAACAGTAAGTCAGCAGGTGGCTCGTTAGATTGCCCTTTCGAGAACATGAACTCGAAACAAGAAAAATATTTTTATTCACCGTGAGTCAGCATGAGCATCGTCAGATTGCTCCTTTGAGAAAAAAAAAAAAAAAAAAAACCAAAAAAGATGCACAGAATCAATCAACTTGACCATAGACAATTTATTCATTCCTCATAAAAGTTTAAAAAAAAAAAAAAAAAAACACACAGACAAACACTTTAACCATAGATAAAACTTACTACTAAGCTATTGGTGGAAAAGAGCCAAAAAAATATAGATGATGCAAAAATATAGAGAGTGAACAATCTCGATAAATTTTATCAACTTTTCCAACAAGCCGCTTACATGTCCAGTATGCATCCATATTTATGAATAGCTATGAAGTGTACCGCTAACGCAGGAAACCTCTTCAATGTGTTTACTGCTACACTAACCTGGGGCTTAGGAATTGCGCCATTAATCAGGAACCGTTTACACGTTCGTACTGCAACCACTCACTAGTATGGGAACAATTTCTTCTCTATTTTATTTTTTTCCTATTTATTTTAAGACACCACTCGCATGTACTGTACGCTTCCAAATAATAAGTTATCACTATAATGGAATATTCTTGATTACTTCACTTTTTGTGATCTCTGATAATAGTATTTACTGAGAGCACCTACAGTAGCCACTTCTGTTTCCTTTCTTACCGTTTCTATAATTATATTTTAATTAGTTTTCTTTGTTTTGTGTACTTGATTTTTATTGGTTTTGTAATTGTTTATTGGGTACCCGGTTAACATTGCAGCGGAAAAATTCTTTAGAAACTCCCAGAGATGAAAGCTGAACCAGCGTTATGTCTCGTCCATATCCCCACTGTTGGGGGTGGTTTGTGACCCCGTCCCTGCATGCGGACACTGGAGAGAAGCCGACCCGGAGCGCTGTCTCATGGATCGCCCGCGCCTCCCCTGGGGAGAGGTGTGGGTCGTAAGGGTGTCTCGCGCGAGTAAGGGGACCCTCCGCCCTGCCTCCGACAACCCGACGCTGTCCTTCCTAGAGTCTTTGGGGTTCTGCCACCCACTTCCAAATAGCAGTGTCGTCAATGCATCACCGGGAAGTCGGCTTAGGGGCGCGGAAACCGACCCTCAAGCATGACTTTCCTGAAAACATGCACCTCTCAACAGGACTGCCGGGTGTATCTGTGACACATTCCCTCCCTACCAGCAACCACATGAAAATTGAGTGATGTCTTTTATGTACAATAAATTGGCAGGGTAGGCATCCCGCCTACACTTGAAAATTTTATTTATCCCCTCTGCTTTTCCCCAAAGAAAGAGGTAATGTATATATTTATTTAATTATTTAATACTAACCTGTACATATAAAGCACTTGCATACTGCTCGTTAACACCGTATGCGGGGACATTGGGGGTCTAGCTTCGTTTAATTAAATGTAGAGACGTTCAAAAAAAAAAAAAATAGCTTCCTTGTGAGAGCCCTGAAGGAGTAACCATAAGTCACTTATACCGGGGCGGGTATGCGGTGGAAACCTCCAGTGCTCCTTTGAGAAAATGAATAGTAGCACTTCGAACATAAAAAACTTTCCCCCCATTGTGAGTCAGCATGTGTTTCTATAAATCTCCCTTTTGAGAAAATGAATAGTTGCACTCGGAACAGGAAAAAGGTTTTTCTCCACTGTGAGTCAGCATGTGCCTTGTCAGATGGCCCTTTCGAGAACATGAATAGTTGCACTCGGAACAGGAAAAAGGTTTTTCTCCGCTGTGAGTCAGCATGTGGCGTGTCAGATGGCCCTTTTGCGAAAATGAATAGTTGCACTCGGAACAGAAAAAAGGTTTATCTCCACTGTGAATCAGCATGTGTCTTGTCAGTTGGCCCTTTTGAGAAAATGAATTAGTGCATTCGGAACAAGAAAAAGGTTTTTCTCCATTGTGAGTCAGCATGTGTTTGGGCAAATCTCCCTTTCGAGAACATGAATAGTTGCACTCGGAACAGGAAAAAGGTTTTCTCCGCTGTGAGTCAGCATGTGCCTTGTCAGATGGCCCTTTCGAGAACATGAATAGTTGCACTCGGAACAGGAAAAAGGTTTTTCTCCGCTGTGAGTCCGCATGTGGCTTGTCAGATGGCCCTTTTGCGAAAATGAATAGTTGCACTGGGAACAGGAAAAAGGTTTTTCTCCGCTGTGAGTCAGCATGTGCCTTTTCAGATCGCCCTTTCGAGAACATGAAAAGTTGCACTCGGAACAGGAAAAGGTTTTTCTCCCCTGTGAGTCAGCATGTGCCTTGTCAGATGGCCCTTTCGAGAACATGAATAGTTGCACTCGGAACAGGAAAAAGGTTTTTCTCCGCTGTGAGTTCGCACGTGGCTTGTCAGATAGCCCTTTCGCGAAAATGAATAGTTGCACTCGGAACAAGAAAAAGGTTTTTCTCCACTGTGAGTCAGCATGTGGATCGTTAGACTGCCCTTTCGAGAACATGAATAGTTGCACTCGGAACAGGAAAAAGGTTTTTCTCCGCTGTGAGTCAGCATGTGGCGTGTCAGATGGCCCTTTTGCGAAAATGAATAGTTGCACTCGGAACAGGAAAAAGGTTTTTCTCCGCTGTGAGTCAGCATGTGGCGTGTCAGATGGCCCTTCTGCGAAAATGAATAGTTGCACTCGGAACAGGAAAAAGGTTTTTCTCCGCTGTGAGTTCGCACGTGGCTTGTCAGATAGCCCTTTCGCGAAAATGAATAGTTGCACTCGGAACAAGAAAAAGGTTTTTCTCCACTGTGAGTCAGCATGTGGATCGTTAGACTGCCCTTTCGAGAACATGAATAGTTGCACTCGGAACAGGAAAAAGGTTTTTCTCCGCTGTGAGTCACCATATGCCTCGTGAGTGCGCTCTTTAGAGAACATGAATAGTTGCACTGGGAACAGGAAAAAGGTTGTTCTCCACTGTGAGTCAGCATGTGACTTTTCAGATCGCCCTTTCGAGAACATGAATAGTTGCACTCGGAACAGGAAAAAGGTTTTTCTCCGCTGTGAGTCACCATATGCCTCGTGAGTGCGCTCTTTAGAGAACATGAATAGTTGCACTGGGAACAGGAAAAAGGTTTTTCTCCGCTGTGAGTCAGCATGTGCCTTTTCAGATCGCCCTTTCGAGAACATGAATAGTTGCACTCGGAACAGGAAAAAGGTTTTTCTCCACTGTGAGTCAGCATGTGCCTTGTCAGATGGCCCTTTCGAGAACATGAATAGTTGCACTCGGAACAGGAAAAAGGTTTTTCTCCGCTGTGAGTCAGCATGTGGCGTGTCAGATGGCCCTTTTGCGAAAATGAATAGTTGCACTCGGAACAGAAAAAAGGTTTATCTCCACTGTGAATCAGCATGTGTCTTGTCAGTTGGCCCTTTTGAGAAAATGAATTAGTGCATTCGGAACAAGAAAAAGGTTTTTCTCCATTGTGAGTCAGCATGTGTTTGGGCAAATCTCCCTTTCGAGAAGATGAATAGTTGCACTCGGAACAGGAAAAAGGTTTTTCTCCGCTGTGAGTCACCATATGCCTCGTGAGTGCGCTCTTTAGAGAACATGAATAGTTGCACTGGGAACAGGAAACAGGTTTTTCTCCACTGTGAGTCAGCATGTGCCTTTTCAGATCGCCCTTTCGAGAAAATGAATAGTTGCACTCGGAACAAGAAAAAAGTTTTTCTCCACTGTGAGTCAGCATGTGGATCGTTAGACTGCCCTTTCGAGAACATGAATAGTTGCACTCGGAACAGGAAAAAGGTTTTTCTCCAGTATGATTGCGAAGATGACTTACAAAATTATTCTTATGTGAGCAGGAGTAGTTACATTGAGAACAAGAGAATCGTTTATCCACAGGATGCATCTTCAGATCTGTCGACAAATTTGAAAGAGAATACGGATAAAAAAGGCTCATTAAAACTTCTACGTTCGCCAAGTGGAAAAAACGGATACCGCTAAATGTTAAATCTTACTATGAAAATCGGTTTTACCTGCTGCCTGGTTCGTTCTTTCAACGCGTTCTAGGCATTCCTTTTTAACATCCGACAGGTCTATGTCAATTTCCATACAGGGAAAACTCCTTTCATCTTCCTCTCGTGATCCAAAATCCGCCTTTATGGCCACTCTTTTCACATTAGTGCTGCCTGCAATAACAAAATGACAATACATTCATTGATCATTGATTTATTTATTTAATTACGGAATTCCTCCTTGTGACTTTACTTCTACTGAGACAGCATAATAAGAATAAGTAAATTAATTTTATAAAAAGGAATATGAATCCAAAATTATATAAAACAAAAAATGTACATATATACTCAAAACAATTTTTTTAATATAAGATGATAAATTACAAAACAAAAATACTATCAATACATAGGTGGTCATGGAGAGAGGTTGTACATATAAATCAAATCAGAACAGAAATATAAACAATAAAAACATAACATTATTCAAGAACCATCAGAGAAATACTCTTTTATGGACCTTTTATATTCAGTAAGTTTGAATTGTAAATGTCCACATTGGATAATACGCTATTATAACTATTGTATAGTCTGTTCAGGCAAGAATTCTGCTTACAGTTTGTCTTGCATTGATCCACCCTGAACAGGACAGAAGAGCGTGTTGAACGTGCAGGTACATTGAAATGAATTTTATTTAGCAACTCTGGGCATTGAATATTATTGTTGACTACTTTATACAGGAATAGTTGCATCCATATGATGCCTTCGTAAACTCAATGAATCAATTTTAAAGTGTGAAGCTGCCTCTGCATAATTATTAAATCTTACAAACGACTTGTAACAAAGATATTTTAGGAATTTGTTTTGAATAGCCACGGTTTTTTTTTATGTGGATTTTGTAAAATGGAGACCAAACAACTGATGCAAACTCCAGATGACTCCGTACATAGGCAAAGTAGAGTTGCTTAATGATATTGATGCTATTAAAAAGTTTTGTGTTTCTTATGATGAAACCTAACATTTTAGAAGCTTGATTTGTGATTTGTTGTATATGAAGGTTATATTGTAGTTTACTATCAAGGGTTATGCCAAGATCACGAATATCTGAGACTGTTGCAATGTTGTTGTTATTTATAGAATAATTAAATAATATTTTATTTTTATTTCTTGAAAAGGTAATATGATAACATTTCGAGACATTTAGAAAGAGTTGATTATGTTGGCAATAGGTAAATATATTGTTTAAATCATGTTGTAAATTGACACAATCGTTTAGACTTTTTATTGGCTTGTACAGCTTGGCATCATCAGCAAATAATTCTATTTCAGAGTATTTAACAACATTGATCAAATAATTGATGTATAAAATGGAAACGATGGTCCGAGATGAGAACCCTGTTGGATCCCAGAGGAAATTTCACTGAAATCTGATTCGAAACCCTTTATTGCTACTGCCTGTGATCTCTTGAGTATATAAGATGTAACCCAACGAAATAAATTACCACGTATTCCTAATGACCAAAGTTTTCAAAGAAATAATTTTGATTAATTTTATCAAATGCTTTGGCAAAGTCTGTATATGTGATATCTACTTGAGTGCGGTTGTCCATGTGATCGACAATGAATTCAGTAAGAAGAACGAGGTTACTTTCCACATTTATGCCTTTGTAAAACCATGTTGCTTTGTTGTAATGATGTGATAAAGTTGTGGACTTAGATATTTGTAAACAATTTTTTCCATTAACTTACTGAATATTGTTAGTTTTGAAATCGGCCGAAAATTTAAAACATTATTTTTTTCACCATTTTTGTGGATTGGTGTTACATAGGCTCTTTTCCATATTTCAGGTACCGTGCCTTCGTTCATTGATTTATTATATATAATGCAGAGAGGTTTTGCAAGTGTTTCCGCGCAGTTAACTATAAAGTATGAGGGAATGTCATCACACCCCGCGCTTGTGTTTATGTCAAGAGCTTTTATTTCTTTTAAGACTATTTCTCGTGAGAATTTGACCGTGGTGATATTTATATTATTTTTATTTTCTGGTATATCTAATGTTGGTAGGTTATTATCATTTATGTAAACTGATTGGAAATATTCCAAGAAAATATTGCATATTTCTTGGCCATTATCTGCTTTTTTGTCAACTAGGTGCATCGTCCTTAGAAGAGACGATTGTGTTTTTTTCATGTTATTGAAATGATGCCAGAAGAGTTTAGGATTGCCATTCATGTTACTTTCAGCAGTATGTAAATAATTAATGTACAATTGTTGTGCAATTCGTTTTTGTCTAGATCTTAAGAGTGAAAACGTTTGGTAGTCACGTGGATTTAGAAATTTTAGAAAAATTTTATGATATTTATTTTTTTCTTTAATTATTTTTATGAGAGATGACGTATACCATGGTGGATAATTACAGTTTTTAGCCGGTTTAGTTGGTACATAATTTATTTTAATATTGTTCAATATGTCGTATCGTAGATACACAACTAAATCGTAGATACACAACTAAATCGTAGATACACAACTAAACTGTTTTTTTAATAAATCTATTAATTTTAAAGATTTAAGATTTCAATCATTTATCATGTACCTATAACAGGGAATTTTGATAAAATCAATATAATAATAAAAACCTCATATGTCCGCTTTAGGGGCCGATGCTTCATAAAGGATCATGTCCATGAAGAAGTCAATGGAAACGTTTTTAATTTCATCAATATTTACGCACGTAATAATAAGTGTAACTTACATCATGTACCTAATAAAATAGGTATAAAATGGAGAAATCGAGAACTTATTTCGAGAAATAAATTTAGTTAAAATTCCAAATTAAACATGCAACATTTTTAATATATTCAATGGAACTAACTGGCCATATGAGTAATCTCCGCATATTGCAAACATTCCTTCTTTACATCTTGGAGGTCGAAATCTATATCCGTGTGCGGCATTTCACATTCGCCTTCTTCCTGGGGCTCTGGTTCCGTCTTGATGGAAACAGTCTCAGGATTTAGTAGATCCATGGCCCTGCTGAGGTAGCGGCAGGTAATTTGTTCAAAAATCCCTGAAATAGAACATATTTATGTTGGAAACAAGCTGGTTTCCGGCAAGGGTTATGCCATTTAATTAAAAAAAATGTTTCTCCCAGCATGTCCTTTCCCATTTATCCCGCCTCCTCTTCCCTTCTCGCGTTCCCTCTCTGCCTCCTCCACCTTCCCTCTCGCAATTCCACTACCTTCCCTTCCCTCTTCCCCCATCCCGCGAACCCCCCGCCCGAGTTCCCATCCCCCTCCCCCCTCCCGAGTTCCCCTCCCCCCTCCCGTGTTCCATACATTCTGTCCCAGTACATTTAGTTATAAAACAGCTCGCCTGCCACCTATTGAAATTTTTTATACAAATTTCATAATGCTAGATCCACGAGTAGTTATATACAAACCTTTTCCTGACAATAACGAACACAAAAAAAGAAGTTCTTATCACAATTAGTGCAGCCGTTCGGAAGTTATGCGCGTACATACACTTCAGCCAGCCCCGGATCTAATGGGGGGCAAGCCGGGGCCCATGCCCCGGGCGGCAAGTTCAGAGGGCGGCCAAACTCAACTTTGACCACGGAATAAATAATAGTACAAGTAGAGAAATTTCACGGCCATATTAACTCGACTGATACCCAGAGCCCTGAGTGAGACGTGCTGCACGAACATTTATTATTCGCGAGGCGCGTAGGCATAGTTCAAAATACGCACCCGACCCGCTCGCCCGCAGGAACCACAGATCGCGGCAGCACGCGTCTGCTCTGGTTACCGTGCGTGCGAAAGAGATGAAGCTATATTCGAAAACTCCCTCGTCGATCTCTCTCCACGACAGTGTTTTGTTTTAAAAATGTGTCAAAAGTGTGTTGTTTATTTTTACTCTTTAGTACTTGTTGATCAACCGAAGGTACAATACTGATGTCATTAGTGTCGCATCAATAAATCTATCACAGTTCATCGATCGCTTTTCTGGGTAAGTATTTTACATAACTATCTTATGCTTTTTAAGTTACTATATTTATTTTTTAAACTCAATTTAATACGTGCAATCACTTACGTCGTCAATTCGTCATTATTCAAACTTACTTAAAATTTTTACGTCGTTATGCGTGTCATGATTTGTTTATTACACGATGGCAGCCATCATATGACTGAGAAGTAAAACAGCCTTTTTATTTCAGCTTTTATTTAAATACAATGCAATGTAGCAGTTTAAAACGAATAAGCAGCCAGCAAGATAAATTTCAGTTGTGATTTCATCTGCTGAAGCATTTTGATGGAAACCATTCACGTGTTCAGAGTGCAGTTTTAAAATTCTGGTTGCAGACTATATCCAGCCAGAATTTAAGGAAAACCATTCTGTTCCCACGATTCTGGGTGTAGCTATAATTAAATTTCTTAATTAGTTACAGTAAAACCAGTCCTTTGATTCGAATATGGCCCACCCCCCCCCCCCCCCAGCAAGGTTAAAATAAATATAGATACCTAAGTGGGCGGGGGCGGCATTTTTCAGTTTTTGCCCCGCCTAAAAAAAAAACGAAGATCCGGGGCTGACTTATTTTAGCTATTTATTTTTATGAAAATAATAGATTGTTTATTTGTTTAATAGGACATATCTACACAGTACATTACAATACAAGTTATATGTTAAATTTTTACATGGATATGTATGCAATTTAAAAACTTTACGCTGGTAATCTTATTAAAGGACGTGAAACGGCTCCGCCAATGTTATTTGTGTTATTGAATGTAAGCCTTAAGAAGAAGTACTCGACTGATTTGTTCAATAAGCGAGACAAGAAACAATGGATATTACCATGACTGACTTTTAGATTAGAAGAAGAAAAGCGAGTAGCTGCTATCGCATATTAGGAAGGCCGCACACATCAGACAAAAATCGGATCAGACAAAAATCGATACGAAAACCGGATTGGGTATAATACCGGGACCACACCCATTGTCGGACCGGATTGGACGGCCGGCGCGGAGTAATGAAAATAGGCCACGCCTTTCCGCGTCGGCCGACCAATCGATTTTGTCGGATCAGACAATCGGATGTAAAAATCTGATATTTATGGCCAGCCTTAACCGTACACTGTTACTGTCTTACTCTAGTACTGCTCAAGCCAAAGTAGCAATTATTTTTCTACAGAAACTATCAAAATCCAAATTATCTTATCAAAAAAATCCAAAAACCTTCTAATTGTCGTTTTAAATGTTCATCGAACAAAACGTAAAATGAATTCCCTTACATAAGTAGGTGTGTGGATTAGCACGGATAGGGTAAGCTAGGCCGCGTTAGACTCAGAAAGAACAGATATCGATCAGTTTGACTGTCAGCCGCTAATAAATGAATAGTGTGATTAATATCAGCATTAGTACTTACCAATAACTATCGCAAGTATGGGATGATAAATTTAACTGCGCGGGTTAAACAGAGTAAGGGATATTATGTAGTATTAGAAATTGGAAACAGGATGAAACGACTGACGCTGAAGAAAGCACGTGTCAATAAAAAAACAAAATATTTAGGTTATACATAGACAACAATAAAGTCATAGACAATTGTTAAAATTTCCTTTCTTGGCTTTTAGATTTATTTTACTTAAGGCCCGTTTATAATAGGAATAAGCCGTAAGCCGTATGCCGTAAGCCGTAAGCCGTAGAAGTTGGAAGATAGGAAACCTGTGTATCCGTTTATAATAGATGGCAATAAGCCGTTAACTTTTTCCGTAACCGAAAAGATGGTTCAACTTTATCTTTTACGGTTACGGCATACAGAAAGCTTAGATATATGCTGAGATTTATGTATTTTCGATCGATACTCTGTGGTATCTGCATTCTGCATGGTATTGATGGTATATCTACTATTGACATTCTTCATGTCTTTAACACATTTAACTTACTATTTTAATGTATATAGAATTTTTAATTATTCCTAAATTTTTAATATATTTTATTGAATAATAAATTTATTACTATTCAAAAAAATAATGGCCAAATTATGGAAATGTCCCGTGTTATTCCTTTTTTGATTAATGGGACGGACACTCCAACGTCGTTTTTTCCTTATTTTTTTCTTCTGTGCGTCTCCATATGCAGTATATGCCAGCCCCAGAATTGACAAAAACATTCCACACGCGACAATGTCTGACGAATCCATCTGAATCTATCGTTTTAATAATTATTTAAATAAAAAAATATGAATTCGAATATACTCTTCTCGGTTGACAGTTGACATTTGACATACACAAGTGACAGCGGCTCACTTCTATGGGCGTATTCTATTCTATTCCTATTCCAATTATAAACGAGGTTCTAAAATATTACGGCTTACAGATTACGGCACCGGCTTATTCTTACGGCTTATTCCTATTATAAACGGGGCTTTAAGCGTTGATGACACGTGGCGAGTTTACAAGCTACTATCTACTAAGTTTAAAAGCGGGTTAATCGGCGAGTGAGATTGTCATGATGACACACAAAACTGTCCACTCGCTCAGAAGCGTAGGAAACTGCGGCCGCTGCTAGCGCCAGTAACAAGAATAACGACTCCAGATACTAATATCTACAGCCTGTATGTCGGACGAATATCTACAGCTCATATGTTGAACTAATATCTACGAACTTCAGAGTGTTGACTAATATCTCAGAGCGTAGGTTGAACTAATATCTACAGAGCTTAGGTTGGATTAATCAGCTAAATGTGTCCAATTGTCCGATATTAGGGATTTTTACATACATACTTACATAAATTAAGTTTTTTAAACTGCATACGCAATATTACGTTATTCCAATATGCTATACATAATTGCAAATCCAACCTCTGCCAGTGCTGTAGATATTCGTCAACACTTTGGTTCTCACAGATATTCGTCAACAGTTTGAGCTGTAGATATTCGTCAACACTTTCCTTCTCATAGATATTATTAGTTCGATTTTTTCAGTTTTTGGAATTCCTGTAGATATTAGTAGACGCCTCCTGTACAACCTTTAAAGAGAATATATGTCAAAATTTTCAATCTTATAAAAAATATACCAAAATTTGGCTAAAAAACACTAAAACGGATTTTTTTCTTATAAGTTTAAATAAAGTCGTTAAGTATATCTATCATTGGACAGTTTTTAGAGAAGATTTATAATATTGTTTGCTATTTTATTTTGTTTGTATTTTATGTTTTCAATTTGCACTGTAACATCTATTCTTACAAAACTTACAAATACAATAATAACAGTGCAGACTGTTATTATGCTGTAGTTTTTAAATACATTTATTCAGTTACTTTTATTTAAATCCCTAATTTATGTATACTTAAAATATTCACTATAACCATAGAAATAAAAATAAAAGTAAAAAATCAATATTATACCCACGCACAGGCATTGCCTTTGTGGGATTTTTTTTTGTTCATACATTTATTAAGCTTTTTTATATACTTTTCATTATTTCATGTATCTATTATATGTATTGTATCAAAAAATTTCAATAAAAAAAAATTTAAAAAAACTTGTGGCCTAAATCATGCATCCTATTGGCAAGCGAGTGTGATTGATAGTTGTTTGTGTATTTGTTGCAAAATAATGTTATATTTTGTCTAGTATTCCTTGTCGGTACATGAAGTTTAATAGCAGCAACGATGGCAGGGCTGTCAATTAGTACAATAATTCTGTACAATAAAATTAGGTCTGAAATGATGCTTCTGTCAGACAGCGTAATTAAATTTAGTCGATTCATTAAACTTAATTAATGTTTTCTATTGGAATTTTAAGTACTTACCAAGAAATTTGTGTTGAACACGTTCTATTTTGTTAGAGTGAACTTTATAGAAAGGGGAAAATTATGTTTATTGATATTTAGCAAAAAAATAATATTTTTTTACCACTTCGTAAAATTACGATTACGCTAAATAAACTTTAATTCAAACAAAGATTTTATTCATTGATAAAATATAACAAGTAATAAGGGATTCCATAAATTTTAATCATGACAATGACTGACAAACACTTAATGCGAATAATGTCCTTGCATCTCCTTGGAATGTTTGAGTAAGTCAGGTTTGTGTTGTTATTCTTAATTTAAGCACGATTCCAGGTTCCATCAGTCGAGCATATCACGTCGAAGGCTTTGGAAATATTGGGATTTATTCTTAGAGTAAGTTCAGTTTTCAAAAATCCACAAACATTTAAGACTCTCTACATATCCTATGTTAGAAGACTCCAGATACCTACTAATATCTACAGCCTGTATGTCTGACGAATATCTACAGCTCATATGTTGAACTAATATCTACGAACTTCAGAGTGTTGACTAATATCTACAGAGCGTAGGTTGGACTAATCAGCTAAATGTGTCCAATAGTCCGATATTACCCATTTTTACATACACACTTACAAATATTAAGTTTTTTAAACTGCATACGCAATATTACATTATTACAATATGCTACACATAATTGCAAAGCCAACCTCTGCCAGTGCTGTAGATATTCGTCAGCACTTTGATTCTCATAGATATTAGTCAACAGTTTGTGCTGTAGATATTCGTCAACACTTTGGTTTTCATAGATATTAGTTCGATTTTTTCAGTTTTTGGAATTCCTGTAGATATTAGTAGACGCCTTCTGTTAGAAGCCATCTGGATGACTCCAGATACTAATATCTACAGCCCGTATGTTTGACGAATATCTACAGCTCATATGTTGAACTAATATCTACGAACTTCAGAGTGTTGATTAATATCTACAGAGCGTAGGTTGAACTAATATCTACAGAGCGTAGGTTGGACTAATCAGCTAAATGTGTCCAATATTCCGATATTAGGGATTTTTACATACATACTTACATAAATTAAGTTTTTTAAACTGCATACGCAATATTACGTTATTCCAATATGCTATACATAATTGAAAATCCAACCTCTGACAGTACTGTAGATATTCGTCAACACTTTGGTTCTCATAGATATTAATCAACAGTTTGAGCTGTAGATATTCGTCAATACTTTGATTTCCATAGATATTAGTTCGATTTTTTCAGTTTTTGGAATTCCTGTAGATATTAGTAGACGCCTCCATCTGCATTATACTTCTACAGTGTGGAACCCTCATTGTTCTACATTTAAAGCAAATATACAAAGAGTTCAGAAAAAGTTTACAAAATTTGTCTCTTTACGTGCGAAATGATGAAAACTATGTCACCGTAAACCTTTAATCTCTCGATCAACACCGAGATATCAGAGACCAATTGATACTCTATAAGATTAATCGTAACTTCATTGGTAGCTCATATTTACTACAAAATATTTCAGATGTCCATTATGAGTTACTCTATCTCCGGATACATATTATATCCTTAAGAGCAACACAAATTTCTTGAAAATGTATTTATAAGAACAAGCTGTAGCACATTTAACAGATTATGCCCATATATCGATGTGTTTAATATGAAACTTGCTAAATTCACAGCATTCATAAAAAAATAACACTCCCTTGAAAGCCACATATTTAACTAATAACTTAAGATATCATTGATGTCTGTGTTTCTCTTTTTTTCTTTTTTTAGTTCACCACATTTTCTCTCCTACTTTTAGCAGCTCGAATTTAAATAAAAACACTTCGTGAAAAAAAATATTGATATCCAAAGGGTAACAATTATTAAAAGCAATAATTATCAGCCTGAAACACTCATCTACATTGAAAAAATCTTACGAGAAAAGATACTTGCCGCCAACGGGACTTGAACTCGTGTCCTTCTGATTGCCAGTCAGGTGCTCTGACGTCAGATTCAGCTCTGAGGTCTAATTGTTACCCTTTGTGCTACGGATAAAAATCTTGTCTTAAACGTTAGTATATCAATTAAAAAATAATAATTATTGATATCCATTAAAATTTAAATGTAAACCCTCGAAAAATTTCATCAATACACATTGCAGATATAAGTAAGAAGATGCACTTTATCAGAATTGTTTATATCTGTTATAGCTATTGTTGTGTATTTTTGAATTATGATTCTAAATTTCATTTTGTCAATATTTTATTGGTCAATGACATACATATTATTAACACAATCATTAATGAATTTATAAAGATTGTTTATAACGCTAATAAAAAATAAATAAAAATAACTAAAGACTAGGTACTTCTCAGTTTACTCTTGATAAAGTTCATGCATGAAAATATTGTTCGCATGAATATGTAGAAAGGGAAAGAACACTATTTCAGGCGTTGAAGATGACCATGTTTTCCTTCTCCAGATCTTTCAAAGCAGACCACTTGTCATGTGAACTTAGCTCACATTTCTTCTTCTCACAAAACACAAAGACATTTAAATTTAGAACTCGACATATCCTTGTTTTTAAATCCAACAATTGTATTTAAAAGTTGCCAATGTCAATGTAGAAAGGAGAAAATTCAAAACTATTATCGAAGCATTGAGAGGGTGTTTGACCAAAGCTAAGATCACTCTGCTGTTTTTAAATTCCTGAAACCTGCTGAGAAACGCTTCCCTCATATTAAAAATGATTGTTTTGAAATAATTTTTGTCTATCGAGGAATTATTTTCTTGGCGATAGTTCAGCAGACTCGGAAAGTGAAACTAAGTTTCCCTTTCAAAATCTAGAGTAAAAAGGGATAATTTGTTTTCGAATGAAATGACTTCTTCTAACAACGAAAAGGAGCCCACCATGCCGACCTCTGGTCTTAACCGATAACTGCTAGTTTCGAGCAAGAAAAAATTTTGTGATTGATGTTGTGATATTGCAAATCAATTCGTAATGCACGGTCCAAAAAAAAGTGTCTTGTTAAAGTTACTTCCAGAAAAGGCATAATAGCAGACAAAATAAGAAAAACTTTATTCTGCAAAGTTAGTTTGCACGTACTTCTTCAAATCTATCATTTGAGAAGACGAATAGCTGCTCTGAGATCAAAATAAAGGGTTTTCTCAACAGTAAGTCAGCAGGTGGCTCGTTAGATTGCCCTTTCGAGAATATGAACTCGAAACAAGAAAAATATTTTTATTCACCGTGAGTCAGCATGTGCATCGTCAGATTGCTCCTTTGAGAAAATGAATAGTAGCACTTCGAACATAAAAAACTTTTCTCTCGAAACAAGAAAAAGGTTTTTCTCCAATAAGAGTCAGCTTATGCCTCGTGAGTTTGCACTTTTGAGAACATGAATAGTTGCACTCGGAACAGGAAAAAGGTTTTTCTCCAACGTGAGTCAGCATGTGTCTGAGCAAAACTCCCTTTCGAGAACATGAATAGTTGCACTCGGAACAAGAAAAAGGTTTTTCTCCACTGTGAGTCATCATGTGTTTGGGCAAATCTCCCTTTCGAGAACATGAATAGTTGCACTCGGAACACGAAAAAGGTTTTTCTCCGCTGTGAGTCCGCATGTGGCTTGTCAGATGGCCCTTTTGCGAAAATGAATAGTTGCACTGGGAACAGGAAAAAGGTTTTCTCCGCTGTGAGTCAGCATGTGCCTTTTCAGATCGCCCTTTCGAGAACATGAATAGTTGCACTCGGAACAGGAAAAAAGTTTTTCTCCACTGTGAGTCAGCATGTGCCTTGTCAGATGGCCCTTTCGAGAACATGAATAGTTGCACTCGGAACAGGAAAAAGGTTTTTCTCCGCTGTGAGTCAGCATGTGGCGTGTCAGATGGCCCTTTTGCGAAAATGAATAGTTGCACTCGGAACAGAAAAAAGGTTTATCTCCACTGTGAATCAGCATGTGTCTTGTCAGTTGGCCCTTTTGAGAAAATGAATTAGTGCATTCGGAACAAGAAAAAGGTTTTTCTCCGCTGTAAGTTCGCACGTGGCTTGTCAGATAGGCCTTTCGCGAAAATGAATAGTTGCACTCGGAACAAGAAAAAGGTTTTTCTCCGCTGTGAGTCCGCATGTGGCTTGTCAGATGGCCCTTTTGCGAAAATGAAAAGTAGCACTGGGAACAGGAAAAAGGTTTTCTCCGCTGTGAGTCAGCATGTGCCTTTTCAGATCGCCCTTTCGAGAACATGAATAGTTGCACTCGGAACAGGAAAAAGGTTTTCTCCGCTGTGAGTCAGCATATGCCTTTACAGATCGCCCTTTCGAGAACATGTATAGTTGCACTCGGAACAGGAAAAAGGTTTTTCTCCACTGTGAGTCAGCATGTGCCTTGTCAGATGGCCCTTTCGAGAACATGAATAGTTGCACTCGGAACAGGAAAAAGGTTTTTCTCCGCTGTGAGTCAGCATGTGGCGTGTCAGATGGCCCTTTTGCGAAAATGAATAGTTGCACTCGGAACAGAAAAAAGGTTTATCTCCACTGTGAATCAGCATGTGTCTTGTCAGTTGGCCCTTTTGAGAAAATGAATTAGTGCATTCGGAACAAGAAAAAGGTTTTTCTCCATTGTGAGTCAGCATGTGTTTGGGCAAATCTCCCTTTCGAGAACATGAATAGTTGCACTCGGAACAGGAAAAAGGTTTTTCTCCGCTGTGAGTCACCATATGCCTCGTGAGTGCGCTCTTTAGAGAACATGAATAGTTGCACTCGGAACAGGAAAAAGGTTATTCTCCGCTGTGAGTCAGCTTGTGCCTCGTGAGATTACTCTTTTCAGAACATGAATAGTTGCATTCGGAACAGGAAAAAGGTTTTGCTCCACTGTGAGTCAGCATGTGTCTTGTCAGTTGGCTCTTTTGAGAACATAAATAACTGCACTCGGAACAAGAAAAAGGTTTTTCTCCACTGTGAGTCATCATGTGTTTGGGCAAATCTCCCTTTCGAGAACATGAATAGTTGCACTCGGAACAGGAAAAAGGTTTTTCTCCGCTGTGAGTCCGCATGTGGCTTGTCAGATGGCCCTGTTGCGAAAATGAATAGTTGCACTGGGAACAGGAAAAAGGTTTTTCTCCGCTGTGAGTCAGCATGTGCCTTTTCAGATCGCCCTTTCGAGAACATGAATAGTTGCACTCGGAACAGGAAAAAGGTTTTTCTCCACTGTGAGTCAGCATGTGCCTTGTCAGATGGCCCTTTCGAGAACATGAATAGTTGCACTCGGAACAGGAAAAAGGTTTTTCTCCGCTGTGAGTCAGCATGTGGCGTGTCAGATGGCCCTTTTGCGAAAATGAATAGTTGCACTCGGAACAGAAAAAAGGTTTATCTCCACTGTGAATCAGCATGTGTCTTGTCAGTTGGCCCTTTTGAGAAAATGAATTAGTGCATTCGGAACAAGAAAAAGGTTTTTCTCCATTGTGAGTCAGCATGTGTTTGGGCAAATCTCCCTTTCGAGAACATGAATAGTTGCACTCGGAACAGGAAAAAGGTTTTCTCCGCTGTGAGTCAGCATATGCCTTTACAGATCGCCCTTTCGAGAACATGAATAGTTGCACTCGGAACAGGAAAAAGGTTTTTCTCCACTGTGAGTCAGCATGTGCCTTGTCAGATGGCCCTTTCGAGAACATGAATAGTTGCACTCGGAACAGGAAAAAGGTTTTTCTCCGCTGTGAGTCCGCATGTGGCTTGTCAGATGGCCCTTTTGCGAAAATGAATAGTTGCACTGGGAACAGGAAAAAGGTTTTTCTCCGCTGTGAGTCAGCATGTGCCTTTTCAGATCGCCCTTTCGAGAACATGAAAAGTTGCACTCGGAACAGGAAAAGGTTTTTCTCCCCTGTGAGTCAGCATGTGCCTTGTCAGATGGCCCTTTCGAGAACATGAATAGTTGCACTCGGAACAGGAAAAAGGTTTTTCTCCGCTGTGAGTTCGCACGTGGCTTGTCAGATAGCCCTTTCGCGAAAATGAATAGTTGCACTCGGAACAAGAAAAAGGTTTTTCTCCACTGTGAGTCAGCATGTGGATCGTTAGACTGCCCTTTCGAGAACATGAATAGTTGCACTCGGAACAGGAAAAAGGTTTTTCTCCGCTGTGAGTCAGCATGTGGCGTGTCAGATGGCCCTTTTGCGAAAATGAATAGTTGCACTCGGAACAGGAAAAAGGTTTTTCTCCGCTGTGAGTCAGCATGTGGCGTGTCAGATGGCCCTTTTGCGAAAATGAATAGTTGCACTCGGAACAGGAAAAAGGTTTTTCTCCGCTGTGAGTTCGCACGTGGCTTGTCAGATAGCCCTTTCGCGAAAATGAATAGTTGCACTCGGAACAAGAAAAAGGTTTTTCTCCACTGTGAGTCAGCATGTGGATCGTTAGACTGCCCTTTCGAGAACATGAATAGTTGCACTCGGAACAGGAAAAAGGTTTTTCTCCGCTGTGAGTCACCATATGCCTCGTGAGTGCGCTCTTTAGAGAACATGAATAGTTGCACTGGGAACAGGAAAAAGGTTGTTCTCCACTGTGAGTCAGCATGTGACTTTTCAGATCGCCCTTTCGAGAACATGAATAGTTGCACTCGGAACAGGAAAAAGGTTTTTCTCCGCTGTGAGTCACCATATGCCTCGTGAGTGCGCTCTTTAGAGAACATGAATAGTTGCACTGGGAACAGGAAAAAGGTTTTTCTCCGCTGTGAGTCAGCATGTGCCTTTTCAGATCGCCCTTTCGAGAACATGAATAGTTGCACTCGGAACAGGAAAAAGGTTTTTCTCCACTGTGAGTCAGCATGTGCCTTGTCAGATGGCCCTTTCGAGAACATGAATAGTTGCACTCGGAACAGGAAAAAGGTTTTTCTCCGCTGTGAGTCAGCATGTGGCGTGTCAGATGGCCCTTTTGCGAAAATGAATAGTTGCACTCGGAACAGAAAAAAGGTTTATCTCCACTGTGAATCAGCATGTGTCTTGTCAGTTGGCCCTTTTGAGAAAATGAATTAGTGCATTCGGAACAAGAAAAAGGTTTTTCTCCATTGTGAGTCAGCATGTGTTTGGGCAAATCTCCCTTTCGAGAACATGAATAGTTGCACTCGGAACAGGAAAAAGGTTTTTCTCCGCTGTGAGTCACCATATGCCTCGTGAGTGCGCTCTTTAGAGAACATGAATAGTTGCACTCGGAACAGGAAAAAGGTTATTCTCCGCTGTGAGTCAGCTTGTGCCTCGTGAGATTACTCTTTTCAGAACATGAATAGTTGCATTCGGAACAGGAAAAAGGTTTTGCTCCACTGTGAGTCAGCATGTGTCTTGTCAGTTGGCTCTTTTGAGAACATAAATAACTGCACTCGGAACAAGAAAAAGGTTTTTCTCCACTGTGAGTCATCATGTGTTTGGGCAAATCTCCCTTTCGAGAACATGAATAGTTGCACTCGGAACAGGAAAAAGGTTTTTCTCCGCTGTGAGTCCGCATGTGGCTTGTCAGATGGCCCTGTTGCGAAAATGAATAGTTGCACTGGGAACAGGAAAAAGGTTTTTCTCCGCTGTGAGTCAGCATGTGCCTTTTCAGATCGCCCTTTCGAGAACATGAATAGTTGCACTCGGAACAGGAAAAAGGTTTTTCTCCACTGTGAGTCAGCATGTGCCTTGTCAGATGGCCCTTTCGAGAACATGAATAGTTGCACTCGGAACAGGAAAAAGGTTTTTCTCCGCTGTGAGTCAGCATGTGGCGTGTCAGATGGCCCTTTTGCGAAAATGAATAGTTGCACTCGGAACAGAAAAAAGGTTTATCTCCACTGTGAATCAGCATGTGTCTTGTCAGTTGGCCCTTTTGAGAAAATGAATTAGTGCATTCGGAACAAGAAAAAGGTTTTTCTCCATTGTGAGTCAGCATGTGTTTGGGCAAATCTCCCTTTCGAGAACATGAATAGTTGCACTCGGAACAGGAAAAAGGTTTTCTCCGCTGTGAGTCAGCATATGCCTTTACAGATCGCCCTTTCGAGAACATGAATAGTTGCACTCGGAACAGGAAAAAGGTTTTTCTCCACTGTGAGTCAGCATGTGCCTTGTCAGATGGCCCTTTCGAGAACATGAATAGTTGCACTCGGAACAGGAAAAAGGTTTTTCTCCGCTGTGAGTCCGCATGTGGCTTGTCAGATGGCCCTTTTGCGAAAATGAATAGTTGCACTGGGAACAGGAAAAAGGTTTTTCTCCGCTGTGAGTCAGCATGTGCCTTTTCAGATCGCCCTTTCGAGAACATGAAAAGTTGCACTCGGAACAGGAAAAGGTTTTTCTCCCCTGTGAGTCAGCATGTGCCTTGTCAGATGGCCCTTTCGAGAACATGAATAGTTGCACTCGGAACAGGAAAAAGGTTTTTCTCCGCTGTGAGTTCGCACGTGGCTTGTCAGATAGCCCTTTCGCGAAAATGAATAGTTGCACTCGGAACAAGAAAAAGGTTTTTCTCCACTGTGAGTCAGCATGTGGATCGTTAGACTGCCCTTTCGAGAACATGAATAGTTGCACTCGGAACAGGAAAAAGGTTTTTCTCCGCTGTGAGTCAGCATGTGGCGTGTCAGATGGCCCTTTTGCGAAAATGAATAGTTGCACTCGGAACAGGAAAAAGGTTTTTCTCCGCTGTGAGTCAGCATGTGGCGTGTCAGATGGCCCTTCTGCGAAAATGAATAGTTGCACTCGGAACAGGAAAAAGGTTTTTCTCCGCTGTGAGTTCGCACGTGGCTTGTCAGATAGCCCTTTCGCGAAAATGAATAGTTGCACTCGGAACAAGAAAAAGGTTTTTCTCCACTGTGAGTCAGCATGTGGATCGTTAGACTGCCCTTTCGAGAACATGAATAGTTGCACTCGGAACAGGAAAAAGGTTTTTCTCCGCTGTGAGTCACCATATGCCTCGTGAGTGCGCTCTTTAGAGAACATGAATAGTTGCACTGGGAACAGGAAAAAGGTTGTTCTCCACTGTGAGTCAGCATGTGACTTTTCAGATCGCCCTTTCGAGAACATGAATAGTTGCACTCGGAACAGGAAAAAGGTTTTTCTCCGCTGTGAGTCACCATATGCCTCGTGAGTGCGCTCTTTAGAGAACATGAATAGTTGCACTGGGAACAGGAAAAAGGTTTTTCTCCGCTGTGAGTCAGCATGTGCCTTTTCAGATCGCCCTTTCGAGAACATGAATAGTTGCACTCGGAACAGGAAAAAGGTTTTTCTCCACTGTGAGTCAGCATGTGCCTTGTCAGATGGCCCTTTCGAGAACATGAATAGTTGCACTCGGAACAGGAAAAAGGTTTTTCTCCACTGTGAGTCAGCATGTGGCGTGTCAGATGGCCCTTTTGCGAAAATGAATAGTTGCACTCGGAACAGAAAAAAGGTTTATCTCCACTGTGAATCAGCATGTGTCTTGTCAGTTGGCCCTTTTGAGAAAATGAATTAGTGCATTCGGAACAAGAAAAAGGTTTTTCTCCATTGTGAGTCAGCATGTGTTTGGGCAAATCTCCCTTTCGAGAAGATGAATAGTTGCACTCGGAACAGGAAAAAGGTTTTTCTCCGCTGTGAGTCACCATATGCCTCGTGAGTGCGCTCTTTAGAGAACATGAATAGTTGCACTGGGAACAGGAAACAGGTTTTTCTCCACTGTGAGTCAGCATGTGCCTTTTCAGATCGCCCTTTCGAGAAAATGAATAGTTGCACTCGGAACAAGAAAAAAGTTTTTCTCCACTGTGAGTCAGCATGTGGATCGTTAGACTGCCCTTTCGAGAACATGAATAGTTGCACTCGGAACAGGAAAAAGGTTTTTCTCCAGTATGATTGCGAAGATGACTTACAAAATTATTCTTATGTGAGCAGGAGTAGTTACATTGAGAACAAGAGAATCGTTTATCCACAGGATGCATCTTCAGATCTGTCGACAAATTTGAAAGAGAATACGGATAAAAAAGGCTCATTAAAACTTCTACGTTCGCCAAGTGGAAAAAACGGATACCGCTAAATGTTAAATCTTACTATGAAAATCGGTTTTACCTGCTGCCTGGTTCGTTCTTTCAACGCGTTCTAGGCATTCCTTTTTAACATCCGACAGGTCTATGTCAATTTCCATACAGGGAAAACTCCTTTCATCTTCCTCTCGTGATCCAAAATCCGCCTTTATGGCCACTCTTTTCACATTAGTGCTGCCTGCAATAACAAAATGACAATACATTCATTGATCATTGATTTATTTATTTAATTACGGAATTCCTCCTTGTGACTTTACTTCTACTGAGACAGCATAATAAGAATAAGTAAATTAATTTTATAAAAAGGAATATGAATCCAAAATTATATAAAACAAAAAATGTACATATATACTCAAAACAATTTTTTTAATATAAGATGATAAATTACAAAACAAAAATACTATCAATACATAGGTGGTCATGGAGAGAGGTTGTACATATAAATCAAATCAGAACAGAAATATAAACAATAAAAACATAACATTATTCAAGAACCATCAGAGAAATACTCTTTTATGGACCTTTTATATTCAGTAAGTTTGAATTGTAAATGTCCACATTGGATAATACGCTATTATAACTATTGTATAGTCTGTTCAGGCAAGAATTCTGCTTACAGTTTGTCTTGCATTGATCCACCCTGAACAGGACAGAAGAGCGTGTTGAACGTGCAGGTACATTGAAATGAATTTTATTTAGCAACTCTGGGCATTGAATATTATTGTTGACTACTTTATACAGGAATAGTTGCATCCATATGATGCCTTCGTAAACTCAATGAATCAATTTTAAAGTGTGAAGCTGCCTCTGCATAATTATTAAATCTTACAAACGACTTGTAACAAAGATATTTTAGGAATTTGTTTTGAATAGCCACGGTTTTTTTTTATGTGGATTTTGTAAAATGGAGACCAAACAACTGATGCAAACTCCAGATGACTCCGTACATAGGCAAAGTAGAGTTGCTTAATGATATTGATGCTATTAAAAAGTTTTGTGTTTCTTATGATGAAACCTAACATTTTAGAAGCTTGATTTGTGATTTGTTGTATATGAAGGTTATATTGTAGTTTACTATCAAGGGTTATGCCAAGATCACGAATATCTGAGACTGTTGCAATGTTGTTGTTATTTATAGAATAATTAAATAATATTTTATTTTTATTTCTTGAAAAGGTAATATGATAACATTTCGAGACATTTAGAAAGAGTTGATTATGTTGGCAATAGGTAAATATATTGTTTAAATCATGTTGTAAATTGACACAATCGTTTAGACTTTTTATTGGCTTGTACAGCTTGGCATCATCAGCAAATAATTCTATTTCAGAGTATTTAACAACATTGATCAAATAATTGATGTATAAAATGGAAACGATGGTCCGAGATGAGAACCCTGTTGGATCCCAGAGGAAATTTCACTGAAATCTGATTCGAAACCCTTTATTGCTACTGCCTGTGATCTCTTGAGTATATAAGATGTAACCCAACGAAATAAATTACCACGTATTCCTAATGACCAAAGTTTTCAAAGAAATAATTTTGATTAATTTTATCAAATGCTTTGGCAAAGTCTGTATATGTGATATCTACTTGAGTGCGGTTGTCCATGTGATCGACAATGAATTCAGTAAGAAGAACGAGGTTACTTTCCACATTTATGCCTTTGTAAAACCATGTTGCTTTGTTGTAATGATGTGATAAAGTTGTGGACTTAGATATTTGTAAACAATTTTTTCCATTAACTTACTGAATATTGTTAGTTTTGAAATCGGCCGAAAATTTAAAACATTATTTTTTTCACCATTTTTGTGGATTGGTGTTACATAGGCTCTTTTCCATATTTCAGGTACCGTGCCTTCGTTCATTGATTTATTATATATAATGCAGAGAGGTTTTGCAAGTGTTTCCGCGCAGTTAACTATAAAGTATGAGGGAATGTCATCACACCCCGCGCTTGTGTTTATGTCAAGAGCTTTTATTTCTTTTAAGACTATTTCTCGTGAGAATTTGACCGTGGTGATATTTATATTATTTTTATTTTCTGGTATATCTAATGTTGGTAGGTTATTATCATTTATGTAAACTGATTGGAAATATTCCAAGAAAATATTGCATATTTCTTGGCCATTATCTGCTTTTTTGTCAACTAGGTGCATCGTCCTTAGAAGAGACGATTGTGTTTTTTTCATGTTATTGAAATGATGCCAGAAGAGTTTAGGATTGCCATTCATGTTACTTTCAGCAGTATGTAAATAATTAATGTACAATTGTTGTGCAATTCGTTTTTGTCTAGATCTTAAGAGTGAAAACGTTTGGTAGTCACGTGGATTTAGAAATTTTAGAAAAATTTTATGATATTTATTTTTTTCTTTAATTATTTTTATGAGAGATGACGTATACCATGGTGGATAATTACAGTTTTTAGCCGGTTTAGTTGGTACATAATTTATTTTAATATTGTTCAATATGTCGTATCGTAGATACACAACTAAATCGTAGATACACAACTAAATCGTAGATACACAACTAAACTGTTTTTTTAATAAATCTATTAATTTTAAAGATTTAAGATTTCAATCATTTATCATGTACCTATAACAGGGAATTTTGATAAAATCAATATAATAATAAAAACCTCATATGTCCGCTTTAGGGGCCGATGCTTCATAAAGGATCATGTCCATGAAGAAGTCAATGGAAACGTTTTTAATTTCATCAATATTTACGCACGTAATAATAAGTGTAACTTACAACATGTACCTAATAAAATAGGTATAAAATGGAGAAATCGAGAACTTATTTCGAGAAATAAATTTAGTTAAAATTCCAAATTAAACATGCAACATTTTTAATATATTCAATGGAACTAACTGGCCATATGAGTAATCTCCGCATATTGCAAACATTCCTTCTTTACATCTTGGAGGTCGAAATCTATATCCGTGTGCGGCATTTCACATTCGCCTTCTTCCTGGGGCTCTGGTTCCGTCTTGATGGAAACAGTCTCAGGATTTAGTAGATCCATGGCCCTGCTGAGGTAGCGGCAGGTAATTTGTTCAAAAATCCCTGAAATAGAACATATTTATGTTGGAAACAAGCTGGTTTCCGGCAAGGGTTATGCCATTTAATTAAAAAAAATGTTTCTCCCAGCATGTCCTTTCCCATTTATCCCGCCTCCTCTTCCCTTCTCGCGTTCCCTCTCTGCCTCCTCCACCTTCCCTCTCGCAATTCCACTACCTTCCCTTCCCTCTTCCCCCATCCCGCGAACCCCCCGCCCGAGTTCCCATCCCCCTCCCCCCTCCCGAGTTCCCCTCCCCCCTCCCGTGTTCCATACATTCTGTCCCAGTACATTTAGTTATAAAACAGCTCGCCTGCCACCTATTGAAATTTTTTATACAAATTTCATAATGCTAGATCCACGAGTAGTTATATACAAACCTTTTCCTGACAATAACGAACACAAAAAAAGAAGTTCTTATCACAATTAGTGCAGCCGTTCGGAAGTTATGCGCGTACATACACTTCAGCCAGCCCCGGATCTAATGGGGGGCAAGCCGGGGCCCATGCCCCGGGCGGCAAGTTCAGAGGGCGGCCAAACTCAACTTTGACCACGGAATAAATAATAGTACAAGTAGAGAAATTTCACGGCCATATTAACTCGACTGATACCCAGAGCCCTGAGTGAGACGTGCTGCACGAACATTTATTATTCGCGAGGCGCGTAGGCATAGTTCAAAATACGCACCCGACCCGCTCGCCCGCAGGAACCACAGATCGCGGCAGCACGCGTCTGCTCTGGTTACCGTGCGTGCGAAAGAGATGAAGCTATATTCGAAAACTCCCTCGTCGATCTCTCTCCACGACAGTGTTTTGTTTTAAAAATGTGTCAAAAGTGTGTTGTTTATTTTTACTCTTTAGTACTTGTTGATCAACCGAAGGTACAATACTGATGTCATTAGTGTCGCATCAATAAATCTATCACAGTTCATCGATCGCTTTTCTGGGTAAGTATTTTACATAACTATCTTATGCTTTTTAAGTTACTATATTTATTTTTTAAACTCAATTTAATACGTGCAATCACTTACGTCGTCAATTCGTCATTATTCAAACTTACTTAAAATTTTTACGTCGTTATGCGTGTCATGATTTGTTTATTACACGATGGCAGCCATCATATGACTGAGAAGTAAAACAGCCTTTTTATTTCAGCTTTTATTTAAATACAATGCAATGTAGCAGTTTAAAACGAATAAGCAGCCAGCAAGATAAATTTCAGTTGTGATTTCATCTGCTGAAGCATTTTGATGGAAACCATTCACGTGTTCAGAGTGCAGTTTTAAAATTCTGGTTGCAGACTATATCCAGCCAGAATTTAAGGAAAACCATTCTGTTCCCACGATTCTGGGTGTAGCTATAATTAAATTTCTTAATTAGTTACAGTAAAACCAGTCCTTTGATTCGAATATGGCCCACCCCCCCCCCCCCCCAGCAAGGTTAAAATAAATATAGATACCTAAGTGGGCGGGGGCGGCATTTTTCAGTTTTTGCCCCGCCTAAAAAAAAAACGAAGATCCGGGGCTGACTTATTTTAGCTATTTATTTTTATGAAAATAATAGATTGTTTATTTGTTTAATAGGACATATCTACACAGTACATTACAATACAAGTTATATGTTAAATTTTTACATGGATATGTATGCAATTTAAAAACTTTACGCTGGTAATCTTATTAAAGGACGTGAAACGGCTCCGCCAATGTTATTTGTGTTATTGAATGTAAGCCTTAAGAAGAAGTACTCGACTGATTTGTTCAATAAGCGAGACAAGAAACAATGGATATTACCATGACTGACTTTTAGATTAGAAGAAGAAAAGCGAGTAGCTGCTATCGCATATTAGGAAGGCCGCACACATCAGACAAAAATCGGATCAGACAAAAATCGATACGAAAACCGGATTGGGTATAATACCGGGACCACACCCATTGTCGGACCGGATTGGACGGCCGGCGCGGAGTAATGAAAATAGGCCACGCCTTTCCGCGTCGGCCGACCAATCGATTTTGTCGGATCAGACAATCGGATGTAAAAATCTGATATTTATGGCCAGCCTTAACCGTACACTGTTACTGTCTTACTCTAGTACTGCTCAAGCCAAAGTAGCAATTATTTTTCTACAGAAACTATCAAAATCCAAATTATCTTATCAAAAAAATCCAAAAACCTTCTAATTGTCGTTTTAAATGTTCATCGAACAAAACGTAAAATGAATTCCCTTACATAAGTAGGTGTGTGGATTAGCACGGATAGGGTAAGCTAGGCCGCGTTAGACTCAGAAAGAACAGATATCGATCAGTTTGACTGTCAGCCGCTAATAAATGAATAGTGTGATTAATATCAGCATTAGTACTTACCAATAACTATCGCAAGTATGGGATGATAAATTTAACTGCGCGGGTTAAACAGAGTAAGGGATATTATGTAGTATTAGAAATTGGAAACAGGATGAAACGACTGACGCTGAAGAAAGCACGTGTCAATAAAAAAACAAAATATTTAGGTTATACATAGACAACAATGAAGTCATAGACAATTGTTAAAATTTCCTTTCTTGGCTTTTAGATTTATTTTACTTAAGGCCCGTTTATAATAGGAATAAGCCGTAAGCCGTATGCCGTAAGCCGTAAGCCGTAGAAGTTGGAAGATAGGAAACCTGTGTATCCGTTTATAATAGATGGCAATAAGCCGTTAACTTTTTCCGTAACCGAAAAGATGGTTCAACTTTATCTTTTACGGTTACGGCATACAGAAAGCTTAGATATATGCTGAGATTTATGTATTTTCGATCGATACTCTGTGGTATCTGCATTCTGCATGGTATTGATGGTATATCTACTATTGACATTCTTCATGTCTTTAACACATTTAACTTACTATTTTAATGTATATAGAATTTTTAATTATTCCTAAATTTTTAATATATTTTATTGAATAATAAATTTATTACTATTCAAAAAAATAATGGCCAAATTATGGAAATGTCCCGTGTTATTCCTTTTTTGATTAATGGGACGGACACTCCAACGTCGTTTTTTCCTTATTTTTTTCGTCTGTGCGTCTCCATATGCAGTATATGCCAGCCCCAGAATTGACAAAAACATTCCACACGCGACAATGTCTGACGAATCCATCTGAATCTATCGTTTTAATAATTATTTAAATAAAAAAATATGAATTCGAATATACTCTTCTCGGTTGACAGTTGACATTTGACATACACAAGTGACAGCGGCTCACTTCTATGGGCGTATTCTATTCTATTCCTATTCCAATTATAAACGAGGTTCTAAAATATTACGGCTTACAGATTACGGCACCGGCTTATTCTTACGGCTTATTCCTATTATAAACGGGGCTTTAAGCGTTGATGACACGTGGCGAGTTTACAAGCTACTATCTACTAAGTTTAAAAGCGGGTTAATCGGCGAGTGAGATTGTCATGATGACACACAAAACTGTCCACTCGCTCAGAAGCGTAGGAAACTGCGGCCGCTGCTAGCGCCAGTAACAAGAATAACGACTCCAGATACTAATATCTACAGCCTGTATGTCGGACGAATATCTACAGCTCATATGTTGAACTAATATCTACGAACTTCAGAGTGTTGACTAATATCTCAGAGCGTAGGTTGAACTAATATCTACAGAGCTTAGGTTGGATTAATCAGCTAAATGTGTCCAATTGTCCGATATTAGGGATTTTTACATACATACTTACATAAATTAAGTTTTTTAAACTGCATACGCAATATTACGTTATTCCAATATGCTATACATAATTGCAAATCCAACCTCTGCCAGTGCTGTAGATATTCGTCAACACTTTGGTTCTCACAGATATTCGTCAACAGTTTGAGCTGTAGATATTCGTCAACACTTTCCTTCTCATAGATATTATTAGTTCGATTTTTTCAGTTTTTGGAATTCCTGTAGATATTAGTAGACGCCTCCTGTACAACCTTTAAAGAGAATATATGTCAAAATTTTCAATCTTATAAAAAATATACCAAAATTTGGCTAAAAAACACTAAAACGGATTTTTTTCTTATAAGTTTAAATAAAGTCGTTAAGTATATCTATCATTGGACAGTTTTTAGAGAAGATTTATAATATTGTTTGCTATTTTATTTTGTTTGTATTTTATGTTTTCAATTTGCACTGTAACATCTATTCTTACAAAACTTACAAATACAATAATAACAGTGCAGACTGTTATTATGCTGTAGTTTTTAAATACATTTATTCAGTTACTTTTATTTAAATCCCTAATTTATGTATACTTAAAATATTCACTATAACCATAGAAATAAAAATAAAAGTAAAAAATCAATATTATACCCACGCACAGGCATTGCCTTTGTGGGATTTTTTTTTGTTCATACATTTATTAAGCTTTTTTATATACTTTTCATTATTTCATGTATCTATTATATGTATTGTATCAAAAAATTTCAATAAAAAAAAATTTAAAAAAACTTGTGGCCTAAATCATGCATCCTATTGGCAAGCGAGTGTGATTGATAGTTGTTTGTGTATTTGTTGCAAAATAATGTTATATTTTGTCTAGTATTCCTTGTCGGTACATGAAGTTTAATAGCAGCAACGATGGCAGGGCTGTCAATTAGTACAATAATTCTGTACAATAAAATTAGGTCTGAAATGATGCTTCTGTCAGACAGCGTAATTAAATTTAGTCGATTCATTAAACTTAATTAATGTTTTCTATTGGAATTTTAAGTACTTACCAAGAAATTTGTGTTGAACACGTTCTATTTTGTTAGAGTGAACTTTATAGAAAGGGGAAAATTATGTTTATTGATATTTAGCAAAAAAATAATATTTTTTTACCACTTCGTAAAATTACGATTACGCTAAATAAACTTTAATTCAAACAAAGATTTTATTCATTGATAAAATATAACAAGTAATAAGGGATTCCATAAATTTTAATCATGACAATGACTGACAAACACTTAATGCGAATAATGTCCTTGCATCTCCTTGGAATGTTTGAGTAAGTCAGGTTTGTGTTGTTATTCTTAATTTAAGCACGATTCCAGGTTCCATCAGTCGAGCATATCACGTCGAAGGCTTTGGAAATATTGGGATTTATTCTTAGAGTAAGTTCAGTTTTCAAAAATCCACAAACATTTAAGACTCTCTACATATCCTATGTTAGAAGACTCCAGATACCTACTAATATCTACAGCCTGTATGTCTGACGAATATCTACAGCTCATATGTTGAACTAATATCTACGAACTTCAGAGTGTTGACTAATATCTACAGAGCGTAGGTTGGACTAATCAGCTAAATGTGTCCAATAGTCCGATATTACCCATTTTTACATACACACTTACAAATATTAAGTTTTTTAAACTGCATACGCAATATTACATTATTACAATATGCTACACATAATTGCAAAGCCAACCTCTGCCAGTGCTGTAGATATTCGTCAGCACTTTGATTCTCATAGATATTAGTCAACAGTTTGTGCTGTAGATATTCGTCAACACTTTGGTTTTCATAGATATTAGTTCGATTTTTTCAGTTTTTGGAATTCCTGTAGATATTAGTAGACGCCTTCTGTTAGAAGCCATCTGGATGACTCCAGATACTAATATCTACAGCCCGTATGTTTGACGAATATCTACAGCTCATATGTTGAACTAATATCTACGAACTTCAGAGTGTTGATTAATATCTACAGAGCGTAGGTTGAACTAATATCTACAGAGCGTAGGTTGGACTAATCAGCTAAATGTGTCCAATATTCCGATATTAGGGATTTTTACATACATACTTACATAAATTAAGTTTTTTAAACTGCATACGCAATATTACGTTATTCCAATATGCTATACATAATTGAAAATCCAACCTCTGACAGTACTGTAGATATTCGTCAACACTTTGGTTCTCATAGATATTAATCAACAGTTTGAGCTGTAGATATTCGTCAATACTTTGATTTCCATAGATATTAGTTCGATTTTTTCAGTTTTTGGAATTCCTGTAGATATTAGTAGACGCCTCCATCTGCATTATACTTCTACAGTGTGGAACCCTCATTGTTCTACATTTAAAGCAAATATACAAAGAGTTCAGAAAAAGTTTACAAAATTTGTCTCTTTACGTGCGAAATGATGAAAACTATGTCACCGTAAACCTTTAATCTCTCGATCAACACCGAGATATCAGAGACCAATTGATACTCTATAAGATTAATCGTAACTTCATTGGTAGCTCATATTTACTACAAAATATTTCAGATGTCCATTATGAGTTACTCTATCTCCGGATACATATTATATCCTTAAGAGCAACACAAATTTCTTGAAAATGTATTTATAAGAACAAGCTGTAGCACATTTAACAGATTATGCCCATATATCGATGTGTTTAATATGAAACTTGCTAAATTCACAGCATTCATAAAAAAATAACACTCCCTTGAAAGCCACATATTTAACTAATAACTTAAGATATCATTGATGTCTGTGTTTCTCTTTTTTTCTTTTTTTAGTTCACCACATTTTCTCTCCTACTTTTAGCAGCTCGAATTTAAATAAAAACACTTCGTGAAAAAAAATATTGATATCCAAAGGGTAACAATTATTAAAAGCAATAATTATCAGCCTGAAACACTCATCTACATTGAAAAAATCTTACGAGAAAAGATACTTGCCGCCAACGGGACTTGAACTCGTGTCCTTCTGATTGCCAGTCAGGTGCTCTGACGTCAGATTCAGCTCTGAGGTCTAATTGTTACCCTTTGTGCTACGGATAAAAATCTTGTCTTAAACGTTAGTATATCAATTAAAAAATAATAATTATTGATATCCATTAAAATTTAAATGTAAACCCTCGAAAAATTTCATCAATACACATTGCAGATATAAGTAAGAAGATGCACTTTATCAGAATTGTTTATATCTGTTATAGCTATTGTTGTGTATTTTTGAATTATGATTCTAAATTTCATTTTGTCAATATTTTATTGGTCAATGACATACATATTATTAACACAATCATTAATGAATTTATAAAGATTGTTTATAACGCTAATAAAAAATAAATAAAAATAACTAAAGACTAGGTACTTCTCAGTTTACTCTTGATAAAGTTCATGCATGAAAATATTGTTCGCATGAATATGTAGAAAGGGAAAGAACACTATTTCAGGCGTTGAAGATGACCATGTTTTCCTTCTCCAGATCTTTCAAAGCAGACCACTTGTCATGTGAACTTAGCTCACATTTCTTCTTCTCACAAAACACAAAGACATTTAAATTTAGAACTCGACATATCCTTGTTTTTAAATCCAACAATTGTATTTAAAAGTTGCCAATGTCAATGTAGAAAGGAGAAAATTCAAAACTATTATCGAAGCATTGAGAGGGTGTTTGACCAAAGCTAAGATCACTCTGCTGTTTTTAAATTCCTGAAACCTGCTGAGAAACGCTTCCCTCATATTAAAAATGATTGTTTTGAAATAATTTTTGTCTATCGAGGAATTATTTTCTTGGCGATAGTTCAGCAGACTCGGAAAGTGAAACTAAGTTTCCCTTTCAAAATCTAGAGTAAAAAGGGATAATTTGTTTTCGAATGAAATGACTTCTTCTAACAACGAAAAGGAGCCCACCATGCCGACCTCTGGTCTTAACCGATAACTGCTAGTTTCGAGCAAGAAAAAATTTTGTGATTGATGTTGTGATATTGCAAATCAATTCGTAATGCACGGTCCAAAAAAAAGTGTCTTGTTAAAGTTACTTCCAGAAAAGGCATAATAGCAGACAAAATAAGAAAAACTTTATTCTGCAAAGTTAGTTTGCACGTACTTCTTCAAATCTATCATTTGAGAAGACGAATAGCTGCTCTGAGATCAAAATAAAGGGTTTTCTCAACAGTAAGTCAGCAGGTGGCTCGTTAGATTGCCCTTTCGAGAATATGAACTCGAAACAAGAAAAATATTTTTATTCACCGTGAGTCAGCATGTGCATCGTCAGATTGCTCCTTTGAGAAAATGAATAGTAGCACTTCGAACATAAAAAACTTTTCTCTCGAAACAAGAAAAAGGTTTTTCTCCAATAAGAGTCAGCTTATGCCTCGTGAGTTTGCACTTTTGAGAACATGAATAGTTGCACTCGGAACAGGAAAAAGGTTTTTCTCCAACGTGAGTCAGCATGTGTCTGGGCAAAACTCCCTTTCGAGAACATGAATAGTTGCACTCGGAACAGGAAAAAGGTTTTTCTCCACTGTGAGTCATCATGTGTTTGGGCAAATCTCCCTTTCGAGAACATGAATAGTTGCACTCGGAACACGAAAAAGGTTTTTCTCCGCTGTGAGTCCGCATGTGGCTTGTCAGATGGCCCTTTTGCGAAAATGAATAGTTGCACTGGGAACAGGAAAAAGGTTTTCTCCGCTGTGAGTCAGCATGTGCCTTTTCAGATCGCCCTTTCGAGAACATGAATAGTTGCACTCGGAACAGGAAAAAAGTTTTTCTCCACTGTGAGTCAGCATGTGCCTTGTCAGATGGCCCTTTCGAGAACATGAATAGTTGCACTCGGAACAGGAAAAAGGTTTTTCTCCGCTGTGAGTCAGCATGTGGCGTGTCAGATGGCCCTTTTGCGAAAATGAATAGTTGCACTCGGAACAGAAAAAAGGTTTATCTCCACTGTGAATCAGCATGTGTCTTGTCAGTTGGCCCTTTTGAGAAAATGAATTAGTGCATTCGGAACAAGAAAAAGGTTTTTCTCCGCTGTAAGTTCGCACGTGGCTTGTCAGATAGGCCTTTCGCGAAAATGAATAGTTGCACTCGGAACAAGAAAAAGGTTTTTCTCCGCTGTGAGTCCGCATGTGGCTTGTCAGATGGCCCTTTTGCGAAAATGAAAAGTAGCACTGGGAACAGGAAAAAGGTTTTCTCCGCTGTGAGTCAGCATGTGCCTTTTCAGATCGCCCTTTCGAGAACATGAATAGTTGCACTCGGAACAGGAAAAAGGTTTTCTCCGCTGTGAGTCAGCATATGCCTTTACAGATCGCCCTTTCGAGAACATGTATAGTTGCACTCGGAACAGGAAAAAGGTTTTTCTCCACTGTGAGTCAGCATGTGCCTTGTCAGATGGCCCTTTCGAGAACATGAATAGTTGCACTCGGAACAGGAAAAAGGTTTTTCTCCGCTGTGAGTCAGCATGTGGCGTGTCAGATGGCCCTTTTGCGAAAATGAATAGTTGCACTCGGAACAGAAAAAAGGTTTATCTCCACTGTGAATCAGCATGTGTCTTGTCAGTTGGCCCTTTTGAGAAAATGAATTAGTGCATTCGGAACAAGAAAAAGGTTTTTCTCCATTGTGAGTCAGCATGTGTTTGGGCAAATCTCCCTTTCGAGAACATGAATAGTTGCACTCGGAACAGGAAAAAGGTTTTTCTCCGCTGTGAGTCACCATATGCCTCGTGAGTGCGCTCTTTAGAGAACATGAATAGTTGCACTCGGAACAGGAAAAAGGTTATTCTCCGCTGTGAGTCAGCTTGTGCCTCGTGAGATTACTCTTTTCAGAACATGAATAGTTGCATTCGGAACAGGAAAAAGGTTTTGCTCCACTGTGAGTCAGCATGTGTCTTGTCAGTTGGCTCTTTTGAGAACATAAATAACTGCACTCGGAACAAGAAAAAGGTTTTTCTCCACTGTGAGTCATCATGTGTTTGGGCAAATCTCCCTTTCGAGAACATGAATAGTTGCACTCGGAACAGGAAAAAGGTTTTTCTCCGCTGTGAGTCCGCATGTGGCTTGTCAGATGGCCCTGTTGCGAAAATGAATAGTTGCACTGGGAACAGGAAAAAGGTTTTTCTCCGCTGTGAGTCAGCATGTGCCTTTTCAGATCGCCCTTTCGAGAACATGAATAGTTGCACTCGGAACAGGAAAAAGGTTTTTCTCCACTGTGAGTCAGCATGTGCCTTGTCAGATGGCCCTTTCGAGAACATGAATAGTTGCACTCGGAACAGGAAAAAGGTTTTTCTCCGCTGTGAGTCAGCATGTGGCGTGTCAGATGGCCCTTTTGCGAAAATGAATAGTTGCACTCGGAACAGAAAAAAGGTTTATCTCCACTGTGAATCAGCATGTGTCTTGTCAGTTGGCCCTTTTGAGAAAATGAATTAGTGCATTCGGAACAAGAAAAAGGTTTTTCTCCATTGTGAGTCAGCATGTGTTTGGGCAAATCTCCCTTTCGAGAACATGAATAGTTGCACTCGGAACAGGAAAAAGGTTTTCTCCGCTGTGAGTCAGCATATGCCTTTACAGATCGCCCTTTCGAGAACATGAATAGTTGCACTCGGAACAGGAAAAAGGTTTTTCTCCACTGTGAGTCAGCATGTGCCTTGTCAGATGGCCCTTTCGAGAACATGAATAGTTGCACTCGGAACAGGAAAAAGGTTTTTCTCCGCTGTGAGTCCGCATGTGGCTTGTCAGATGGCCCTTTTGCGAAAATGAATAGTTGCACTGGGAACAGGAAAAAGGTTTTTCTCCGCTGTGAGTCAGCATGTGCCTTTTCAGATCGCCCTTTCGAGAACATGAAAAGTTGCACTCGGAACAGGAAAAGGTTTTTCTCCCCTGTGAGTCAGCATGTGCCTTGTCAGATGGCCCTTTCGAGAACATGAATAGTTGCACTCGGAACAGGAAAAAGGTTTTTCTCCGCTGTGAGTTCGCACGTGGCTTGTCAGATAGCCCTTTCGCGAAAATGAATAGTTGCACTCGGAACAAGAAAAAGGTTTTTCTCCACTGTGAGTCAGCATGTGGATCGTTAGACTGCCCTTTCGAGAACATGAATAGTTGCACTCGGAACAGGAAAAAGGTTTTTCTCCGCTGTGAGTCAGCATGTGGCGTGTCAGATGGCCCTTTTGCGAAAATGAATAGTTGCACTCGGAACAGGAAAAAGGTTTTTCTCCGCTGTGAGTCAGCATGTGGCGTGTCAGATGGCCCTTCTGCGAAAATGAATAGTTGCACTCGGAACAGGAAAAAGGTTTTTCTCCGCTGTGAGTCAGCATGTGGCGTGTCAGATGGCCCTTTTGCGAAAATGAATAGTTGCACTCGGAACAGAAAAAAGGTTTATCTCCACTGTGAATCAGCATGTGTCTTGTCAGTTGGCCCTTTTGAGAAAATGAATTAGTGCATTCGGAACAAGAAAAAGGTTTTTCTCCATTGTGAGTCAGCATGTGTTTGGGCAAATCTCCCTTTCGAGAACATGAATAGTTGCACTCGGAACAGGAAAAAGGTTTTTCTCCGCTGTGAGTCACCATATGCCTCGTGAGTGCGCTCTTTAGAGAACATGAATAGTTGCACTCGGAACAGGAAAAAGGTTATTCTCCGCTGTGAGTCAGCTTGTGCCTCGTGAGATTACTCTTTTCAGAACATGAATAGTTGCATTCGGAACAGGAAAAAGGTTTTTCTCCACTGTGAGTCAGCATGTGTCTTGTCAGTTGGCTCTTTTGAGAACATAAATAACTGCACTCGGAACAAGAAAAAGGTTTTTCTCCACTGTGAGTCATCATGTGTTTGGGCAAATCTCCCTTTCGAGAACATGAATAGTTGCACTCGGAACAGGAAAAAGGTTTTTCTCCGCTGTGAGTCCGCATGTGGCTTGTCAGATGGCCCTGTTGCGAAAATGAATAGTTGCACTGGGAACAGGAAAAAGGTTTTTCTCCGCTGTGAGTCAGCATGTGCCTTTTCAGATCGCCCTTTCGAGAACATGAATAGTTGCACTCGGAACAGGAAAAAGGTTTTTCTCCACTGTGAGTCAGCATGTGCCTTGTCAGATGGCCCTTTCGAGAACATGAATAGTTGCACTCGGAACAAGAAAAAGGTTTTTCTCCGCTGTGAGTCAGCATGTGGCGTGTCAGATGGCCCTTTTGCGAAAATGAATAGTTGCACTCGGAACAGAAAAAAGGTTTATCTCCACTGTGAATCAGCATGTGTCTTGTCAGTTGGCCCTTTTGAGAAAATGAATTAGTGCATTCGGAACAAGAAAAAGGTTTTTCTCCATTGTGAGTCAGCATGTGTTTGGGCAAATCTCCCTTTCGAGAACATGAATAGTTGCACTCGGAACAGGAAAAAGGTTTTTCTCCGCTGTGAGTCACCATATGCCTCGTGAGTGCGCTCTTTAGAGAACATGAATAGTTGCACTGGGAACAGGAAACAGGTTTTTCTCCACTGTGAGTCAGCATGTGCCTTTTCAGATCGCCCTTTCGAGAAAATGAATAGTTGCACTCGGAACAAGAAAAAAGTTTGTCTCCACTGTGAGTCAGCATGTGGATCGTTAGACTGCCCTTTCGAGAACATGAATAGTTGCACTCGGAACAGGAAAAAGGTTTTTCTCCAGTATGATTGCGAAGATGACTTACAAAATTATTCTTATGTGAGCAGGAGTAGTTACATTGAGAACAAGAGAATCGTTTATCCACAGGATGCATCTTCAGATCTGTCGACAAATTTGAAAGAGAATACGGATAAAAAAGGCTCATTAAGACGTCTACGTTCGCCAAGTGGAAAAAACGGATACCGCTAAATGTTAAATCTTACTATGAAAATCGGTTTTACCTGCTGCCTGGTTCGTTCTTTCAACGCGTTCTAGGCATTCCTTTTTAACATCCGACAGGTCTATGTCAATTTCCATACAGGGAAAACTCCTTTCATCTTCCTCTCGTGATCCAAAATCCGCCTTTATGGCCACTCTTTTCACATTAGTGCTGCCTGCAATAACAAAATGACAATACATTCATTGATCATTGATTTATTTATTTAATTACGGAATTCCTCCTTGTGACTTTACTTCTACTGAGACAGCATAATAAGAATAAGTAAATTAATTTTATAAAAAGGAATATGAATCCAAAATTATATAAAACAAAAAATGTACATATATACTCAAAACAATTTTTTTAATATAAGATGATAAATTACAAAACAAAAAAACTATCAATACATAGGTGGTCATGGAGAGAGGTTGTACATATAAATCAAATCAGAACAGAAATATAAACAATAAAAACATAACATTATTCAAGAACCATCAGAGAAATACTCTTTTATGGACCTTTTATATTCAGTAAGTTTGAATTGTAAATGTCCACATTGGATAATACGCTATTATAACTATTGTATAGTCTGTTCAGGCAAGAATTCTGCTTACAGTTTGTCTTGCATTGATCCACCCTGAACAGGACAGAAGAGCGTGTTGAACGTGCAGGTACATTGAAATGAATTTTATTTAGCAACTCTGGGCATTGAATATTATTGTTGACTACTTTATACAGGAATAGTTGCATCCATATGATGGCTTCGTAAACTCAATGAATCAATTTTAAAGTGTGAAGCTGCCTCTGCATAATTATTAAATCTTACAAACGACTTGTAACAAAGATATTTTAGGAATTTGTTTTGATTAGCCACGATTTTTTTTATGTGGATTTTGTAAAATGGAGACCAAACAACTGATGCAAACTCCAGATGACTCCGTACATAGGCAAAGTAGAGTTGCTTAATGATATTGATGCTATTAAAAAGTTTTGTGTTTCTTATGATGAAACCTAACATTTTAGAAGCTTGATTTGTGATTTGTTGTATATGAAGGTTATATTGTAGTTTACTATCAAGGGTTATGCCAAGATCACGAATATCTGAGACTGTTGCAATGTTGTTGTTATTTATAGAATAATTAAATAATATTTTATTTTTATTTCTTGAAAAGGTAATATGATAACATTTCGAGACATTTAGAAAGAGTTGATTATGTTGGCAATAGGTAAATATATTGTTTAAATCATGTTGTAAATTGACACAATCGTTTAGACTTTTTATTGGCTTGTACAGCTTGGCATCATCAGCAAATAATTCTATTTCAGAGTATTTAACAACATTGATCAAATAATTGATGTATAAAATGGAAACGATGGTCCGAGATGAGAACCCTGTTGGATCCCAGAGGAAATTTCACTGAAATCTGATTCGAAACCCTTTATTGCTACTGCCTGTGATCTCTTGAGTATATAAGATGTAACCCAACGAAATAAATTACCACGTATTCCTAATGACCAAAGTTTTCAAAGAAATAATTTTGATTAATTTTATCAAATGCTTTGGCAAAGTCTGTATATATGATATCTACTTGAGTGCGGTTGTCCATGTGATCCACAATGAATTCAATAAGAAGAACGAGGTTACTTTCCACATTTCTGCCTTTTGTAAAACCATGTTGCTTTGTTGTAATGATGTGATTCAGTTGTGGACTTAGATATTTGTAAACAATTTTTTCCATTAACTTACTGAATATTGTTAGTTTTGAAATCAGCCGATAATTTTAAACATTATTTTTTTCACCATTGTGTTTTATTGTTTTTATTTCTTGCTATAGCAATCCCGATGAGTTACAGAACTCATTTTAGGACAGGAGGAACATACAAATCATGGGTGGGAGGTAATAGTTAAAATTTTACATAGGAATTTCGATATTAAAATATAAGATTCTCATACAATGTAGAAGAAAAATAAAAGACAGGTTGAGTAGAATAAACAGCAATGGAAAACAATTAAAGAAAAAGCGAACAAGGTTATACAGATATGGATGATTACAACTTAATGGAAAATAAAAGAAGAGAAAAGAGACAAGACAATTGAAACATGACAAGAAAATTACAAAGTTTCATCCTTATACATACTTAAAAAATATTCTTTTAAAGCATTACTCTGATTTTTTTTATTTTGCTGAATTCCCTTGTACATATCTGGTAGCGAATTATATAGTGTATAGGCAACATAGTTCAGAGATTTTATCCCATATTTTGTAGTGTGTGTTTGAGGTATGCGGATTTTATTGCTATTTCGAGTATTGTGAGTGTGGATGTCTTGATTGTAAAGTGGCTTGATGTTAGTGTGAGTTGATTGTTGGGTAATTTGTAGGATGGTGCTTGTGATTTCATGTTTAGGAAGGACTGTGATTGGAAGAATACCGGAAACTGAATAGATGTCTCTGACATGGGTGTCCCATGGAAGTCCAAAAGCATTTCTGAGAGCTCGGTTTTGAACCACCTGCAGATCAGCTATCAATTTCTTTGAGGCAAATCCCCAGATACAGCAGAGATAAGAAAGGTGTGAATGTACCATGGCGTAGTACACTGATGTTAATAAAGGTACGGGTAGTAATCCTTGGAGTCTATAAAGTACACCAGTTATGGGTGTAATTTTCTCCTTTACATGATTTATGTGGAGATCCCACGAAAGTTGGGAATCTACGATCAGGCCCAGATATTTTGTGCTCATTTTCTTTTCGAGGCAGTTATCACCAACTTTGATATTGAGGCTGATATTTTTCTTGTTGCCAAAAAGTATATAATGAGTTTTTTTTACGTTAAGAGTTAGTTTGTTTATTCTTAACCAGCTTGTGAGTTTAGAAATATCAGCATTCATTTCCGTTTCAAGCTCCGCTAGGTTCAGTTTGTTGTAAAAAATTACTGTATCGTCCGCATAGAGTTGCAGAGTTCCTTTAATACCCCACTTTGTTATGTCATTCACATATATAAGAAATAGAAACGGTCCAAGAATTGATCCCTGTGGCACTCCACATGTTATTTTACCAAACTCACTCGTTTCTCCTCCCAGTTCTACTGCCGAGAAGCGATTTGATAGGTAAGATCGGAGAAGTTCCAGAGGAGTACCAACAATACCCAAATGTTTCAGTTTTTCGATCAATACGCTATGATCCACCGTGTCAAACGCCTTCTTTAGATCAATAAATATTGCCGCCGTAAAATCCCCATGATCAATATGTTTCTGTATATTTGATATAAAATCAAAAGCTGCACATTTAGTGTTAGATCTTCGTCTGAAACCGTATTGTTTTGACGTGAGAATTTTGTTGTGTTCGAGATATTTCAATAGTCTTTCTTTAATGATACATTCAAATATTTTAGAGATAGCTGGAAGTATAGAGATTGGACGATAATTTTGGACATTTTTTTTGCATTCGTCTTTATGAAGAGGAATTATTTTCGCAATTTTTAGTTTGTCTGGAAAGATATCTTTTGAGAGAGAGAGATTTATTAGGCTCTTTCATAGGCTCTTTTCCATATTTCAGGTACCATGCCTTCGTTCATTGATTTATTATATATAATGCAGAGAGGTTTTGCAAGTGTTTCCGCGCAGTTAACTATAAAGTATGAGGGAATGTCATCACACCCCGCGCTTGTGTTTATGTCAAGAGCTTTTATTTCTTTTAAGATTATTTCTCGTGAGAATTTGACCGTGGTGATATTTATATTATTTGTATTTTCTGGTAGGTTATTATCATTTATGTAAACTGATTGGAAACATTGCATATTTCTTGGCCATTATCTGCTTTTTGTCATCTAGGTGCATCGTCCTTGGAAGAGACGATTGTGTTTTTTTCATGTTATTGAAATGATTCCAGAAGAGTTTAGGATTGCCATTCATGTTACTTTCAGCAGTATGTATATAATTAATGTAGAGTTGTTGTGCAATTCGTTTTTATCTAGATCTTAAGATTGAAAACGTTTGGTAGTCACGTGGATTTTGAAATTTTTATGATATTTATTTTTTTCTTTAATTATTTTTATGAGAGATGACGTATACCATGGTGGATAATTACAGTTTTTAGCCGGTTTAGTTGGTACATAATTTATTTTAATATTGTTCAATATGTCGTATCGTAGATACACAACTAAATCGTAGATACACAACTAAACTGTTTTTTTAATAAATCTATTAATTTGAAAGATTTAAAATTTTAATCATTTATCATGTGTAGCTGGGAATTTTGATAAGATCAATATAATAATAAAAACCCCATATGTCCGCTTTAGGGGCCGATGCTTCATAAAGGATCATGTGCACGAAGAAGTCAATGGAAACGTTTTTAATTTCATCAATATTTACGTACGTAATAATAAGTGTAACTAACAACATGTACCTAATAAAATAGGTATAAAATTGAGAAATCGAGAACTTATTTCGAGAAATAAATTAAGTTAAAATTCCAAATTAAACATGCTACATTTTTAATATATTCAATGGAACTAACTGGCCATATGAGTAATCTCCGCATATTGCAAACATTCCTTCTTTACATCTTGGAGGTCGAAATCTATATCCGTGTGCGGCATTTCACATTCGCCTTCTTCCTGGGGCTCTGGTTCCGTCTTGATGGAAACAGTCTCAGGATTTAGTAGATCCATGGCCCTGCTGTGGTAGCGGCAGGTAATTTGTTCAAAAATCCCTGAAATAGAACATATTTATGTTGGAAACAAGCTGGTTTCCGGCAAGGGTTATGCCATTTAATTAAAAAAAATGTTTCTCCCAGCATATCCTTTCCCATTTATCCCGCCTCCCCTTCCCTTCTCGCGTTCCCTCTCTGTACGCGCCTCGCGAATTTATTATTCGCGAGGCGCGTAGGCATAGTTCAAAATACGCACCCGACCCGCTCGCCCGCAGGAACCACAGATCGCGGCAGCACGCGTCTGCTCTGGTTACCGTGCGTGCGAAAGAGATGAAGCTATATTCGAAAACTCCCTCGTCGATCTCTCTCCACGACAGTGTTTTGTTTTTAAAATGTGTCAAAAGTGTGTTGTTTATTTTTACTCTTTAGTACTTGTTGATCAACCGAAGGTACAATACTGATGTCATTAGTGTCGCATCAATAAATCTATCACAGTTCATCGATCGCTTTTCTGGGTAAGTATTTTACATAACTATCTTATGCTTTTTAAGTTACTATATTTATTTTTTAAACTCAATTTAATACGTGCAATCACTTACGTCGTCAATTCGTCATTATTCAAACTTACTTAAAATTTTTACGTCGTTATGCGTGTCATGATTTGTTTATTACACGATGGCAGCCATCATATGACTGAGAAGTAAAACAGCCTTTTTATTTCAGCTTTTATTTAAATACAATGCAATGTAGCAGTTTAAAACGAATAAGCAGCCAGCAAGATAAATTTCAGTTGTGATTTCATCTGCTGAAGCATTTTGATGGAAACCATTCTCGTGTTCAGAGTGCAGTTTTAAAATTCTGGTTGCAGACTATATCCAGCCAGAATTTAAGGAAAACCATTCTGTTCCCACGATTCTGGGTGTAGCTATAATTAAATTTCTTAATTAGTTACAGTAAAACCAGTCCTTTGATTCGAATATGGCCCCCCCCCCCCCCCCCCCCAGCAAGGTTAAAATAAATATAGATACCTAAGTGGGCGGGGGCGGCATTTTTCAGTTTTTGCCCCGCCTAAAAAAAAAACGAAGATCCGGGGCTGACTTATTTTAGCTATTTATTTTTATGAAAATAATAGATTGTTTATTTGTTTAATAGGACATATCTACACAGTACATTACAATACAAGTTATATGTTAAATTTTTACATGGATATGTATGCAATTTAAAAACTTTACGCTGGTAATCTTATTAAAGGACGTGAAACGGCTCCGCCAATGTTATTTGTGTTATTGAATGTAAGCCTTAAGAAGAAGTACTCGACTGATTTGTTCAATAAGCGAGACAAGAAACAATGGATATTACCATGACTGACTTTTAGATTAGAAGAAGAAAAGCGAGTAGCTGCTATCGCATATTAGGAAGGCCGCACACATCAGACAAAAATCGGATCAGACAAAAATCGATACGAAAACCGGATTGGGTATAATACCGGGACCACACCCATTGTCGGACCGGATTGGACGGCCGGCGCGGAGTAATGAAAATAGGCCACGCCTTTCCGCGTCGGCCGACCAATCGATTTTGTCGGATCAGACAATCGGATGAAAAAATCTGATATTTATGGCCAGCCTTAACCGTACACTGTTACTGTCTTACTCTAGTACTGCTCAAGCCAAAGTAGCAATTATTTTTCTACAGAAACTATCAAAATCCAAATTATCTTATCAAAAAAATCCAAAAACCTTCTAATTGTCGTTTTAAATGTTCATCGAACAAAACGTAAAATGAATTCCCTTACATAAGTAGGTGTGTGGATTAGCACGGATAGGGTAAGCTAGGCCGCGTTAGACTCAGAAAGAACAGATATCGATCAGTTTGACTGTCAGCCGCTAATAAATGAATAGTGTGATTAATATCAGCATTAGTACTTACCAATAACTATCGCAAGTATGGGATGATAAATTTAACTGCGCGGGTTAAACAGAGTAAGGGATATTATGTAGTATTAGAAATTGGAAACAGGATGAAACGACTGACGCTGAAGAAAGCACGTGTCAATAAAAAAACAAAATATTTAGGTTATACATAGACAACAATGAAGTCATAGACAATTGTTAAAATTTCCTTTCTTGGCTTTTAGATTTATTTTACTTAAGCGTTGATGACACGTGGAGAGTTTACAAGCTACTATCTACTAAGTTTAAAAGCGGGTTAATCGGCGAGTGAGATTGTCATGATGACACACAAAACTGTCCACTCGCTCAGAAGCGTAGGAAACTGCGGCCGCTGCTAGCGCCAGTAACAAGAATAACGACTCCAGATACTAATATCTACAGCCTGTATGTCGGACGAATATCTACAGCTCATATGTTGAACTAATATCTACGAACTTCAGAGTGTTGACTAATATCTCAGAGCGTAGGTTGAACTAATATCTACAGAGCTTAGGTTGGATTAATCAGCTAAATGTGTCCAATTGTCCGATATTAGGGATTTTTACATACATAGGTACTTACATAAATTAAGTTTTTTAAACTGCATACGCAATATTACGTTATTCCAATATGCTATACATAATTGCAAATCCAACCTCTGCCAGTGCTGTAGATATTCGTCAACACTTTGGTTCTCACAGATATTCGTCAACAGTTTGAGCTGTAGATATTCGTCAACACTTTCCTTCTCATAGATATTATTAGTTCGATTTTTTCAGTTTTTGGAATTCCTGTAGATATTAGTAGACGCCTCCTGTACAACCTTTAAAGAGAATATATGTCAAAATTTTCAATCTTATAAAAAATATACCAAAATTTGGCTAAAAAACACTAAAACGGATTTTTTTCTTATAAGTTTAAATAAAGTCGTTAAGTATATCTATCATTGGACAGTTTTTAGAGAAGATTTATAATATTGTTTGCTATTTTATTTTGTTTGTATTTTATGTTTTCAATTTGCACTGTAACATCTATTCTTACAAAACTTACAAATACAATAATAACAGTGCAGACTGTTATTATGCTGTAGTTTTTAAATACATTTATTCAGTTACTTTTATTTAAATCCCTAATTTATGTATACTTAAAATATTCACTATAACCATAGAAATAAAAATAAAAGTAAAAAATCAATATTATACCCACGCACAGGCATTGCCTTTGTGGGATTTTTTTTTGTTCATACATTTATTAAGCTTTTTTATATACTTTTCATTATTTCATGTATCTATTATATGTATTGTATCAAAAAATTTCAATAAAAAAAAATTTAAAAAAACTTGTGGCCTAAATCATGCATCCTATTGGCAAGCGAGTGTGATTGATAGTTGTTTGTGTATTTGTTGCAAAATAATGTTATATTTTGTCTAGTATTCCTTGTCGGTACATGAAGTTTAATAGTAGCAACGATGGCAGGGCTGTCAATTAGTACAATAATTCTGTACAATAAAATTAGGTCTGAAATGATGCTTCTGTCAGACAGCGTAATTAAATTTAGTCGATTCATTAAACTTAATTAATGTTTTCTATTGGAATTTTAAGTACCTACTTACCAAGAAATTTGTGTTGAACACGTTCTATTTTGTTAGAGTGAACTTTATAGAAAGGGGAAAATTATGTTTATTGATATTTAGCAAAAAAATAATATTTTTTTACCACTTCGTAAAATTACGATTACGCTAAATAAACTTTAATTCAAACAAAGATTTTATTCATTGATAAAATATAACAAGTAATAAGGGATTCCATAAATTTTAATCATGACAATGACTGACAAACACTTAATGCGAATAATGTCCTTGCATCTCCTTGGAATGTTTGAGTAAGTCAGGTTTGTGTTGTTATTCTTAATTTAAGCACGATTCCAGGTTCCATCAGTCGAGCATATCACGTCGAAGGCTTTGGAAATATTGGGATTTATTCTTAGAGTAAGTTCAGTTTTCAAAAATCCACAAACATTTAAGACTCTCTACATATCCTATGTTAGAAGACTCCAGATACCTACTAATATCTACAGCCTGTATGTCTGACGAATATCTACAGCTCATATGTTGAAATAATATCTACGAACTTCAGAGTGTTGACTAATATCTACAGAGCGTAGGTTGGACTAATCAGCTAAATGTGTCCAATAGTCCGATATTACCCATTTTTACATACACACTTACAAATATTAAGTTTTTTAAACTGCATACGCAATATTACATTATTACAATATGCTACACATAATTGCAAAGCCAACCTCTGCCAGTGCTGTAGATATTCGTCAGCACTTTGATTCTCATAGATATTAGTCAACAGTTTGTGCTGTAGATATTCGTCAACACTTTGGTTTTCATAGATATTAGTTCGATTTTTTCAGTTTTTGGAATTCCTGTAGATATTAGTAGACGCCTCCTGTTAGAAGCCATCTGGATGACTCCAGATACTAATATCTACAGCCCGTATGTTTGACGAATATCTACAGCTCATATGTTGAACTAATATCTACGAACTTCAGAGTGTTGATTAATATCTACAGAGCGTAGGTTGAACTAATATCTACAGAGCGTAGGTTGGACTAATCAGCTAAATGTGTCCAATATTCCGATATTAGGGATTTTTACATACATACTTACATAAATTAAGTTTTTTAAACTGCATACGCAATATTACGTTATTCCAATATGCTATACATAATTGAAAATCCAACCTCTGACAGTACTGTAGATATTCGTCAACACTTTGGTTCTCATAGATATTAATCAACAGTTTGAGCTGTAGATATTCGTCAATACTTTGATTTCCATAGATATTAGTTCGATTTTTTCAGTTTTTGGAATTCCTGTAGATATTAGTAGACGCCTCCATCTGCATTATACTTCTACAGTGTGGAACCCTCATTGTTCTACATTTAAAGCAAATATACAAAGAGTTCAGAAAAAGTTTACAAAATTTGTCTCTTTACGTGCGAAATGATGAAAACTATGTCACCGTAAACCTTTAATCTCTCGATCAACACCGAGATATCAGAGACCAATTGATACTCTATAAGATTAATCGTAACTTCATTGGTAGCTCATATTTACTACAAAATATTTCAGATGTCCATTATGAGTTACTCTATCTCCGGATACATATTATATCCTTAAGAGCAACACAAATTTCTTGAAAATGTATTTATAAGAACAAGCTGTAGCACATTTAACAGATTATGCCCATATATCGATGTGTTTAATATGAAACTTGCTAAATTCACAGCATTCATAAAAAAATAACACTCCCTTGAAAGCCACATATTTAACTAATAACTTAAGATATCATTGATGTCTGTGTTTCTCTTTTTTTCTTTTTTTAGTTCACCACATTTTCTCTCCTACTTTTAGCAGCTCGAATTTAAATAAAAACACTTCGTGAAAAAAAATATTGATATCCAAAGGGTAACAATTATTAAAAGCAATAATTATCAGCCTGAAACACTCATCTACATTGAAAAAATCTTACGAGAAAAGATACTTGCCGCCAACGGGACTTGAACTCGTGTCCTTCTGATTGCCAGTCAGGTGCTCTGACGTCAGATTCAGCTCTGAGGTCTAATTGTTACCCTTTGTGCTAGGGATAAAAATCTTGTCTTAAACGTTAGTATATCAATTAAAAAATAATAATTATTGATATCCATTAAAATTTAAATGTAAACCCTCGAAAAATTTCATCAATACACATTGCAGATATAAGTAAGAAGATGCACTTTATCAGAATTGTTTATATCTGTTATAGCTATTGTTGTGTATTTTTGAATTATGATTCTAAATTTCATTTTGTCAATATTTTATTGGTCAATGACATACATATTATTAACACAATCATTAATGAATTTATAAAGATTGTTTATAACGCTAATAAAAAATAAATAAAAATAACTAAAGACTAGGTACTTCTCAGTTTACTCTTGATAAAGTTCATGCATGAAAATATTGTTCGCATGAATATGTAGAAAGGGAAAGAACACTATTTCAGGCGTTGAAGATGACCATGTTTTCCTTCTCCAGATCTTTCAAAGCAGACCACTTGTCATGTGAACTTAGCTCACATTTCTTCTTCTCACAAAACACAAAGACATTTAAATTTAGAACTCGACATATCCTTGTTTTTAAATCCAACAATTGTATTTAAAAGTTGCCAATGTCAATGTAGAAAGGAGAAAATTCAAAACTATTATCGAAGCATTGAGAGGGTGTTTGACCAAAGCTAAGATCACTCTGCTGTTTTTAAATTCCTGAAACCTGCTGAGAAACGCTTCCCTCATATTAAAAATGATTGTTTTGAAATAATTTTTGTCTATCGAGGAATTATTTTCTTGGCGATAGTTCAGCAGACTCGGAAAGTGAAACTAAGTTTCCCTTTCAAAATCTAGAGTAAAAAGGGATAATTTGTTTTCGAATGAAATGACTTCTTCTAACAACGAAAAGGAGCCCACCATGCCGACCTCTGGTCTTAACCGATAACTGCTAGTTTCGAGCAAGAAAAAATTTTGTGATTGATGTTGTGATATTGCAAATCAATTCGTAATGCACGGTCCAAAAAAAAGTGTCTTGTTAAAGTTACTTCCAGAAAAGGCATAATAGCAGACAAAATAAGAAAAACTTTATTCTGCAAAGTTAGTTTGCACGTACTTCTTCAAATCTATCATTTGAGAAGACGAATAGCTGCTCTGAGATCAAAATAAAGGGTTTTCTCAACAGTAAGTCAGCAGGTGGCTCGTTAGATTGCCCTTTCGAGAATATGAACTCGAAACAAGAAAAATATTTTTATTCACCGTGAGTCAGCATGTGCATCGTCAGATTGCTCCTTTGAGAAAATGAATAGTAGCACTTCGAACATAAAAAACTTTTCTCTCGAAACAAGAAAAAGGTTTTTCTCCAATAAGAGTCAGCTTATGCCTCGTGAGTTTGCACTTTTGAGAACATGAATAGTTGCACTCGGAACAGGAAAAAGGTTTTTCTCCAACGTGAGTCAGCATGTGTCTGAGCAAAACTCCCTTTCGAGAACATGAATAGTTGCACTCGGAACAAGAAAAAGGTTTTTCTCCACTGTGAGTCATCATGTGTTTGGGCAAATCTCCCTTTCGAGAACATGAATAGTTGCACTCGGAACACGAAAAAGGTTTTTCTCCGCTGTGAGTCCGCATGTGGCTTGTCAGATGGCCCTTTTGCGAAAATGAATAGTTGCACTGGGAACAGGAAAAAGGTTTTCTCCGCTGTGAGTCAGCATGTGCCTTTTCAGATCGCCCTTTCGAGAACATGAATAGTTGCACTCGGAACAGGAAAAAAGTTTTTCTCCACTGTGAGTCAGCATGTGCCTTGTCAGATGGCCCTTTCGAGAACATGAATAGTTGCACTCGGAACAGGAAAAAGGTTTTTCTCCGCTGTGAGTCAGCATGTGGCGTGTCAGATGGCCCTTTTGCGAAAATGAATAGTTGCACTCGGAACAGAAAAAAGGTTTATCTCCACTGTGAATCAGCATGTGTCTTGTCAGTTGGCCCTTTTGAGAAAATGAATTAGTGCATTCGGAACAAGAAAAAGGTTTTTCTCCATTGTGAGTCAGCATGTGTTTGGGCAAATCTCCCTTTCGAGAAGATGAATAGTTGCACTCGGAACAGGAAAAAGGTTTTTCTCCGCTGTGAGTCACCATATGCCTCGTGAGTGCGCTCTTTAGAGAACATGAATAGTTGCACTGGGAACAGGAAACAGGTTTTTCTCCACTGTGAGTCAGCATGTGCCTTTTCAGATCGCCCTTTCGAGAAAATGAATAGTTGCACTCGGAACAAGAAAAAAGTTTGTCTCCACTGTGAGTCAGCATGTGGATCGTTAGACTGCCCTTTCGAGAACATGAATAGTTGCACTCGGAACAGGAAAAAGGTTTTTCTCCAGTATGATTGCGAAGATGACTTACAAAATTATTCTTATGTGAGCAGGAGTAGTTACATTGAGAACAAGAGAATCGTTTATCCACAGGATGCATCTTCAGATCTGTCGACAAATTTGAAAGAGAATACGGATAAAAAAGGCTCATTAAGACGTCTACGTTCGCCAAGTGGAAAAAACGGATACCGCTAAATGTTAAATCTTACTATGAAAATCGGTTTTACCTGCTGCCTGGTTCGTTCTTTCAACGCGTTCTAGGCATTCCTTTTTAACATCCGACAGGTCTATGTCAATTTCCATACAGGGAAAACTCCTTTCATCTTCCTCTCGTGATCCAAAATCCGCCTTTATGGCCACTCTTTTCACATTAGTGCTGCCTGCAATAACAAAATGACAATACATTCATTGATCATTGATTTATTTATTTAATTACGGAATTCCTCCTTGTGACTTTACTTCTACTGAGACAGCATAATAAGAATAAGTAAATTAATTTTATAAAAAGGAATATGAATCCAAAATTATATAAAACAAAAAATGTACATATATACTCAAAACAATTTTTTTAATATAAGATGATAAATTACAAAACAAAAAAACTATCAATACATAGGTGGTCATGGAGAGAGGTTGTACATATAAATCAAATCAGAACAGAAATATAAACAATAAAAACATAACATTATTCAAGAACCATCAGAGAAATACTCTTTTATGGACCTTTTATATTCAGTAAGTTTGAATTGTAAATGTCCACATTGGATAATACGCTATTATAACTATTGTATAGTCTGTTCAGGCAAGAATTCTGCTTACAGTTTGTCTTGCATTGATCCACCCTGAACAGGACAGAAGAGCGTGTTGAACGTGCAGGTACATTGAAATGAATTTTATTTAGCAACTCTGGGCATTGAATATTATTGTTGACTACTTTATACAGGAATAGTTGCATCCATATGATGGCTTCGTAAACTCAATGAATCAATTTTAAAGTGTGAAGCTGCCTCTGCATAATTATTAAATCTTACAAACGACTTGTAACAAAGATATTTTAGGAATTTGTTTTGATTAGCCACGATTTTTTTTATGTGGATTTTGTAAAATGGAGACCAAACAACTGATGCAAACTCCAGATGACTCCGTACATAGGCAAAGTAGAGTTGCTTAATGATATTGATGCTATTAAAAAGTTTTGTGTTTCTTATGATGAAACCTAACATTTTAGAAGCTTGATTTGTGATTTGTTGTATATGAAGGTTATATTGTAGTTTACTATCAAGGGTTATGCCAAGATCACGAATATCTGAGACTGTTGCAATGTTGTTGTTATTTATAGAATAATTAAATAATATTTTATTTTTATTTCTTGAAAAGGTAATTTGATGACATTTCGAGACATTTAGAAATAGTTGATTATGTTGGCAATAGGTAAATATATTGTTTAAATCATGTTGTAAATTGACACAATCGTTTAGACTTTTTATTGGCTTGTATAGCTTGGCATCATCAGCAAATAATTCTATTTCAGAGTATTTAACAACATTGATCAAATAATTGATGTATAAAATGGAAACGATGGTCCGAGATGAGAACCCTGTTGGATCCCAGAGGAAATTTCACTGAAATCTGATTCGAAACCCTTTATTGCTACTGCCTGTGATCTCTTGAGTATATAAGATGTAACCCAACGAAATAAATTACCACGTATTCCTAATGACCAAAGTTTTCAAAGAAATAATTTTGATTAATTTTATCAAATGCTTTGGCAAAGTCTGTATATATGATATCTACTTGAGTGCGGTTGTCCATGTGATCCACAATGAATTCAATAAGAAGAACGAGGTTACTTTCCACATTTCTGCCTTTTGTAAAACCATGTTGCTTTGTTGTAATGATGTGATTCAGTTGTGGACTTAGATATTTGTAAACAATTTTTTCCATTAACTTACTGAATATTGTTAGTTTTGAAATCAGCCGATAATTTTAAACATTATTTTTTTCACCATTGTGTTTTATTGTTTTTATTTCTTGCTATAGCAATCCCGATGAGTTACAGAACTCATTTTAGGACAGGAGGAACATACAAATCATGGGTGGGAGGTAATAGTTAAAATTTTACATAGGAATTTCGATATTAAAATATAAGATTCTCATACAATGTAGAAGAAAAATAAAAGACAGGTTGAGTAGAATAAACAGCAATGGAAAACAATTAAAGAAAAAGCGAACAAGGTTATACAGATATGGATGATTACAACTTAATGGAAAATAAAAGAAGAGAAAAGAGACAAGACAATTGAAACATGACAAGAAAATTACAAAGTTTCATCCTTATACATACTTAAAAAATATTCTTTTAAAGCATTACTCTGATTTTTTTTATTTTGCTGAATTCCCTTGTACATATCTGGTAGCGAATTATATAGTGTATAGGCAACATAGTTCAGAGATTTTATCCCATATTTTGTAGTGTGTGTTTGAGGTATGCGGATTTTATTGCTATTTCGAGTATTGTGAGTGTGGATGTCTTGATTGTAAAGTGGCTTGATGTTAGTGTGAGTTGATTGTTGGGTAATTTGTAGGATGGTGCTTGTGATTTCATGTTTAGGAAGGACTGTGATTGGAAGAATACCGGAAACTGAATAGATGTCTCTGACATGGGTGTCCCATGGAAGTCCAAAAGCATTTCTGAGAGCTCGGTTTTGAACCACCTGCAGATCAGCTATCAATTTCTTTGAGGCAAATCCCCAGATACAGCAGAGATAAGAAAGGTGTGAATGTACCATGGCGTAGTACACTGATGTTAATAAAGGTACGGGTAGTAATCCTTGGAGTCTATAAAGTACACCAGTTATGGGTGTAATTTTCTCCTTTACATGATTTATGTAGAGATCCCACGAAAGTTGGGAATCTACGATCAGGCCCAGATATTTTGTGCTCATTTTCTTTTCGAGGCAGTTATCACCAACTTTGATATTGAGGCTGATATTTTTCTTGTTGCCAAAAAGTATATAATGAGTTTTTTTTACGTTAAGAGTTAGTTTGTTTATTCTTAACCAGCTTGTGAGTTTAGAAATATCAGCATTCATTTCCGTTTCAAGCTCCGCTAGGTTCAGTTTGTTGTAAAAAATTACTGTATCGTCCGCATAGAGTTGCAGAGTTCCTTTAATACCCCACTTTGTTATGTCATTCACATATATAAGAAATAGAAACGGTCCAAGAATTGATCCCTGTGGCACTCCACATGTTATTTTACCAAACTCACTCGTTTCTCCTCCCAGTTCTACTGCCGAGAAGCGATTTGATAGGTAAGATCGGAGAAGTTCCAGAGGAGTACCAACAATACCCAAATGTTTCAGTTTTTCGATCAATACGCTATGATCCACCGTGTCAAACGCCTTCTTTAGATCAATAAATATTGCCGCCGTAAAATCCCCATGATCAATATGTTTCTGTATATTTGATATAAAATCAAAAGCTGCACATTTAGTGTTAGATCTTCGTCTGAAACCGTATTGTTTTGACGTGAGAATTTTGTTGTGTTCGAGATATTTCAATAGTCTTTCTTTAATGATACATTCAAATATTTTAGAGATAGCTGGAAGTATAGAGATTGGACGATAATTTTGGACATTTTTTTTGCATTCGTCTTTATGAATAGGAATTATTTTCGCAATTTTTAGTTTGTCTGGAAAGATATCTTTTGAGAGAGAGAGATTTATTAGGCTCTTTCATAGGCTCTTTTCCATATTTCAGGTACCATGCCTTCGTTCATTGATTTATTATATATAATGCAGAGAGGTTTTGCAAGTGTTTCCGCGCAGTTAACTATAAAGTATGAGGGAATGTCATCACACCCCGCGCTTGTGTTTATGTCAAGAGCTTTTATTTCTTTTAAGATTATTTCTCGTGAGAATTTGACCGTGGTGATATTTATATTATTTGTATTTTCTGGTAGGTTATTATCATTTATGTAAACTGATTGGAAACATTGCATATTTCTTGGCCATTATCTGCTTTTTGTCATCTAGGTGCATCGTCCTTGGAAGAGACGATTGTGTTTTTTTCATGTTATTGAAATGATTCCAGAAGAGTTTAGGATTGCCATTCATGTTACTTTCAGCAGTATGTATATAATTAATGTAGAGTTGTTGTGCAATTCGTTTTTATCTAGATCTTAAGATTGAAAACGTTTGGTAGTCACGTGGATTTTGAAATTTTTATGATATTTATTTTTTTCTTTAATTATTTTTATGAGAGATGACGTATACCATGGTGGATAATTACAGTTTTTAGCCGGTTTAGTTGGTACATAATTTATTTTAATATTGTTCAATATGTCGTATCGTAGATACACAACTAAATCGTAGATACACAACTAAACTGTTTTTTTAATAAATCTATTAATTTGAAAGATTTAAAATTTTAATCATTTATCATGTGTAGCTGGGAATTTTGATAAGATCAATATAATAATAAAAACCCCATATGTCCGCTTTAGGGGCCGATGCTTCATAAAGGATCATGTGCACGAAGAAGTCAATGGAAACGTTTTTAATTTCATCAATATTTACGTACGTAATAATAAGTGTAACTAACAACATGTACCTAATAAAATAGGTATAAAATGGAGAAATCGAGAACTTATTTCGAGAAATAAATTTAGTTAAAATTCCAAATTAAACATGCTACATTTTTAATATATTCAATGGAACTAACTGGCCATATGAGTAATCTCCGCATATTGCAAACATTCCTTCTTTACATCTTGGAGGTCGAAATCTATATCCGTGTGCGGCATTTCACATTCGCCTTCTTCCTGGGGCTCTGGTTCCGTCTTGATGGAAACAGTCTCAGGATTTAGTAGATCCATGGCCCTGCTGTGGTAGCGGCAGGTAATTTGTTCAAAAATCCCTGAAATAGAACATATTTATGTTGGAAACAAGCTGGTTTCCGGCAAGGGTTATGCCATTTAATTAAAAAAAATGTTTCTCCCAGCATATCCTTTCCCATTTATCCCGCCTCCCCTTCCCTTCTCGCGTTCCCTCTCTGCCTCCTCCACCTTCCCTCTCGCAATTCCACTCCCTTCCCTTCCCTCTTCCCCCATCCCGCGAACCCCCCGCCCGAGTTCCCCTCCCCCCTCCCAAGTTCTCCTCCCCCCTCCCGAGTTCCCCTCCCCCCCTCGTGTTCCATACATTCTGTCCCAGCACATTTAGTTATAAAACAGCTCGCCTGCCACCTATTGAAATTTTTTAAACAAATTTCATAATGCCAGATCTCACGAGTAGTTATATACAAACCTTTTCCTGACAATAACGAACACAAAAAAAGAAGTACTTATCAGAATTGGTGCAGTCGTTCGGAAGTTATGCGCGTACATACACTTCAGCTATTTATTTTGAATATATATATATATATATAGATTGTTTATTTGTTTAATAGGACATACCTACACAGTTCATTACAATACAAGTTATAAGATGTTAAATTTGTACATGGATATTAGGCCAGTGCAATTAGCGATCCGCGATCGGAATTATTCCGGTAGTCCCAATTTTTTTATATGTTTTATATACTCATCTAGTGACGTAAAATCTGAGTTTTCGACCTTGGGTCATTTGAGCTTTCGCCGCCATTTTGAAAAAATCAGCCGAAATCGAGCCAAAATCTAGTTTTTCTCAAATATCTCGTTTCCAATAAAAAATTTTACTAAAGTGTATTTACAAATTTAGTAGAACGTAAAATTACCTACAATTTTTATTCAAACAATTTTCTTCTATCTCGAATGAATATCGAGATATGCAGGCACAAAAATGTATACAAGTTTATAAAAACCGTTAAATTGCTCGACTTGGTTCGGTTTTTTGTGCATATCACTTTTCCAGTACAATTTTATGAAAAAATTATTGAGATCAATTTTGTAGAATATAAAATTTCTTAAAAGACGCAGGTATATATTTAATGTGTAATTAGGTATCCCGGTTCTAATCCAAAAAATTAGATCATAAATTGAATTGGTAGAATAGTGTTTTAATCTAGGCATACCTTGATTATTCTTTGTTTTAACAATTATTATTGAAATAATATGTGACGTACATAACAGCAAAATTAACCACCAATTTAAACCCAACATATAAATAAAATTATTAATTAATTACATAGTTGTGGTAAAAAAAGAAAAAAAAATGTATTTTCTTAAAATTTATAATTATTGACTTTAGTTTCTTGCTGCAACTTACGGGCCCCGAACGGCTTCAATATATCTTCCATAGTCTCATTAGCCGAATTTGTGGCGACTGGGGCATCAAATTCCTCGTCATCATCATGAACGAAGGCTTCCACTGTATTCTCGCTCGTGCTTTCATTACAGTGAGTAGGGAGCATTTCAAACCCGATTTTATACATGCGCACTTCCAGCGAAACCTTTTTTGCATTGGCGTGATTTAAAGCTCAGTAACGCCTGAGGTGCAGCCTCCTTTAACATAAGTACTAGAGTTAATAACCTAACAGCGTCCTTCTTCCACCCCCATTCAGTTGGATCTTTATGGTGAGAAAGCCAAGTCTGTACTTTGAAGTATGTTCTTGAAACATGTTGCTGAATTGCATCTTTGGTGGGTGGTAGCCTAGATAAATTGAATTTGTTCTTTTTCACTCCTTTGACAAAAATAATGTACCTTAAATTTTCCATATTTGATTTCTCATTGCTGCCATACAGTGCAAAGAATTGTTCGGCAGCTCAAGTGATTGTTTCTCCTTTGCTTTTGGATCTTGAAATAAACGAACAAGTTTTATTCGCTGAGTGGTTCTTGAGAAGAATATTACAAAATTTGTATATACCTTCTACGAATGGAGCACCAGTTGTGTCGCAGCCACTTATGGCACGAATGAATAAAATGTTTTCAACTATTTCAATGTGTTTAAAACATTCGTCAGAGTACAACGCTTTAGGTGATTTTTACCTTTTCCAACTTTTTGGTAATACACGTTTGGAGGTGAGAGAGTCGATATCCTGACCAATGATTACGACTGCATGATGTTAAGATGATAACGAGTTTGCTGTGGTTATTATGTGAACATCAGCATCCTGTGCAGCTTGTACTGTCGTTATTTGCGTTCAATCAAATGAGGCTCTGAGTAGGGAAATAAAACGGAACTTGTTCTTCTCATTTCCCAGAAACATTTCCTTAGTGCTTTTCTTTTCAACCGAATCTGGGTATCCTCGAATTCCACTGCTGCATTGGCTCCATAATGATTTTGTACATATTCTTGGAAATATTCTTTAAGTTAAATTTCACACTTTTTGGCAATACACATATGATGGAATAGCATTCACACCCTGATTTTTTATGCTATTGGTCACCGCCGCAGGAAAAACTATCGCATCCTTACGTTTTAAATGTAGGTTTCCAAAGTTCTGGTTGATAACTTCAGACATAGCAAATTTCCCCATCTTTTCCCATTCTTTTCATCGTGCCACTGCTTGTAGACATAATTACGTTTGTTTTAGGAAATGGTTCATGGCAAGCAAACCAATCCATGAGAGTTTGGACGTCTTTGTCATCCCTTTTAATTCGTGTAGGCCTCATCTCTATATGTTGCTCTGACGTTCCTGATTCAAGTCCACAGAATGACTCGATACCCTCACAAATGTTATGCAGATAAACAAATCCGTAATCCTATTAGAGCTATAATCCTGTGAAGCCTAGGTTATGACCGACTATAGTTTCATGGGGGCTGGCGACTATAGACAATTCATGAGAAAAAAACAACAAAGATTTCAATACAAATGAAATAACTCTTAAATAACTCCAAAGAAATGACTCTTAAAATATCATTTTGTTTAAGATATCTGTATAAAGAGCTAAGTTATCTGAAAAAAATATCTAAGAATCTAAACCACATTTTTGGAGTTGACGACCTCGATTTAGAACTACATGTTGCCCTAATACTGATCCAGACAGACACGACATAGCTGACACCTGATGTTCTGGAGTACTGGAGTGGCCTGGGGGGGGGGGGTCAACCCCCACTCTCGTTTATTTATAGTTATAATATGTAAAAATGTAATGTGAACAAAAGTCGAATAACGTGGTAATATGGTGATGAATTTTCTGTTTTCACCTACCGATATTTATTTCAATATATTTTATATCAGTAAAAAAAACACAAAAAACATAAAAATCACACATCTTTTAGAAATTTTGTTCTCTACAAAATTGGTATCAGTAATTTTTTCACAAAATTGTATTGGAAAAGAGATACGCACAAAAAACCGAACCGTGTCGAGCAATTTAACGGTTTTTATAAACTTGTATACATTTTTGTGCCTGCATATCTCGATATTCATTCAAGATAGAAGAAAATTGTTTGAATAAAAATTGTAGGTAATTTTACGTTCTACTAAATTTGTAAATAAACTTTAGTAAAATTTTTTATTGGAAACGAGATATTTGAGAAAAACTAGATTTTGGCTCGATTTCGGCTGGTTTTTTCAAAATGGCGGCGAAAGCTCAAGTGACCCAAGGTCGAAAACTCAGATTTTACATCACAAGATGAGTGTATAAAACATAAAAAAAAATTGGGACTACCGGAATAATTCCGATCGCGACCCCCTTTTTTGCGCTAATTGCACTGGCCTATATGTACCTATTACGTAAGTCATAGAATGTCAGTTGGTAGTTACGCTTGACATTTGTAATAACGGGTTTTAAAACTGAATTAAAACTAGATATAGAAGAAGAAGATTTAATTCGCATGAGCTTTGAATATTTGGTTTTGCTTGGAATACTTTGCCAAAACAAAAACTCATATTTTGAAACGAGGATACAATAATGTAATTGTATTTTAAGCTTACATTTGCCATTTGAAAACGGCTGGAAATCGCCATCAATAGTGGCAAAACTCAATATTATGTACCTGTACAATATCTATTTCTAAAGATAAACCGGTATTATATTATTTTGGATTCGCAATTCCGCATTTAACAGGAAATCGGAAATACTGTTTTTATAATGTGAGTATTTTAATCAATGCAATTTAAAAACTTTACGCTGGTAATCTTATTTAAGGAACTGAAACGGCTCCGCCAATGTTATTTGTGTTATTGAATGTAAGCCTTAAGCAGAAGTACGCGACTGATTTGTTCAATAAGCGAGACAAGAAACAATGGATATTACCATGACTGACTTTTAGATAAGAAGAAGAAAAGCGAGTAGCTGCTATCGCATATTAGGGAGGCCGCACACATCAGACAAAAATCGGATCAGACAAAAATCGATATGAAAACCGGATTGGGTATAATACCGGGACCACGCCCGTTGTCGGACCGGATTGGACGGCCAGCGCGGAGTAATGAAAATAGGCCACGCCTTTCCGCGTCGGCCGACCAATCGATTTTGTCGGATCAGACAATCGGATGAAAAAATCTGATATTTACGGCCAGCCTTAACCGTACACTGTTACTGTCTTACTCTAGTACTGCTCAAGCCAAAGTAGCAATTAATTTTTCTACAGAAACTATCAAAATCCAAATTATCCTATCAAAAAAATCCAAAAGACTTCTAATTGTCGTTTTAAATGTTCATCGAACAAAACGTAAAATGAATTCCCGTAAGCTAGGCCGCGTTAGACGCCGAAAGAACAAATATCGATCAGTTTGACTGTCAGCCGCTAATAAATAAATAGTGTGATTAATATCAGCATTAGTACTTACCAAGGCTAAGGTTCGGTTTATGGGGGAAATTCCTAAAAAATAAAACTAGATATTTTTATACTCATTTTGGGTCGGGGAATCCGAATCTGAAAGAATTAGTTGTCGGCAAGCAATATTAACTGAGTTACACGACTTTAAAAATTTTTATACACACACAGGAAAATAGTCATTTTGGAAGCATTTTGATTCCTAGATAATCAAACTAGTTATTTTTATACTAACTATGGGCCGGGGAATCCGAATCTGAATGAATTAGGCGGCGGCAAGCAATAATAACTGAATTAAACGACTTTAAAATTTTCTATACACACACACATGAAAATAGTCATTTTGACACACCAAGTGAAAAGACCATAGAAAAACAAGATAACATAGATGTTTTTACCACACAAAATTAAGTGTTGCCATTAAGCAGTTATATTAATAACATAAAATAACATGTTTATATTTTAAGTACTTATTTTTTATAAATTTTACTCACTTTTGTATCACAAACCATGTTACATAAACCCAGCGTAGCTGCTAAACTACTTGAAAACAGGGATGTTTTTTTGCCGTGACGCGAGCAGGCGGTATAAAGGGGCACAAACCATGTTACACAAACCTAGCGTAGCCGTTAAACTACTTGAAAACAGGGATGTTTTTTTGCCGTGACGCGAGCAGGCGGTATAAAGGGGCACAAACCATGTTACACAAACCTAGCGTAGCCGCTAAACTACTTGAAAACAGGGATGTTTTCTTGCCGTGACGCGAGCAGGCGGTATAAAGGGGCACAAACCATGTTACACAAACCTAGCGTAGCCGCTAAACTACTTGAAAACAGGGATGTTTTCTTGCCGTGACGCGAGCAGGCGGTATAAAGGGGCACAAACCATGTTACACAAACCTAGCGTAGCCGCTAAACTACTTGAAAACAGGGATGTTTTCTTGCCGTGACGCGAGCAGGCGGTATAAAGGGGCACAAACCATGTTACACAAACCTAGCGTAGCCGCTAAACTACTTGAAAACAGGGATGTTTTTTTGCCGTGACGCGAGCAGGCGGTATAAAGGGGCACAAACCATGTCACACAAACCTAGCGTAGCCGCTAAACTACTTGAAAACAGGGATGTTTTTTTGCCGTGACGCGAGCAGGCGGTATAAAGGGGCACAAACCATGTTACACAAACCTAGCGTTAGGTTAGGTTAGGTTACGCATTTTTAAGACTACGAATTTTCATACTTTTGGTTTAAGAATACGGCCGTTGAGATGGTCGTAATTCATAATATAGGGATAAATATTTTTGAGACTTGGTAACACTGCCAGCATATGTTCCTGTATATTAGTTTCCGGTAAATTTATTTTTTTCTGTGGTTCTCATTCATTGTTGTTTTGGCGAATTCAAAAATGATGAATTTAAAGAAAATATTGGAGATCTGTGGTGAGAAAAATGTAATGTTGGACAAATTAGTGGAATGGGGTCTAATTCCGCAAAGTGGCACTTATAATTGTCCGGATTGTGGGAAAGCGCTGGTGTTGATGTCGGAAGAAGTGCGGTGAGATATTTTTTTTATTGTTACACATTTTTTTACCTGCGAATATTCTATTGTATAAAGTGTGTTAAAGAAAGGTTTTTTTTTAGTACCGAAGGTTTTCGATGGACTTGCCATGGCAAGAAGACAGCGCTAAATAAGAAGAAGGCTAAGTGTTGCAACAAAAGAGTGGGATTTCGAACCGGGACGTTTTTTGCAAGGTCCCATTTGCCAATTTGGAAAATTCTAGGATTTGTCAATTTTTGGGTGCAAGGTGCGTCGTTACGGCTTATTGGCTTAGAGCTAGAGCTGGCGCAGGAAGCCTTAGTAGACTGGTCCTCTTTCTGCCGGGAAGTTATACTTGCTTCTTACTTTGGTCGCTTAGAAAAGATCGGCGGCCCTGGTAAGATTGTTGAAATTGACGAATCCAAGTTTGGTAAGAGGAAATATCATCGTGGGCATTATGTTGAAGGACAATGGGTCTTTGGCGGCTATGAACGTGGTTCCGGCCGTGTGTTTATGGTAGCCGTCGAGTCTCGGAGTTCCGAAACTTTAATGCCCATAATAGAAAAATGGATCGAAAAGGGTACAACTATTATCAGTGACTGCTGGAAGGCATATGATTGCTTGTCAGCCTTAGGGTACGTTCACCAAACGGTGAATCATTCATTAAATTTTAAGGACCCTGTTTCTGGAGCCCATACAAATGCCATCGAGTCATCTTGGCGAGCAGCCAAGTCTTCCATGTCGTCATCTGGTAGAGTTAAAGCGCATATACCCGGCAACCTTGCTAGATACATGTTTCTGAAAAGTTGCAAAGAACGCCTGAAGGATCCTACTCTGGAGTTTTACCGCTTAGCTGGACTTATATGATCCACGTATCCGACAGGAACCCTTCGAGGCAAACGAGTTTGACAAGGATACGACGGACGAAGAAGATTTGGTTGATTTATAAGGTATGTTTTTCTGTTGTTATCTATTTTCAGGTTAATGTGTTATGTGATGAATAATCATGTGAGGAAGTTTATATAGGGATAGATTAGATATAGGGATAAATATTTTTGAGAGCTGGTAACACTGCCGGCACATGTTTTTGCACATTTCTTTTTTCTATGGTTTTCGTACTTGGTGTGTCAAAATGACTATTTTCATGTGTGTGTGTATAGAAAATTTTAAAGTCGTTTAGTTCAGTTATTATTGCTTGCCGCCGCCTAATTCTTTCAGATTCGGATTCCCCGGCCCATAGTTAGTATAAAAATAACTAGTTTGATTTTCTAGAAATCAAAATGATTCCAAAATGACTATTTTCCTGTGTGTGTATAAAAAATTTTAAAGTCGTGTAACTCAGTTAATATCGCTTGCCGCCGCCTAATTATTTCAGATTCGGATTTTCCGGCCCATAATTAGTATAAAAAAAAAAATTTTTTTTTTGGACCATCCCCCATAAACCGAATTTTTTCCCTTACCAATAACTATCGCAAGTATGGGATGATAAATTTAACTGCGCGGATTAAACAGAGTAAGGTATATTATGTAGTATTAGAAATTGGAAACAGGATGAAACGACTGACGCTGAAGAAAGCACGTGTCAATAAAAAAACAAAATATTTAGGTTATACATAGACAACAATGAAGTCATAGACAATTGTTAAAATTTCCTTTCTTGGCTTTTAGATTTATTTTACTTAAGCGTCGATGAGCGACAAATTAGAGAGTTGGTTCTGAGACGGATTCTAAGTATCCGAGAACGTACGTCAGGGTTCTCTCCAATAATAGTATTTAAGCTACCTACTTTTAATTTAACCCAGCAGACTATATTGACTTGATCTACTGGGAAAAACCATCAGAAAAACCTCTTACAAAACTGATATCTAGCGAGACAATAATTGATGCCATTGCAGACCACGAAATTATCCAATTCAACATTTTGTGCAAGTTCCGATTGATGCCCTGTCACACGCAAGCCACGGAAAGATGCATCAAAGTGGTAACCGCATCACGCTCTGGTGTTTGCGACCCTGAAAGACGTTAAGGGTGGATACAAAACAAGCTAGAATCTTGTCGTATAACGCCAGTGTTCAATTCGAAGAAGGACTATAAAACACAATAACTTTTATGATTTTTGACTTTATTTTTTAAGATTTTTTGTGATTTTTTTGTGTAGCAATGGTACTTTTATTGTTTCTTGATTAGTAGATAATATTACAAGTAATTGAAAAGTTTATTTTTTTTATATTTTAACTACTTTTATTGAGCAAAGATTAAACCCTTCTTTTTCTAGTTTCTCGCTGTTTTTGTAAAATTTGAATTGACTTGGGGCAGTACTTGCACTCGAAATATCTTAATGCTGTCATAATAACTTTTAAAAGTATCCTCATAGAGCACCCATTCCACATCCCGCTGCTAAGAAAAACAAAAAAACAAAAAATCGATCCACACTACTTTATAGAAAGGGGAAAATTATGTTTATTGATTTAGCAAAAAAAATAATATTTTTTTACCACTTCGTAAAATTACGGGTACGCTGAATAAACTTGTTTTCATACATAAATTTTTTATTCATTGATAAAATATAATATGTAATAAGGGAATCCATAAATTTAAATCATGACAATGACTGACAAACACTTATTGCGAATAATGTCCTTGCATCTCCTTGGAAAGTTTGATTGTGTCGTTATTCTTTATTTTAAGCACGATTCCAGGTTCCATCAGTCGAGCATATCACGTAGAAGGCTTTGAAAATGTTAGGATTTATTCTTAGAGTAAGTTCAGTTTTCAAAAATCCACAAACATTTAAGACTCTCTACATATCCTATGTTAGAAGCCATCTGGATTATGCTTCTACAGTGTGGAACCCTCATTGTTCTACATTTAAAGAAAATATACAAAGAGTTCAGAAAAAGTTTATAAAATTTGTCTCTAATCGCGTGCGAAATGATGAAAACTATGTCACCGTAAACCTTTAATCTCTCGATCAACACCGAGATATCAGAGATCAATTGATACTCTATAAGATTAATCGTAGCTTCATTGATAGCTCATATTTACTACAAAATATTTCAGATATCCATTATGAGTTACTCTATCTCCGGATACATATTATATCCCTAAGAGCAACACAAATTTCTTGGAAATGTATTTATAAGAACAAGCTGTAGATTATGCCCAAATATCGATGTGTTTAATAGAAAACTTGCTAAATTCACAGCATTCATAAAAAATAACACTCCCTTGAAAGCCACATATTTAACTAATAACTTAAGATATCATTGATAACTGTGTTTCTCTTTTTTTCTTTTTTTAGATCACCACATTTTCTCTCCTACTTTTAGCAGTTCGAATTTAAATAAAATCACTTCCTGAAAAAAAATATTCATATCCAAAGGGTAACAATTATTATAAGCAATAATTATCAGCCTGAAACACTCATCTTCCGAGAAAAGATACTTGCCGCCAACGGGACTTGAACTCGTGTCCTTCTGATTGCCAGTCAGGTGCTCTGACGTCAGATTCAGCTCTGAGGTCAAATTGTTACCCTTTGTGCTATGTATAAAAATCTTGTCTTAAACTTAGTATATCAATTAAAAAATAATAATTATTGATATCCATTAAAATTTAAATGTAAACCCTCGAAAAATTTCATCAATACACATTGCAGATATAAGTAAGAAGATGCATTTTATCAGAATTGTTTATATCTGTTATAGCTATTGTTGTGTATTTTTGTATTATGATTCTAAATTTCAATTTGTCATTATTTTATTGGTCAATGACACACATTATTAACACAATCATTAATGAATTTATAAACATTGTTTATAACGCTAATTAACAAAAAAATAAAAATAACTAAAGACTAGGTACTTCTCAGTTTACTCTCGATAAAGTTCATGCTTGAAAATATTGTTCGCATGAATATGTAGAAAGGGAAAGAACACTATTTCAGGCGTTGAAGATGACCATGTTTTCCTTCTCCAGATCTTTCAAAGCAGACCACTTGTCATGTGAACTTAGCTCACATTTCTTCTTCTCACAAAACACAAAGACATTTAAATTTAGAACTCGATATATCCTTGTTTTTAAATCCAACAATTGTATTTCAAAGTTGCCAATGTCAATGTAGAAAGGAGAAAATTCAAAACTATTATCGAGGCACTGACCAAAGCTAAGATCACTCTGCTGTTTTTAAATTCCTGAAACCTGCTGAGAAACGCTTCCCTCATATTTAAAATGATTGTTTTGAAATAATGTTTGTCAATCGAGAATTATTTTCTTGGCGATAGTTCAGCAGACTCGGGAAGTGAAACTAAGTTTCCCTTTCCAAATCTTGAGTAAAAAGGTATAATTTGTTTTCGAATGAAATGACCTCTTCTAACAACGAAAAGGAGCCCACCATGCCGACCTCTGGTCTTAACCGATAACTGCTAGTTTCGAGCAAGAAATTTTTTTGTGATTGATGTTGTGATATTGCAAATCAATTCGTAATGCACGGACCAAAAAAAAGTGTCTTGTTAAAGTTACTTCCAGAAAAGGCGTAATAGCAGACGAAATACGAAAAACTTTATTCTGCAAAGTTAGTTTGCACGTACTTCTTCAAATCTATCATTTGAGAAGACGAATAGCTGCTCTAAGATCAAAATAAAGGGTTTTCTCAACAGTAAGTCAGCAGGTGGCTCGTTAGATTGCCCTTTCGAGAACATGAACTCGAAACAAGAAAAATATTTTTATTCACCGTGAGTCAGCATGAGCATCGTCCGATTGCTCCTTTGAGAAAATGAATAGTAGCACTTCGAACATAAAAAACTTTCCCCCCATTGTGAGTCAGCATGTGTTTCTATAAATCTCCCTTTTGAGAAAATGAATAATTGCTCTCGAAACAAGAAAAAGGTTTTTCTCCAATAAGAGTCAGCTTATGCCTCGTGAGTTTGCACTTTTGAGAACATGAATAGTTGCACTCGGAACAGGAAAAAGGTTTTTCTCCAACGTGAGTCAGCATGTGTCTGGGCAAAACTCCCTTTCGAGAACATGAATAGTTGCACTCGGAACAAGAAAAAGGTTTATCTCCACTGTGAGTCAGCTTGTGCCTCGTGAGTGCGCTCTTTAGAGAACATGAATAGTTGCACTCGAAACAGGAAAAAGGTTATTCTCCGCTGTGAGTAAGCTTGTGCCTCGTGAGATTACTCTTTTCAGAACATGAATAGTTGCATTCGGAACAGGAAAAAGGTTTTTCTCCACTGTGAGTCAGCATGTGTCTTGTCAGTTGGCTCTTTTGAGAACATAAATAACTGCAGTCGGAACAAGAAAAAGGTTTTTCTCCACTGTGAGTCATCATGTGTTTGAGCAAATCTGCCTTTCGAGAACATGAATAGTTGCACTCGGAACAGGAAATAGGTTTTTCTCCGCTGTGAGTCCGCATGTGGCTTTTCAGATGGCCCTTTTGTGAAAATGAATAGTTGCACTGGGAACAAGAAAAAGGTTTTCTCCGCTGTGAGTCAGCATGTGCCTTTTCAGATCGCCCTTTCGAGAACATGAATAGTTGCACTAGGAACAGGAAAAAGGTTTTTCTCCACTGTGAGTCAGCATGTGCCTTGTCAGATAGCCCATTCGAGAACATGAATAGTTGCACTCGGAACAGGAAAAAGGTTTTTCTCCGCTGTGAGTCCGCACGTGGCTTGTCAGATTGCCTTTTTGCGAAAATGAATCGTTGCACTGGGAACAGGAAAAAGGTTTTTCTCCGCTGTGAGTCAGCATGTGCCTTTTCAGATCGCCCTTTCGAGAACATGAATAGTTGCACTCGGAACAGGAAAAAGGTTTTTCTCCGCTGTGAGTCAGCATGTGGCGTGTCAGATGGCCCTTTTGCGAAAATGAATAGTTGCACTCGGAACAGAAAAAAGGTTTTTCTCCGCTGTGAGTCAGCATGTGTCTTGTCAGTTGGCCCTTTTGAGAAAATGAATAACTGTACTCGGAACAAAAAAAATGTTTTTCTCCACTGTGAGTCAGCATGTGCCTTTTCAGATCGCCCTTTCGAGAACTTGAATAGTTGCACTCGGAACAGGAAAAAGGTTTTTCTCCGCTGTGAGTTCGCACGTGGCTTGTCAGATAGCCCTTTCGCGAAAATGAATAGTTGCACTCGGAACAAGAAAAAGGTTTTTCTCCACTGTGAGTCAGCATGTGGATCGTTAGACTGCCCTTTCGAGAACATGAATAGTTGCACTCGGAACAGGAAAAAGGTTTTTCTCCGTTGTGAGTTCGCATGTGTTTGGGCAAATCTCCCTTTCGAGAACATGAATAGTTGCACTGGGAACAGGAAAAAGGTTTTTCTCCACTGTGAGTCAGCATGTGCCTTTTCAGATCGCCCTTTCGAGAACATGAATAGTTGCACTCGGAACAGGAAAAAGGTTTTTCTCCAATGTGAGTCAGCATGTGCCTTTTCAGATCGCTCTTTCGAGAACATGAATAGTTGCACTCGGAACAGGAAAAAGGTTTTTCTCCACTGTGAGTCAGCATGTGCCTTGTCAGATCGCCCTTTCGAGAACATGAATAGTTGCACTCGGAACAGAAAAAATGTTTTTCTCCAGTATGATTGCGAAGGTAACTAACAAAATTATTCTTATGTGAGCAGGAGTAGTTACATTGAGAACATGAGAATCGTTTATCCACAGGATGCATCTTCAGATCTGTCGACAAATTTGAAAAAGAATACGGATAAAAAAGGCTCATTAAGACTTCTACCTTCGCCAAGTGAAAAAAATGGATACAGATAAATGTTAAATTTTACTATGAAAATCGGTTTTACCTGCTGCCTGGTTCGTTCTTTCAACGCGTTCTAGGCATTCCTTTTTAACATCCGACAGGTCTTTGTCAATTTCCATACAGGGAAAACTCTTTTCATCTTCCTCTCGTGATCCAAAATCCGCCTTTATGGCCACTCTTTTCACATTAGTGCTGCCTGCAATAACAAAATGACAATACATTCATTGATCATTGATTTATTTAATTATTAATTTTCGGGAAATCGACAGTTTATATTTATTTTAGTTTGTACATAGTATTAAATAGCCAAAATAAAACCAATTACGGATTTCCTCCTTGTGACTTTACTTCTACTGAGACAGCATAATAAGAATAAGTAAATTAATTTTATAAAAAGGAATATGAATCCAAAATTATATAAAACAAAAAAATGTACATATATACTCAAAGCAATTTTTTTAATATAAGATGAAAAATTACAAAACAAAAAAAACTATCAATACATAGGTGGCCATGGAGAGAGGTTGTACATATAAATCAAATCAGAACAGAAATATAAACAATAAAAACATAACATTATTCAAGAACCATCAGAGAAATACTCTTTTATGGACCTTTTATATTCAGTAAGTTTGAATTGTAAATGTCCACATTGGATAATACGCTATTATAACTATTGCATAGTCTATTCAGGCAAGAATTCTGCTTACAGTTTGTCTTGCATTGATCCACCCTGAACAGGACAGAAGAGCGTGTTGAACGTGCAGGTACATTGAAATGAATTTTATTTAGCAACTCTGGGCATTGAATATTATTGTTGACTACTTTATACAGGAATAGTGCATCCATATGATGCCTTCGTACACTCAATGAATCAATTTTAAAGTGTGAAGCTGCCTCTGCATAATTATTAAATCTTACAAACGACTTGTAACAAAGATATTTTAGGAATTTCTTTTGAATAGCCTCGATTTTTTATGTGGATTTTGTAAAATGGAGACCAAACAACTGATGCAAACTCCAGATGACTCCGTATATAGGCAAAGTAGAGTTGCTTAATGATATTGATGATATTAAAAAGTTTTGTGTTTCTTATGATGAAACCTAACATTTTAGAAGCTTTATTTGTGATTTGTTGTATATGAAGGTTATATTGTAGTTTACTATCAAGGGTTATGCCAAGATCACGAATATCTGAGACTGTTGCAATGTTGTTGTTATTTATAGAATAATTAAATAATATTTTATTTCTTGAAAAGGTAATATGATGACATTTCGAGACATTTAGAAATAGTTGATTATGTTGGCAATAGGTAAATATATTGTTTAAATCGTGTTGTAAATTGACACAATCGTTTAGACTTTTTATTGGCTTGTATAGCTTGGCATCATCAGCAAATAATTCTATTTCAGAGTATTTAACAACATTGATCAAATAATTGATATATAAAATGAAAACGATGGTCCGAGATGAGAACCCTGTTGGATCCCAGAGGAAATTTCACTGAAATCTGATTCGAAACCCTTTATTGCTACTGCCTGTGATCTCTTGAGTATATAAGATGTAACCCAACGAAATAAATTACCACGTATTCCTAATGACCAAAGTTTTCTAAGTAATAGTTTTTGATTAATTTTATCAAATGCTTTGGCAAAGTCTGTATATATGATATCTACTTGAGTGCGGTTGTCCATGTGATCGACAATGAATTCAGTAAGAAGAACGAGGTTACTTTCCACATTTCTGCCTTTTGTAAAACCATGTTGCTTTGTTGTAATGATGTGATAAAGTTGTGGACTTAGATATTTGTAAACAATTTTTTCCATTAACTTACTGAATATTGTTAGTTTTGAAATCGGCCGATAATTTTTAACATTATTTTTTTCACCATTTTTGTGGATTGGTGTTACATAGGCTCTTTTCCATATTTCAGGTACCGTGCCTTCGTTCATTGATTTATTATATATAATGCAGAGAGGTTTTGCAAGTGTTTCCGCGCAGTTAACTATAAAGTATGAGGGAATGTCATCACTCCCCGCGCTTGTGTTTATGTCAAGAGCTTTTATTTCTTTTAAGACTATTTCTCGTGAGAATTTGACCGTGGTGATATTTATATTATTTGTGTTTTCTGGTAGGTTATTATCATTTATGTAAACTGATTGAAAATATTGCATATTTCTTGGCCATTATCAGCTTTTTTGTCATCTAGGTGCATCGTCCTTGGAAGAGACGATTGTGTTTTTTTCATGTTATTGAAATGATTCCAGAAGAGTTTAGGATTGCCATTCATGTTACTTTCAGCAGTATGTATATAATTAATGTAGAGTTGTTGTGCAATTCGTTTTTGTCTAGATCTTAAGAGTGAAAACGTTTGGTAGTCACGTGGATTTTGAAATTTTTAAAAATTATTATGATATTTATTTTTTTCTTTAATTATTTTTATGAGAGATGACGTATACCATGGTGGATAATTACAGTTTTTAGCCGGTTTAGTTGGTACATAATTTATTTTAATATTGTTCAATATGTCGTATCGTAGATACACAACTAAATCGTAGATACACAACTAAACTGTTTTTTTAATAAATCTATTAATTTTAAAGATTTGAGATTTCAATCATTTATCATGTATTGCAGGGAATTTTGATAAGATCAATATAATAATAAAAACCCCATATGTCCGCTTTAGGGGCCGATGCTTCATAAAGGATCATGTGCATGAAGAAGTCAATGGAAACGTTTTTAATTTCATCAATATTTACGCACGTAATAATAAGTGTAACTTACATCATGTACCTAATAAAATAGGTATAAAATGGAGAAATCGAGAACTTATTTCGAGAAATAAATTTAGTTAAAATTCCAAATTAAACATGCTACATTTTTAATATATTCAATGGAACTAACTGGCCATATGAGTAATCTCCGCATACTGCAAACATTCCTTCTTTACATCTTGGAGGTCGAAATCTATATCCGTGTCCGGCATTTCACATTCGCCTTCTTCCTGGGGCTCTGGTTCCGTCTTGATGGAAACAGTCTCAGGATTTAGTAGATCCATGGCCCTGCTGTGGTAGCGGCAGGTAATTTGTTCAAAAATCCCTGAAATAGAACATATTTATGTTGGAAACAAGCTGGTTTCCGGCAAGGGTTATGCCATTTAATTAAAAAAAAATGTTTCTCCCAGCATGTCCTTTCCCATTTATCCCGCCTCCCCTTCCCTTCTTGCGTTCCCTCTCTGCCTCCTCCACCTTCCCTCTCGCAATTCCACTCCCGTCCCTTCCCTCTTCCCCCATCCCGCGAACCCCCCGCCCGACTTCCCCTCCCCCTCCCAAGTTCCCCTCCCCCCCTCCCGAGTTCCCCTCCCCCTTCCCGTGTTCCATACATTCTGTCCCAGTACATTTAGTTATAAAACAGCTCGCCTGCCACCTATTGAAATTTTTTATACAAATTTCATAATGCCAGATCCACGAGTAGTTATATACAAACCTTTTCATGACAATAACGAACACAAAAAAAGAAGTTCTTATCAGAATTGGTGCAGCCGTTCGGAAGTTATGCGCGTACATACACTTCAGCTATTTATTTTTATGAATATATATAGATTGTTTATTTGTTTAATAGGACATACCTACACAGTACATTACAATACAAGTTATATGTTAAATTTTTACATGGATATGTACTTATTACGTAAGTCATAGAATGTCAGTTGGTAGTTACGCTTGACATTTGTAATAACGGGTTTTGCAACTTAATTAAAAATAGATATAGAAGAAGAAGATTTAATTCGCATGAGCTTTGAATATTTGGTTTTGCTTGGAATACTTTGCCAAAACAAAAACTCATATTTTGAAACGAGGATACAATAATGACTGTAACTGTATTTTAAGCTCACGTTTGCCATTTAAAAACGGCTGGAAATCGCCATCAATAGTGGCAAAACTCAATATTATGTACCTGTACAATATCTATTTCTAAAGATAAACCGGTATTATATTATTTTGGATTCGCCATTCCGCATTTAACAGTAAATCGGAAATACTGTTTTTATAATGTGAGTATTTTAATCAATGCAATTTAAAAACTTTACGCTGGTAATCTTATTTAAGGAAGTGAAACGGCTCCGCCAATGTTATTTGTGTTATTGAATGTAAGCCTTAAGAAGAAGTACTCCACTGATTTGTTCAATAAGCGAGACAAGAAACAATGGATATTACCATGACTGACTTTTGGATTAGAAGAAGAAAAGCGAGTAGCTGCTATCGCATATTAGGAAGGCCGCACACATCAGACAAAAATCGGATCAGACAAAAATCGATACGAAAACCGGATTGGGTATAATACCGGGACCACACCCATTGTCGGACCGGATTGGATGGCCGGCGCGGAGAAATGAAAATAGGCCACGCCTTTCCGCGTCGGCCGACCAATCGATTTTGTCGGATCAGACAATCGGATGAAAAAATCTGATATTTACGGCCAGCCTTAACCGTACACTGTTACTGTCTTACTCTAGTACTGCTCAAGCCAAAGTAGCAATTAAATTTTATACAGAAACTATCAAAATTCAAATTATCCTATCAAAAAAATCCAAAAGACTAATTGTCGTTTAAAATGTTCATCGAACAAAACGTAAAGTGAATTCCTTTACATAAGTAGATTTGTGGATTAGCGCGGATAGGGTTAGCTAGGCCGCGTTAGACTCAGAAAGAACAGATATCGATCAGTTTGACTGTCAGCCGCTAATAATAGTGTGATTAATATCAGCATTAGTACTTACCAATAACTATCGCAAGTATGGGATGATAATTTTAACTGAGCGGCTTAAACAGAGTAAGGGATATTATGTAGTATTAGAAATTGGAAACAGGATGAAACTACTGACGCTGAAGAAAGCACGTGTCAATAAAAAAACAAAATATTTAGGTTATACATAGACAACAATGAAATCATAGACAATTGTTCAAATTTCCTTTCTTGGCTTTAGATTTATTTTACTTAAGCGTCGATGACACGTGGCGAGTTTACAAGCTACTATCTACTAAGTTTAAAAGCGGGTTAATCGGCGAGTGAGATTGTCATGATGACACACAAAACTGTCCACTCGCTCAGAAGCGTAGGAAACTGCGGCCGCTGCTAGCGCCAGTAACAAGAATAACGACTCCAGATACTAATATCTACAGCCTGTATGTCGGACGAATATCTACAGCTCATATGTTGAACTAATATCTACGAACTTCAGAGTGTTGACTAATATCTCAGAGCATAGGTAGAACTAATATCTACAGTGCTTAGGTTGGATTAATCAGCTAAATGTGTCCAATAGTCCGATATTAGGGATTTTTACATACATACTTACATAAATTAAGTTTTTTAAACTGCATACGCAATATTACGTTATTCCAATATGCTATACATAATTGCAAATCCAACCTCTGCCAGTGCTGTAGATATTCGTCAACACTTTGGTTCTCATAGATATTCGTCAACAGTTTGAGCTGTAGATAGGAGGCGTCTACTAATATCTACAGGAATTCCAAAAACTAAAAAAATCGAACTAATATCTATGAGAAAAAAAGTGTTGACGAATATCTACAGCTCAAACTGTTGATTAATATCTATGAGAACCAAAGTGTTGACGAATATCTACAGCACTGGCAGAGGTTGAATTTGCAATTGTGTATAGCATATTGGAATAACGTAATATTGCGTATGCGGTTTAAAAAACTTAATTTATGTAAGTATGTATGTAAAAATCCCTAATATCGGACTATTGGACACATTTAGCTGATTAGTCCAACCTATGCTCTGTAGATATTAATCAACACTCTGAAGTTCGTAGATATTAGTTCAACATATGAGCTGTAGATATTCTTCAGACATACAGGCTGTAGATATTAGTATCTGGAGTCCTGTAGATATTCGTCAACACATTCCTTCTCATAGATATTAGTTCGATTTTTTCAGTTTTTGGAATTCCTGTAGATATTAGTAGACGCCTCCTGTTAGAAGCCATCTGGATTATGCTTCTACAGTGTGGAACCCTCATTGTTCTACATTTAAAGAAAATATACAAAGAGTTCAGAAAAAATTTATAAAATTTGTCTCTTATCGCGTGCGAAATGATGAAAACTATGTCACCGTAAACCTTTAATCTCTCGATCAACACCGAGATATCAGAGATCAATTGATACTCTATAAGATTAATCGTAACTTCATTGATAGCTCATATTTACTACAAAATATTTCAGATGTCCATTATGAGTTACTCTATCTCCGGATACATATTATATCCCTAAGAGCAACACAAATTTTTTGAAAATGTATTTATAAGAACAAGCTGGAGCACATTTAACAGATTATACCCAAATATCGATGTGTTTAATATGAAACTTGATAAATTCACAGCATTCATAAAAAAATAACACTCCCTTGAAAGCCACATCTTTAACTAATAACTTAAGATATCATTGATATCTGTGTTTCTCTTTTTTTTTTCTTTTTTTAGTTCACCACATTTTCTCTCCTACTTTTAGCAGTTCGAATTTAAATAAAATCACTTCCTGAAAAAAAATATTGAAATCCAAAGGGTAACAATTATTATAAGCAATAATTATCAGCCTGAAACACTCATCTACATTGAAAAAATCTTCCGAGAAAAGATAGTTGCCGCCAACGGGACTTGAACTCGTGTCCTTCTGATTGCCGGTCAGGTGCTCTGACGTCAGATTCAGCTCTGAGGTCAAATTGTTACCCTTTGTGCTATGTATAAAAATCTTGTCTTAAACGTTAGTATATCAATTAAAAAATAAGAATTATTGATATCCATTAAAATTTAAATGTAAACCCTCGAAAAATTTCATCAATACACATTGCAGATATAAGTAAGAAGATGCACTTTATCAGAATTGTTTATATCTGTTATAGCTATTGTTGTGTATTTTTGAATTATGATTCTAAATTTCAATTTGTCATTATTTTATTGGTCACTGACATACATATTATTAACACAATCATTAATGAATTTATAAAGATTGTTTATAACGCTAATAAAAAATAAATAAAAATAACTAAAGACTAGGTACTTCTCCGTTTACTCTTGATAAAGTTAATGCATAAAAATATTGTTCGCATGAATATGTAGAAAGGGAAAGAACACTATTTCAGGCGTTGAAGATGACCATGTTTTCCTTCTCCAGATCTTTCAAAGCAGACCACTTGTCATGTGAACTTAGCTCACATTTCTTCTTCTCACAAAACACAAAGACATTTAAATTTAGAACTCGACATATCCTTGTTTTTAAATCCAACAATTGTATTTCAAAGTTGCCAATGTCAATGTAGAAAGGAGAAAATTCAAAACTATTATCGAAGCATTGAGAGGGTGTTTGACCAAAGCTAAGATCACTCTGCTGTTTTTAAATTCCTGAAACCTGCTGAGAAACGCTTCCCTCATATTAAAAATGATTGTTTTGAAATAATTTTTGTCAATCGAGGAATTACTTTCTTGGCGATAGTTCAGCAGACTCGGAAAGTGAAACTAAGTTTCCCTTTCAAAATCTAGAGTAAAAAGGGATAATTTGTTTTCGAATGAAATGACTTCTTCTAACAACGAAAAGGAGCCCACCATGCCGACCTCTGATAACCGATAACTGCTAGTTTCGAGCAAGAAAAAATTTTGTGATTGATGTTGTGATATTGCAAATCAATTCGTAATGCACGGACCAAAAAAAAGTGTCTTGTTAAAGTTACTTCCAGAAAAGGCATAATAGCAGACAAAATACGAAAAACTTTATTCTGCAAAGTTAGTTTGCACGTACTTCTTCAAATCTATCATTTGAGAAGACGAATAGTTGCTCTAAGATCAAAATAAAGGGTTTTCTCAACAGTAAGTCAGCAGGTGGCTCGTTAGATTGCCCTTTCGAGAACATAAACTCGAAACAAGAAAAATATTATTATTCACCGTGAGTCAGCATGTGCATCGTCAGATTGCTCCTTTGGGAAAATAAATAGTAGCACTTCGAACATAAAAAACTTTCCCCCCATTGTGAGTCAGCATCTGTTTCTATAAATCTCCCTTTTGAGAAAATGAATAATTGCTCTCGAAACAAGAAAAAGGTTTTTCTCCAATAAGAGTCAGCTTATGCCTCGTGAGTTTGCACTTTTGAGAACATGAATAGTTGCACTCGGAACAGGAAAAAGGTTTTTCTCCAACGTGAGTCAGCATGTGTCTGGGCAAAACTCCCTTTCGAGAACATGAATAGTTGCACTCGGAACAAGAAAAAGGTTTATCTCCACTGTGAGTCAGCTTGTGCCTCGTGAGTGCGCTCTTTAGAGAACATGAATAGTTGCACTCGAAACAGGAAAAAGGTTATTCTCCGCTGTGAGTAAGCTTGTGCCTCGTGAGATTACTCTTTTCAGAACATGAATAGTTGCATTCGGAACAGGAAAAAGGTTTTTCTCCACTGTGAGTCAGCATGTGTCTTGTCAGTTGGCTCTTTTGAGAACATAAATAACTGCAGTCGGAACAAGAAAAAGGTTTTTCTCCACTGTGAGTCATCATGTGTTTGAGCAAATCTGCCTTTCGAGAACATGAATAGTTGCACTCGGAACAGGAAATAGGTTTTTCTCCGCTGTGAGTCCGCATGTGGCTTTTCAGATGGCCCTTTTGTGAAAATGAATAGTTGCACTGGGAACAGGAAAAAGGTTTTCTCCGCTGTGAGTCAGCATGTGCCTTTTCAGATCGCCCTTTCGAGAACATGAATAGTTGCACTAGGAACAGGAAAAAGGTTTTTCTCCACTGTGAGTCAGCATGTGCCTTGTCAGATAGCCCATTCGAGAACATGAATAGTTGCACTCGGAACAGGAAAAAGGTTTTTCTCCGCTGTGAGTCCGCATGTGGCTTGTCAGATTGCCTTTTTGCGAAAATGAATCGTTGCACTGGGAACAGGAAAGAGGTTTTTCTCCGCTGTGAGTCAGCATGTGCCTTTTCAGATCGCCCTTTCGAGAACATGAATAGTTGCACTCGGAACAGGAAAAAGGTTTTTCTCCACTGTGAGTCAGCATGTGCCTTGTCAGATGGCCCTTTCGAGAACATGAATAGTTGCACTTCGAACAGAAAAAATGTTTTTCTCCGCTGTGAGTTCGCACGTGGCTTGTCAGATAGCCCTTTCGCGAAAATGAATAGTTGCACTCGGAACAAGAAAAAGGTTTTTCTCCACTGTGAGTCAGCATGTGGATCGTTAGACTGCCCTTTCGAGAACATGAATAGTTGCACTCGGAACAGGAAAAAGGTTTTTCTCCGCTGTGAGTCACCATATGCCTCGTCAGTGCGCTCTTTAGAGAACATGAATAGTTGCACTGGGAACAGGAAAAAGGTTTTTCTCCACTGTGAGTCAGCATGTGACTTTTCAGATCGCCCTTTCGAGAACATGAATAGTTGCACTCGGAACAGGAAAAAGGTTTTTCTCCACTGTGAGTCAGCATGTGACTTTTCAGATCGCCCTTTCGAGAACATGAATAGTTGCACTCGGAACAGGAAAAAGGTTTTTCTCCGCTGTGAGTTCGCACGTGGCTTGTCAGATAGCCATTTCGCGAAAATGAATAGTTGCACTCGGAACAAGAAAAAGGTTTTTCTCCACTGTGAGTCAGCATGTGGATCGTTAGACTGCCCTTTCGAGAACATGAATAGTTGCACTCGGAACAGGAAAAAGGTTTTTCTCCGCTGTGAGTCACCATATGCCTCGTGAGTGCGCTCTTTAGAGAACATGAATAGTTGCACTGGGAACAGGAAAAAGGTTTTTCTCCACTGTGAGTAAGCATGTGACTTTTCAGATCGCCCTTTCGAGAACATGAATAGTTGCACTCGGAACAGGAAAAAGGTTTTTCTCCACTGTGAGTCAGCATGTGACTTTTCAGATCGCCCTTTCGAGAACATGAATAGTTGCACTCGGAACAGGAAAAAGGCTTTTCTCCAGTATGATTGCGAAGATGACTTACAAAATTAGTCTTATGTGAGCAGGAGTAGTTACATTGAGAACAAGAGAATCGTTTATCCACAGGATGCATCTTCAGATCTGTCGACAAATTTGAAAGAGAATACGGATAAAAAAGGCTCATTAAGACTTCTACCTTCGCCAAGTGGAAAAAACGGATACCGCTAAATGTTAAATCTTACTATGAAAATCGGTTTTACCTGCTGCCTGGTTCGTTCTTTCAACGCGTTCTAGGCATTCCTTTTTAACATCCGACAGGTCTATGTCAATTTCCATACAGGGAAAACTCCTTTCATCTTCCTCTCGTGATCCAAAATCCGCCTTTATGGCCACTCTTTTCACATTAGTGCTGCCTGCAATAACAAAATGACAATACATTCATTGATCATTGATTTATTTATTTACTTATTTATTAATTTTCGGGAAATCGACAGTTTATATTTATTTCAGTTTGTACATAGTATTAAATAGCCAAAATAAAACCAATTACGGATTTCCTCCTTGTGACTTTACTTCTACTGAGACAGCATAATAAATTGAATAAAGGAATATGTATCCAACATTATATAGAACAAAAAAATATACATATATACTCAAAACATTTTTTTTAATATAAGATGAAAAATAACAAAACAAAAAAAACTATCAATACATAGGTGGTCATGGAGAGAGGTTGTACATATAAATCAAATCAGAACAGAAATATAAACAATAAAAACATAACATTATTCAAGAACCATCAGAGAAATACTCTTTTATGGACCATTTATATTCAGTAAGTTTGAATTGTAAATGTCCACATTGGATAATACGCTATTATAACTATTGCATAGTCTGTTCAGGCAAGAATTCTGCTTACAGTTTGTCTTGCATTGATCCACCCTGAACAGGACAGAAGAGCGTGTTGAACGTGCAGGTACATTGAAATGAATTTTATTTAGCAACTCTGGGCATTGAATATTATTGTTGACTACTTTATACAGGAATAGTGCATCCATATGATGCCTTCGTACACTCAATGAATCAATTTTAAAGTGTGAAGCTGCCTCTGCATAATTATTAAATCTTACAAACGACTTGTAAGAAAGATATTTTAGGAATTTGTTTTGAATAGCCTCGATTTTTTTTATGTGGATTTTGTAAAATGGAGACCAAACAACTGATGCAAACTCCAGATGACTCCGTACATAGGCAAAGTAGAGTTGCTTAATGATATTGATGCTATTAAAAAGTTTTGTGTTTCTTATCATGAAACCTAAAATTTTAGAAGCTTTATTTGTGATTTGTTGTATATGAAGGTTATATTGTAGTTTACTATCAAGGGTTATGCCAAGATCACGAATATCTGAGACTGTTGCAATGTTGTTGTTATTTATAGAATAATTAAATAATATTTTATTTTTATTTCTTGAAAAGGTAATATGATGACATTTCGAGACATTTAGAAATAGTTGATTATGTTGGCAATAGGTAAATATATTGTTTAAATCATGTTGTAAATTGACACAATCGTTTAGACTTTTTATTGGCTTGTATAGCTTGGCATCATCAGCAAATAATTCTATTTCAGAGTATTTAACAACATTGATCAAATAATTGATATATAAAATGAAAACGATGGTCCGAGATGAGAACCCTGTTGGATCCCAGAGGAAATTTCACTGAAATCTGATTCGAAACCCTTTATTGCTACTGCCTGTGATCTCTTGAGTATATAAGATGTAACCCAACGAAATAAATTACCACGTATTCCTAATGACCAAAGTTTTCTAAGTAATAGTATTTGATTAATTTTATCAAATGCTTTGGCAAAGTTTGTATATATGATATCTACTTGAGTGCGGTTGTCCATGTGATCGACAATGAATTCAGTAAGAAGAACGAGGTTACTTTCCACATTTCTGCCTTTTGTAAAACCATGTTGCTTTGTTGTAATGATGTGATAAAGTTGTGGACTTAGATATTTGTAAACAATTTTTTTCCATTAACTTACTGAATATTGTTAGTTTTGAAATCGTCCGAAAATTTTTAACATAATTTTTTTCACCATTTTTGTGGATTGGTGTTACATGGGCTCTTTTCCATATTTCAGGTACCGTGCCTTCGTTCATTGATTTATTATATATAATGCAGAGAGGTTTTGCAAGTTAGTGTTTCCGCGCAGTTAACTATAAAGTATGAGGGAATGTCATCACTCCCCGCGCTTGTGTTTATGTCAAGAGCTTTTATTTCTTTTAAGACTATTTCTCGTGAGAATTTGACCGTGGTGATATTTATATTATTTGTATTTTCTGGTAGGTTATTATCATTTATGTAAACTGATTGGAAATATTGCATATTTCTTGGCCATTATCTGCTTTTTGTCATCTAGGTGCATCGTCCTTGGAAGAGACGATTGTGTTTTTTTCATGTTATTGAAATGATGCCAGAAGAGTTTAGGATTGCCATTCATGTTACTTTCAGCAGTACGTAAATAATTAATGTACAGTTGTTGTGCAATTCGTTTTTGTCTAGATCTTAAGAGTGAAAACGTTTGGTAGTCACGTGGATTTAGAAATTTAAAAAAAAATTTATGATATATATTTTTTTCTTTAATTATTTTTATGAGAGATGACGTATACCATGGTGGATAATTACAGTTTTTAGCCGGTTTAGTTGGTACATAATTTATTTTAATATTGTTCAATATGTCGTATCGTAGATACACAACTAAATCGTAGATACACAACTAAACTGTTTTTTTAATAAATCTATTAATTTTAAAGATTTGAGATTTCAATCATTTATCAGGTATTGCAGGGAATTTTGATAAGATCAATATAATAATAAAAACCCCATAGGCCCGATGCTTCATAAAGGATCATGTGCATGAAGAAGTCAATGGAAACGTTTTTAATTTCATCAATATTTACGCACGTAATAATAAGTGTAACTTACATCATGTACCTAATAAAATAGGTTTAAAATGGAGAAATCGAGAACTTATTTCGAGAAATAAATTTAGTTAAAATTCCAAATTAAACATGCTACATTTTTAATATATTCAATGGAACTAACTGGCCATATGAGTAATCTCCGCATATTGCAAACATTCCTTCTTTACATCTTGGAGGTCGAAATCTATATCCGTGTGCGGCATTTCACATTCGCCTTCTTCCTGGGGCTCTGGTTCCGTCTTGATGGAAACAGTCTCAGGATTTAGTAGATCCATGGCCCTGCTGTGGTAGCGGCAGGTAATTTGTTCAAAAATCCCTGAAATAGAACATATTTATGTTGGAAACAAGCTGGTTTCCGGCAAGGGTTATGCCATTTAATTAAAAAAAAATGTTTCTCCCAGCATGTCCTTTCCCATTTATCCCGCCTCCCCTTCCCTTCTCGCGTTCCCTCTCTGCCTCCTCCACCTTCCCTCTCGCAATTCCACTCCCTTCCCTTCCCTCTTCCCCCATCCCGCGAACCCCCCGCCCGACTTCCCCTCCCCCTCCCAAGTTCCCCTCCCCCCTCCCGAGTTCCCCTCCCCCTTCCCGTGTTCCATACATTCTGTCCCAGTACATTTAGTTATAAAACAGCTCGCCTGCCACCTATTGAAATTTTTTATACAAATTTCATAATGCCAGATCCACGAGTAGTTATATACAAACCTTTTCATGACAATAACGAACACAAAAAAAGAAGTTCTTATCAGAATTGGTGCAGCCGTTCGGAAGTTATGCGCGTACATACACTTCAGCTATTTATTTTTATGAATATATATAGATTGTTTATTTGTTTAATAGGACATACCTACACAGTACATTACAATACAAGTTATATGTTAAATTTTTACATGGATATGTACTTATTACGTAAGTCATAGAATGTCAGTTGGTAGTTACGCTTGACATTTGTAATAACGGGTTTTGCAACTTAATTAAAAATAGATATAGAAGAAGAAGATTTAATTCGCATGAGCTTTGAATATTTGGTTTTGCTTGGAATACTTTGCCAAAACAAAAACTCATATTTTGAAACGAGGATACAATAATGACTGTAACTGTATTTTAAGCTCACGTTTGCCATTTAAAAACGGCTGGAAATCGCCATCAATAGTGGCAAAACTCAATATTATGTACCTGTACAATATCTATTTCTAAAGATAAACCGGTATTATATTATTTTGGATTCGCCATTCCGCATTTAACAGAAAATCGGAAATACTGTTTTTATAATGTGAGTATTTTAATCAATGCAATTTAAAAACTTTACGCTGGTAATCTTATTTAAGGAAGTGAAACGGCTCCGCCAATGTTATTTGTGTTATTGAATGTAAGCCTTAAGCAGAAGTACTCCACTGATTTGTTCAATAAGCGAGACAAGAAACAATGGATATTACCATGACTGACTTTTAGATTAGAAGAAGAAAAGCGAGTAGCTGCTATCGCATATTAGGGAGGCCACACACATCAGACAAAAATCGGATCAGACAAAAATCGATACGAAAACCGGATTGGGTATAATACCGGGACCACACCCATTGTCGGACCGGATTGGACGGCCGGCGCGGAGAAATGAAAATAGGCCACGCCTTTCCGCGTCGGACGACCAATCGATTTTGTCGGATCAGACAATCGGATGAAAAAATCTGATATTTTCGGCCAGCCTTAACCGTACACTGTTACTGTCTTACTCTAGTACTGCTCAAGCCAAAGTAGCAATTTAATTTTTCTACAGAAACTATCAAAATCCAAATTATCCTATCAAAAAAATCCAAAAGACTTCTAATTGTCGTTTTAAATGTTCATCGAACAAAACGTAAAATGAATTCCTTTACATAAGTAGATGTACCAATTAGCGCGGATAGGGTAAGCTAGGCCGCGTTAGACTCAGAAAGAACAGATATCGATCAGTTTGACTGTCAGCCGCTAATAAATGAATAGTGTGATTAATATCAGCATTAGTACTTACCAATAACTATCGCAAGTAGGGGATGATAATTTTAACTGAGCGGCTTAAACAGAGTAAGGGATATTATGTAGTATTCGAAATTGGAAATAGGATGAATCGACTGACGCTGAAGAAAGCACGTGTCAATAAAAAACAAAATATTTAGGTTGTGATAGGTCGATATAACTTACTTAAATGTATATCTGAAAAACCTGATACTTACGTATAAACTCCTTCCTCATTACTATATGCGGCTAGCTCCAGTAAAGGGTAGGTGCATGATAATTAAAAACCAATAATGAAAGAGATAAGTTCAAGATATAAAATAGGGTATTTATTGCGATAACAACAGGGACTTGATCGGTAAAATTAAACAAAAGGTGAAGACTCTAAATTATTAGTTAATATCTCGGGCCGTGTACATCATCAATCGAAGATTGATGTATGTTAGACAATAAGTTATAAGTGGGTAGAACGCAAGTGTGCAAGTGTTGAGCGCCATTGCATTTTTATAGAATACAAAAACTAAACTGGTAACCTGAGAATTAAGAAAATAATATAACGTTACGATTTCCATGATGCGAAGATATGATGACAATAATGTAAATATAATGTTGCGATCTAAAGCGCCAATGGTTGGTCCCCCAGCAGCAGTAAGCACCTTCCTTCCGTGGTTTGGTTTCTTGACTGACATTAGCCGCGAGCCGAGTCTCTGCACAGATGATAAATGAACCGGGATGACACCTCTCAAAACGCCAGTACTTATTCCTATGAAATCGGGGTGAGAAGGTCCGTGTGAAATCAACCCGTTGTATTACCCCCTCGCCAAAGAAAAAAATATTTCCTCCTGGAAATGATGAGGTCCACCTGGCACCTCCTGGAGAGAACTTGTAGCCTCGTGAGTCTTGCTCGTAGAGTGATTGATTGACGATGAGTACCAAACTTGAAGATTTTCATACGGTAGGATCCTGGTTGATAGAAGGTACTGTAATGCTGTTGACATGATGTCAAAATAAAGTGATGAACAAGAAAAGTTCCATTATACATGCAGCATCTCTCCTACAATGATGTATTCAAGTACTTGATGACCCAAAGTGGCCCAAGGTAGAGATGGAAACTCTGGTACGATGTCATGAATCCAGCGTCAATAATCTTGATAGAATCTCTCTGATAATGATTTCATCAAAAATCTAATGACCCAAGATGGCCCACTGTAGAGATGAAAGCTTGGTCCAATGTCTTGAAAACAGCGTCTCTCTGATAATGATTTCTTCAAAAAATCCAACGACCCAAGATGGCCCACTGTAGACATGAAAGTTCTGGTCCAATGTCTTGAAAACAGCGTCTCTCTGATAATGATTTCTTCAAAAAAATCTAATGACCCAAGATGGCCCACTGTAGAGATGAAAGCTCAGGTACAAAATCTTGATAACAGCATCCATAATTTTTTGTGAAATGTAAACTTCTATTTCTTCAGGTTGCTTGAAGTTCCTACTCTAAACTATACTACCTATCTCAGGTTACGAGTAAATGATGATAATATATTAAAAGAAAAAATTAACAAAACCCAGAAAACCAACCTAATTGATAATGCTTGCCCAAAACTAAGTAAAAATCTGCACATACCATTATAAAAGTGATTATCATAAAGCTTAATATGCTGTAAAAGCTTCCTATGTCAAACACCACAGAAGTGATAATTAATTGATACCTACACACTTGCAATTAAATAAAAGAGTATACCTTAATGAAGTTAAATGTGGTGAAGTAAAATAAGCAAAACAAATGCATTTTAAATTGAAATTGAGCGTGGTGAAATATTATGAAATTCAAATCATACCCATACGATGTCAAAACCCACCAAAATAATTTACTAACAAGAGTAAGAAATTAATGCTTACTAAAATTTCAATAATATTCTGAATGAGTATAAAATTCTCAAAATTAAACTCTTAATTTGTTTACTAAGAGAATTATCAAATCACTAAAAATCACATTCCCCGATAATAGATATTTATTAATTATTTATTTATGATAAATCTATTAACCTGTAGATATCATTAATGAAAGGCAAAGATTTTGAATTCCTTCCAAAATTAATAAGTGATATTACATTCCAATAAAAGAAGATAATCTGTATCCCAAAAGTTAAAAAAAAAATTGTGAGATAATAAATAAACACTAACAAAAAAAACCCTGAACAAAGATGATGCTAATACCTTGGATTTAAAATATTAGTATGAATACCAAAGGCATAATAAAATGTATAATGAAATTTTCACATCCCGAGTGAAATAACATAATTCATTATACCGGAAGAGAAAAAAAAAATAAAATTCATCATGAAAATTCTACTAAAGAATTTTCAGGAGGAATATTAATGCGATTCACACAACACAAACATATAATACATATCTGCTAAACAACAATTTTATAATTTTTGTATATGTATATATATGTATTTAAAACCAGCTCGGCGCTGTACTGCATAAGAGTATCTTTTGTAAGATTTGAATATATTAACACCACATATGTCAATGTGAATTATGATATCTATGCTGAACCAAATGTGAACATTCATAGTCAATATTTTAAATTTATATATATATATATAAATAATAATAATAAACATTAAACGAATTACTAAATACTTAAGGCTTCTTGCGATCCTCTAAAAGAGTTAGTGCCTGAGATTCTACCATCCAAAGAAAATTCTGAATTATTGTTTGGGAACAAATAAAAATTAACCCACTCCATTATCTTTAATCAATAGAGATTATTATTATGTAATAATGGAATGAACCGTAGACTTCTCGTAAAGTATAACCCTTTACGCAAAGAATTCTTCATCTCACGTGAAATGAAAATAAATGGCGAACAATAACGCCATCCTCGAATGAATCGAAATGTGTTTGCGAACTCAGTGACAAGAAATATTTCATAACTTGTATGGAACGCCAAACCCTAAAAATCTGCCGTACACAGAGGGTATCTCCGTGAGATCATCTATCACCTCAACAAATGTCTAACGCTAGCAACGTCAGAAAAAAAAAATTCAGTGTAAGTTTTATCACTGAAAATGAGGCAACGCTCGTAAAATTTGTTTTGTAAAACAAAACTTGCACGATTCCTATCACCAGGAACAGAACACGCAGTACACAATCCACAAAACAAAACAGCACATACAAAAGCCCCAAGCTACCTTCAACGATCAACCACAACTAACCTTTGAAAGTTGAAAGTGCTTATGGAAGAAATATAGTATCTGAGAACGGTGGCGCTCCAAACCCAAACCTGTATTTCCTATGACAAATAATACAAACTTATCTAACAGCTGAAATACATAATTGCTCCGCAATTATGATTATATTCATATTTGCAGCATCTTGGAGCTACGAGAACATATCCTCTTCGACCCCACTCACAATGTTAAATCCAACGATTAAATCGATGATTATAAAGTCTAATTATCAGAACTAAATCTGAAATAGCGTAGACGCAAACCTAAACTCGTGATATTAGCTGACTCAACCTACGAACCTGAGTCGTACGATAACTCTTATCCATTGATTATTATGCGTAATTTTTAAATGTTACATACATACTTCAATACCCATAAATTAATTATTCCAAAAATTATATGCTGTATATCTCTGAAAGCCCTAAGTAGGAAGATATAACTGCAATTTAAGAAACCACTTAACCTTGTTAGAAACTAAATCCAATGTCTTACGGTGACCTGATAATAATAATAATCCCAAAGGAATATAACCCCATATTAATTTAGAGATAGCGAAGTCTCATACCCAAAACCCTATAAGTTACTCTATTTACCGACAGATGTCATTGAACCAAGGTCTCAAATTTCATAACATTCCTATGAAACAGAAATCATAACTACAGCACGAACCGACATTTTTAAACATGTAAAGCCCTAAAGAGGAATGTAAAATAATGTAAGCAAGCACTGCAATAATACTCCCGGTCCCAAAGAAAGAAAATCTAGAAAGTCCTCGAAAAATCCATCTCGTAATGCAATTACCAGTAATTTTAAATTCTTTAAACAGAAATTAAATAAATTTAAACTTTAACTATTGAAATGACTCAATCCGTAACATCCCACAAAACAAAAAACTACATATTTGAGAGATCAAAATAACATGTGTGATATGTAAATCAGGATTAAAACCAGCAATATCAATCGTGACACAAATCAGAAATGACATCCGATGCTAACAAAAGAAGGACTCTATCCTGATAAGATTTAATATATTATGATAACACAGATTATTGTACTTCTAAACTGAGATCGGAATATAAATAAAACTTATCAACCCACAATAAAATTACAAGTGTACCAACATTATATGAGAAAACCCAAGCCGATAAAATTTGTAAAGAAAAATGAACGTTTTCATTGATCCACATGAAAACTTCATAATCCTTGAGAAACTATCAACTGACAACTAAGTAAAATTAATATTTAAACCCTGTATCCGCGGCGAACAAGCAGCGACGAACCTTCCGGCTACAGCAGACCTGACGTCTTGATCTACCCGCGCAACCCCGAGAACTCGTGCTGAAAAGTTATTAATTTAATGTTATTCAGAGAAAAAAAAATAATTATTGAAAAATGGTACACAAGGGAATATGCCCACAAAGGCTGACAAAGATTCTTGTTAAAGAACAAATTAATTACTTGAGTCGCATAACAAACAAATTTGTCCTTGAATTTAAATAAACTGGAGATAACACACCGTGAATGCGTTACAAGCTTAATGAATAAGAGATAAGAGCAAAGTAAATCATCCAAAATAAAATTGTACATCACTGATAATAATGGAAATTGCAAAACGTTTCATAATGTGAGATGGAATCCTAAAGTTCGAGGAATAAGGAACCATGTTCTATGTAGAGAAAACTCAACATTAATAATAGAACTACCTTGTTCTGAAAGAAATATCAATCTGAAAAAAAATATATATATATTTTTTTTTGAAATCTAGTAAAAATAAAATGGAATTGTTAACTTACATATTAAAGTGAAGTCCATTCTAGGTTAAATAATGCATCTGTACCAAAACATCTGATAAAAGCCATGAGCTATCCTTATTCATGTGACAAAATTTTATGTTCACAGTTTACCTACAAGACTACTGTAAAACGAAAAAAATTATTAGACGACATTGTAATGGGAATTGTAAAGCCAACGAGTTAAGCACATCGATAAAATTGCATAACAATCTCCAATTCATCTGCCAAAACCCAATGTACCTACAAAATCAATTTGCAGTACAAGTGTGATCAACACACAAAACCTGAAATATCTCGGTAAAAGTCTCAATGACAAGATACCCACGGACAAAACACACAATAACCTAAGTTGAGCACAAAAAACCAAACCAAGGAAATGAAAAATTAGATAAAACATGAATAAAGTATTTAACAAAAAACCCCGGCATACTTACAAACTGTCAAGGTCAACCAACCATTTTAGATCGCAACAAAATAACCTCAAATGTCAAATAAAATTCCCGAACATGTCTGCACACTTGAAATAACATACTTATAATAAGAATATAACCCGTGATAATGTAATAAAGCAACGTATTTTAACCATATTCGTAATGTAAAGGAGAATGCGAACATATTATAACTGTCAAATACATCGCGCGAAATTAATGAAGCCCACTAAATAACATCTACCGTCTAGTTCAAACCACGTGGGTCGCCACTGTGATAGGTCGAGGAAACTTACTTAAATGTATATCTGATAAACCTGATACTTACGTATAAACTCCTTCCTCATTACTATATGCGGCTAGCTCCAGTAAAGGGTAGGTGCATGATAATTAAAAACCAATAATGAAAGAGATAAGTTCAAGATATATAATAGGGTATTTATTGCGATAACAACAGGGACTTGATCGGTAAAATTAAACAAAAGGTGAAGACTCTAAATTATTAGTTAATATCTCGGGCCGTGTACATCATCAATCGAAGATTGATGTATGTTAGACAATAAGTTATAAGTGGGTAGAACGCAAGTGTGCAAGTGTTGAGCGCCATTGCATTTTTATAGAATACAAAAACTAAACTGGTAACCTGAGAATTAAGAAAATAATATAACGTTACGATTTCCATGATGCGAAGATATGATGACAATAATGTAAATATAATGTTGCGATCTAAAGCGCCAATGGTTGGTCCCCCAGCAGCAGTAAGCACCTTCCTTCCGTGGTTTGGTTTCTTGACTGACATTAGCCGCGAGCCGAGTCTCTGCACAGATGATAAATGAACCGGGATGACACCTCTCAAAACGCCAGTACTTATTCCTATGAAATCGGGGTGAGAAGGTCCGTGTGAAATCAACCCGTTGCAAGGTTATACATGGACAACAATGAAGTCATAGACAATTGTTAAAATTTCCTTTCTTGGTTTTTAGATTTATTTTACTTAAGCGTCGATGACACGTGGCGAGTTTACAAGCTACTATCTACTAAGTTTAAAAGCGGGTTAATCGGCGAGTGAGATTGTCACGATGACACACAAAACTGTCCACTCGCTCAGAAGCGTAGGAAACTGCGGCCGCTGCTAGCGCCAGTAACATGATAACGACGCCTGCGTTAATTAATTCTTCAGATGTTTGACAGTCGAAATCAGCTGTTTATCAGAAGCCATGTGGGAAACATAAATAAACCAATCCCAAGCAAGCGTGTAGGCGAGTAAAGTTGACGACCTTTCAACTTTTTTTCGTAAATTGTCAACAATCTGCTTGTCGCTGCTAGTTAGCAAGTGTGACCTATAGTTTCAAAGCGTGACATCTCCATTTTTATAGTTTTGAGATAATCATGAAAACGTATTCAACTATTAATATTGACGAGGTTTAACCATTTTTCAACGTATTTCCAATAAACATATCAAAATATTTAATTTTATGAAGCAAGTTCTTTTGTATAATGTTTATTTTCATTTTTATTTAACTTTTTAGTTTGGATATGTCACATTTTGAAAATAATGTATGGATTTGTCATACTTAGAAACTAATGATACTGGATTTGTCATACTCTGCAGCCAACTTATGTAGGTCCGCCATTTTATTTGAAGCCATGGGTGTACGTAACAAACTAGTAAAAAGATATATAAATATGTGTTAAAATACTTTATTTTCACGAGGTAAACAAAAAATATTCATTATATTTAAAAAAAAGTACAAACACCGTTCTCGTACTATCAAGCGGCTTGGCTCAATCACGTAGTTTTTTGTCTATGGCTAGAGTTTTGACCGCATTTTGACCGTCTCCAGAGGTGGCTTGAAGCTTGAGTCAAGCGTTGCGCAATAATCTACGTTATTGCGCAACGCTTGAAGCGAATTTATATTTCTTGGGCGTAGACAACAAATCATAGACAAATAAGTACCTGAGTGGTGATTTTAGATATTACGTATCACGTAAAACGTTTATAAAAAATAGATTAAATTATTACAAAATAGGTATTAATTATTTTTGTGTTTACTTTGTATAAATCCATCTGATTTTTCTTTTAAATTAATGTAAATATAATTTAATAATGTTATTACGTTAATGTTATATTAAAATATTAATATATAACATTTATTATAACATAACAAATAATTATTTTTCTTTACTAGATTCCATCTCGCACAAAAATCACTTTCAAATAGCGAAAATGACAGGAAACCATAGACAAAGGAGTAATATCTCGAGAGAAATATCGTCTAGACATAGACTAAGGCTTGGCTCAACGGCTTGAAGCGCGCGTCAAGCTGTTGAGGCAAGCATTCATAAACAATAACGGAAAAATAAATTTACGTGCTGGCCGTCAAGCCGCTTGATAGTCTCCAAGCGTTCTGGCAAGCATTTGTCTATGCCTAGATGTGATATTCGATAGTTTGTTTGGTTTATTTATGGTTGACAGTGAATTTTGTGCGGCTGAAATAAAATGGAATATAACGGAGACAAAGCATTCTTAGCCCTTGGGTTATATTTGTATTTTAATAAAAATAAACGAATTTGGTGTCAAGAATGGTACAATTTGTGATCCCGCTTTACTCATAAGCATTTACAAAGCGTATTACAGGCACGGCACCAAATGATTACTTACACGCATTTTTTCAATATAGATGATCGTAATTGCGAAGCATTGTTGTATATTTCCGTTGATATTATGAATAAATGTTATAATTAATATTTTAATATAACATTAATTGATAAAGTTGATTAAGGAAAATTATTTATTCCCTATTTCTCAGATGTTCACAAGACCTAAACAATATTTTAAATCAGTCAAAGCAGTTACATCATTAACAATAACATTAATAGAAGTTACAACAACGAGAGAAAAACATACTTGTAGAACTTAATAATAAATAATACTAGCTGGTACCCGGCATGCGTTGCAACGCCATTCAAAGAAATAAATTAATTCTCCCTGCATGTCCTTTCCCGTGCGTCCCCGTTGACCTCCCGAGTCTCATTCCGAGAATACTGCACAAGAGTCCCAACTGCTCCCGTCTGGAGCCAGGGAAACTATGGTATCCCCGATCGGGGTATGTTGTGAGGCTGAAGGTAGTGGGGTGGGGAAGGAGATAGGAAAGAGGAAGGTGGGGAAGTACCTGGCTATTTAGATCTGGTCACCAATCACGGCTTATGCCATTTCAAGCAACGTTTCAATTCCGAATGGTGGTCTACCAGGGCGATACTTAGAGTATCTTCCAATCTGGAACGTGCCGCAAATATACTTTATATTATTTTTAAGAAAAAAATGTGAAATAACACAAATTAATCAAATAAAATTTATTTGACACGCCGGGATTCGATCTCCCGACCTTCGGTTTACGAGTCAAGAGCCTTACTTACGTCAATTTTTCTTTCCGTAAGATCTTTCCACAAAGTATCGGAAGACTTAAAAAAATCTTTCAATTCCTTCCCCTCACTCCAATTTTCTTACTTTTTCTTTCCGGAAGAACCTTCTACAAAGTATTAGAAAACTTTAAAAAATATATGAATGAAATAGGTAAAGTGGTTCTGAAGTTATAGCGTGACCAAGGGAAACAGGGATTCATTTGTAGAAATCCATCTGATGTTTCTACAAATTAAACACAAAAACAATAATTAAAATCAGATGCATTTCTACAAATTAAACACAATAACAATTAATTCTTATTTTATATTAATTGTATCTAATTTATAGAATTGTTTCATGATGCGTGAGAAATGTAACAAATTTTGAATAAAATCTGTTCTTTTATGTCGAAGAACGCTAACTATTAATGCACATGGGGTCCTATTTTATGATTCTGCGATTGTTTCGAAAATGTAATTAATTTCAAGAAATGGCCAATATCACCTTTAATGAGTGATAGCCAAATAAATAATTAAAAAAAATATATCAATTCGCATCAAGCTCGCCGCCAGCACGTAGATTATTGAAGCTTGCTTCAAGGGGTGTTCAGACATCTAATATAACCGCTAGCAGGTATCTGTTGAACCGCGAGCGCTTATGTTTCGTGGCGTTCACACGGCGCAGATAAAATATTTCTTCCTATGGTAGGAGAGGGGGTCAGTTGAATTAGCGAGCGGCCACGGAGCGCGCATTTTTTGTACTGAATCTATGGAGTTGACATCTGTCACCCACCGTTCTTGGCAGCTCCGTAATTAAAATGACCCCCTCTCCTGTTTTCGTCGGAGTGGGGGGCGCTTAACTGTTGGCATATCGCCTCAGGAGCGGTTACGGCGTAAGATGTGCATTGTCTATGGTTGATGTGCGCATAAAGCGCTCAGGTGTGAACGGTCAGAAGGGATTGTATGGAGAGCGATATGTGGCGTGCTATGATCTTTTATATTTATATGCTCAATGTGAACGAGCTCTCAAGCGTCCTCGGTAGACTGTCAAAACGCTTGGCTCAAACGAAAACTACGCGCAGTGTTGCCAGCTTAACAAAAAACTACGTGCTTGAAAGAAATGCTATTGATAGTGTCGGAATCTCTTAACAGTGTCAGTACAATCACAAGTTTATTATTTTAATTTTCAATAAACAATTTAAAATAAAAAAATTTCAGTGAAAGAAATGACAGTTTTAAAAATACACTATTTTTCAAATGATAAACAAGAAATTAAAATAGACTTGAAAATTGGTCATTGGTGCTTGTGCAAAGGGTACGTATTTAAATACAAATCATATTATAAGGTCATTAATTTCCACGATAGGTTCACAATCTACTTCCTGGCTCCTCAAGAAATGTAGCGACGTGTTGGCTCCCTTCCTGGTTCACGTGTTTAATAAGTCCTTAAGTACAGGTGACTTCCCAGAACCACTTAAGTCTGCAGTAGTCACCCCAATCATTAAAAAACCGCAGCTTGATGCCGACAATTTGGGTAACTACCGACCTGTGTCAAATCTGCCTTTCTTAGCGAAACTACTTGAAAAAATTGTTGCTTCCCAAATAACTTCCCACTTAAACGTGAACAAATTATTTACTGATCATCAATCCGCATATCGCAAGTTCCACTCAACAGAAACCGGATTACTTCGTGTCCTGTCAGACATAACTCTTGCCGTAGAATCAGGTAAGTTAGCCCTTCTTTCGCTTTTAGATATGAGCGCCGCATTTGACACCATTGACCACAACTTCCTTATTAAGAGACTAGAAGTAACATTTGGTTTACAGTCTAACATAAAAAAATGGCTAAAATCTTATCTATGCAATCGCTCTCAAGCGGTAAAAGTTGGAAACAAACAGTCCAACTTCACGAAACTCTCTTCAGGGGTACCTCAGGGATCCGTTTTGGGTCCACTTCTTTTCATTCTTTTTACAAATGATGTCGCAAAAATTATCGAGTCATTTGGTCTCTTATCTCACTGTTATGCTGACGATCAGCAAGTATACTTTTACTGCACACCAGATGAGATCAACGGTCTTAAAATTCGCACAACTGATTGTCTAGAAGCGATCAGTCTTTGGATGTCCTCGAACAAACTTAAGTTGAATCCCACAAAGACCGAGTTTCTCTGGGCAGCCACGAAAAGACGCCAACATTTAATAGACTACTCACCAATTTCTATTTCCGGCAGCGACGTAATTGCAAAAACAACCGTCAAACTTCTAGGTGTTTATCTGGATTCAGACCTTTCGCTAAAAAGTCAGGTAAATAGGACCGTCAGTACTGGTTTCTTCTATCTAAGACAACTTAAATCAGTTCGTAGGAACCTCTCAACAGAGGCAACTAAGCTTCTTGTGAACTCATACATAGTATCACGTCTTGATTACTGTAATGGCATTTATGCAAGACTTCCTAAATGCCAAACTGATAAACTACAATCAGTGTTCAACGCCGCAGCACGGCTTATTACTGGGGTACCCAAGTTTTCGCACATTTCGGAACACCTTCGAAATCTTCACTGGCTGAAGTGTCCTGAACGGATCCAACACAAGTTATGCTGGATGGTGTTTAAAGCTCTCAACGAAATGGCTCCACCCTATATCTCTGAACTGTGCATTCCGGAAAATATTGGTCTAAGACATTCAACTCTTAGATCAGCGACATCATCTGCAATCGGAAGGTTGAAAGAACCTAAGCGAAATCCGAACACTAACTTTGGTGATCGTGCTTTCGAAGTATCCGGCCCTGAGGCTTGGAATAAACTTCCTATGGAATTAAGATGTATAACCAGTCCAACAGAATTTAGATCCAAACTTAAAACTCACCTATTTAAACACTCATTTCCATAAATTCGCTATTTCATTCAAACATTGCTATCCAATCTGTTGTTGAGCGATGAATTATCTTATTGCAGTTGAGATCGACGATTAAATTCATTCATTCATTTAAGATACCTATGCTTTCCTTTAAAAACTGTTAACCCATTACAATCATTTTCACAACCGTGTTATAAAATTGTAATATTATGTACGAACTTCCTTCTTCTTCTGGCGCTAACAATATTAATATTAAAATACGGTATAAAATAATTTGTAAAATGTGTAGAATAAAATATCTATGTATGTATACATGTATATATAATATCCTCAAACTGCTTCGACTCTCTTTCTCTGTCTGTACCTATATCTGTAGAGTTTTGTTGATCACTTGGTAATATTAGATACCTGGCAAAACTAAAAATATTTATTGTTGTATGTAAATACCTATTTTAATTGTAAATCTCTAATTTTAAGTCACGGTTGCAAATATTTGTATGTCACCAGTTTTAAGTCAGTAGTAATAAGTCTTAGTTGTAAGTCACTAGCTACATATAAGTCTTAAATGTAGGTTCCTAGTTATAAGTTTGAATCCTAGTTGTAAGCCTATCGTATTCATTTTATTTTATTGTATGCTTATTATATGTACAGCGCCCTTGAGATGATTTTTCATGAAAACGGCGCTTTATAAATCAGCCAAATATTATTATAATTTATTACTTCGCTATCTTCCACATTTTCAATATTCTCGGATGCTCTCTGATTTTCTTCAAACTTTTCGATAACATTTTTATAATATTGTAAGTTTCCAAGAACTCTCCAGTTGCTGCCATAATGTTTGTTTAAAAGATTTTCCACATCCTTAATTTTAGCTATTTTTACATTTGTTCCACAATTTAACTCTTTGGGGTTAATTTGTACTGCAGATAAATTTGTTTAGAAAATTTTCTTTGAAGCACACAAATCTACTCTATAGTGAGCTTCTCCAGCAACTTTTATGACGCCTGATGGTTTTTTGCTTATAATAAATCTTTTCGAAGGAGCAAATTTAAAATGCCATTTGCCTGGAGGTTTCAAAACCTCCTGAACGGCAGACTTCCAGTCTAAGACTTTCACGTCAGTTCCAAGATTATATACTTTTCCATGTTCCTTAAATATATCGTAATACTCTTCAGGATCGACAATTATTTCTTTCTTCTTTATTTTTTTCTCTATTCCAGCAAAAACTCTGTCAGATGGTAGGAAGGAATGGCCAGGGACGGGAAAAATTATTTCAATTCTTTTTACAGCATCGCCTCTGTTTTCCAACCACTTCATGCACATTCCTATGAGAACAGAGTTTTTATTTTGTCCTCCGCATCCATCTGCCATTAGTCGAATAGTGTTGATTCCATCAAAATTGATTTTAGAAAGAAGATGGAATAATGAACTTGCGATTTCATTTGATCCTTTTGCGTACTGATCTTCTGTCCAAGCATATTATATGTGCACGTTGGTGAGTTTAGAATGGGAAGTGCCAACTACTGCTGTAAAATTATATGTATATAATTGGCGTGAATAGTAAGCTGCTTGATCGGCGACTTTTGGTAGTGGTTGGTTCTTCTGGCAATCAAAAGAAATTGTTGCCATGCCCTCTTTTTCTTCTTGCAACATTGTAAAGAATGTTTTTGCCCGAATTTTATGCACACGTTTTTCTATTATTAAATTATTTTTCGTTGATGTATCTACTTCATACTTGATTTTTTCACCAAGTTCCAAGCATTTGGAACACTGATCTGTCCGTGGAGTTCCAAAACCAATATTGAACTCAGAGTTAAATATTTTTCGGAAATACGAAGCTTTTACGATGCAATCCGATGATGCTTGAGCATTAAACATTTGACTTAATTTGCTGATATTAAGTTCGCAAGATAAGTATTGCCGTGATTTTATTTTGCTACGGCAGTAATGAATTTCAAGAGGAATTAATTTTTTTATAAACTCTATTACAGCATTTTTGCGGTCTGCAAATTTTATGTGCTTTCTATCACCTCCCCGTTTCTCAATGGGAGGAGTGCCGGAGTTGAAGTATCTTTTCGTGACGCCAATCACACGCATTTTGTTGATATGTAAAATATCCAAAAATGTGTTTCTGCATACAGGTACCGTAGTCATAGTACCTGTTTTACGTACATTATAGGTTATTGAAAGAGACTTCTTTTTCCTTTTGTTGCTATCTGTTTCGCTATTTCCTCTTCTCCTAATTACCGATTTCGGTAAACAATATTTTAACAAGTAATTGTCCTGATAAATTTTGTTAGACAACAAATAAAATTTCTTGTGAAATTGATGTATGTCTGCCATTGTCAATGACATGCATTGAAATGCTTTTGAATTGTGTTGGCATTTTGGTGCAAACGGCAATGTTGATGCGGAGTATCTTGAACAAAAAAAGGGGATTTTTTTATTTTACGTAAAAAATAAATTTATATTTAATAATTATTTATATACATATTTACTAAGGAGGTATCTAAAATACCTACATTGCACTTATTAATCTGAGTTGCCAATGAAATAGTTGATAAAAGTGAAATTGATGTTTCTAGAAAGAAGACAGGTATAAAATACAATAAAAATTTCGTTTGTGAAAAATAAAATTAACTCTCGCACGCCCTTTGCAAAACTGCATGAACCATAAATCATCTTGACAGTTGAGAACAAAACTTACCTTTTTTTCACTTCCCTGGATCTTTTCCACTTTTCTGGCTGTTTTTTTCTATTTCTTGCTTTCTCTGGAACAACATGTTCCATTTTTTAAATCTTAAAACTTTTTAAAACTTACAAAAATACCGAAAAACTGCCAACCGACACTCACAACTGGACACACAAAACAGAAATGGCAGTTAAATCTCTCAATCACATGACAAGATGGCGTCTCCCTATTGGTTGAAATGGATCTGTCATTATTTGAAACTAATAAGCGAGGGATATGTCATTTTTTGATAATAACCTCAATTTTTAACTCAAAATTATGTAGAAATTTGCAAGGATATGTCAGATTCTGTGCATAAACCAAAATCAACTATAAAATGGCTACAAAACTGCATCATTATCTCATTTTAGCCAAAAATGGAGATGTCACACTTTGATACTATAGGTCACAAGTAACACGATGACACTGAGCGAGTTTACTAACAGATAGTGAATTTCCCAGATAGTAGCTTATAAACTCGCCACGTGTCGTCGACGCTTTAAGCCTGGATTAAATTGAGCGAGTTTACAAGCTGTCTGGGAAATTCACTATATGTTAGTTAACTCGCTCAGTGTAATCGTATTACGAGCTAACTAGCAGATTGTGGACAATCTACGAAAAAAGTTGAAAGGTAGTCAACTTTACTCGCTACTCTGATTTCAAAACTATCAGAATTATTTCTCGCGGAAGTCGTAATTCTCCCTACTGACTAGCGTGTGGCGCTAGCAGTGAGCTCATTTTTTTTTTACAAAATGTCGACAGAATTGGTTCGCGCGGGAGTCATTATTTTAGCTGTTACCGTCGCTACAGAGCGAGAAGATAGTTTTGTGTGTCATCGTGACAATCTCGCTCGCCGATTCACCCGCTTTTAAACTAACTGGCTAGTAGCATGTAAACTCGCTCAATGTTGTCGCCGCTTTGATTCAAACAATGTCTTATTAAATATTATAATTAAATTATGAATGTGAGACCTTGAGACAAAATGAAATAAGCCGTCATAGAAACAACTAGGTACATAAAATAAAAATCGTAAGCTAAAATAATTTAGTGCAAGCGATTCTCACCTTACACAGGGCCGAAGCCCGATTAACCAAAAAAATTCAAGTTTAGGCAAGCCGCCGAATTGACAAAAAAATTTAAAAATAAAAACCTTAACCCTAGAGTGGGCGCGTCTTTCCGTAAAACGTCAGTGGGCGCGTGGGGAGCATTTTGCCGCTCATTTTCGTGGAAAATTTTAAAAAGGAATAATGCAATTTAATTAATTTCTTTTCTTAGGATTAAAGTAAAACACTAATAAGGTATGACAAATTAACATATTTATTGAACTCTATTGAAGGAACTTTGGTTTACAATCGACTTTACAAAATTTAACATTTAAATTAACTTTTTTTAGTTATCCTACATTATCCTTCTATAATATTTATTAAAAATGGAAAAAAATAACAATATTAAATATTTTCCAAATCTAGAGGATATGCTTTGGCGAAACAATCTTCACATAAGTATGTGCAATGTTCATTGCACACTAATTTTGAGCATCTGCAACACCCTTTTTTCGTGCGCCTATGTTTCTTTGATGGACGTATACTGAATTTGCCTTCCTTCTTTGAAGATGGTGCTTGTTCTATAGGAACAAAGCGAGCAATTTGGTTCCTCAGAGGAATATTTAAGGTACCTACAGAAGACCTTGCGGTCATATATGTCTTAACCAGGACCATCGCAATCTCCCGCTCAATGCTACGCCGACAATACTGTCGGCGTAGCATCAAGTGTACAGTATTGGCTTTGTAAATTATTTGGCTGTTAATACCGGCAATATTCATCTTTGAAAAAAAACAACCTCATTGGCCATCTGCGAGTCATTCTACCAACAGAATACTCTTCTTTCATTTGGTGCACGACATCAACACCACCTTTGGTTTTATTATAAAATGTAATAATTTCAGACTTTGCAGCAGGTCCGTACAACTACATTTACTGGTACATTTCAACTATGTAAATAAACAAATCTTATTTACTCTAAGCATCATGAAATGTCCAATTGCTATAAACTTGCGTTTATAATGATACGTAATAGAACATTCACTTTTTCATTCTACCAACAATACTGTAATTTAGTGGTGAACTAAGAGTGTCAAACTACTATATATAATTAGTTTCTTTATTTAGAAGTACCTACCTTATACCAAGTAATTCTTACATTAAACTACAAGTATCACTTGTATTTTTCATAGTAAATGAATAGTTTTCTTTTTGAGAACAAAAAAAAATTAAATCGTAAATAATATACAGCACAATTTTTACTTACGTGAGTGGGCGCGCAGTGAGCAAATTGCCGCCGGACGACACTCGATGGTAACAACCTCCTTCTCAAGCGGCTCCCCGCGCATTGACGGTGTCCAGTCTTTTGCCACGGGTTGCGAACGAAAGTGGGGGCAGCTACTAAAAAGCGCAAAGTTTTAGCGCAGTAGATTTAAGAATTGTTAACGTTTTTTTGCAGAGGGCGGCAAAATGCTCATAGCGCGCCCACTCTAGGGTTAAATGATTATTATTATTTCACCAAGTGTTTGTAATTTAAGTTTTCTACGGCTATACCTACCAGGTTTATAGATATTTATATTTAAGAAATTTGTGGTGAATACTTTCAACGGAATCAGAGTTGATTTAAAAGTTAGCAACACAATAGAACAAATACATTCGACTATACCTCGAACAAAGAAAAATTTAAGTTTTTTGGTGATAAATATATTTTAAAGTTCTCTGCCATTATGCAGAATGAAGCAAACATTTTCAGCTTTTTATCCACTGGAACGATTTTTTCCGAATTTCGGAACCACTTACAAAGTGTAAGTCTGAAAAGTTTCCGAATTTCGGAAGACTCTCCCAAGTTGCACTAAAAATTATTTTTAAATATTTTCGAAAACTCCCGCGATCTGTAATTTGCATAATCATGTAGTTGACAAAATCCTTTATAGGATTTGACACAGATGTCTCTATTCTTTTGCGTCTACTTTTATCTATAAAGATACGCATAAGGACGTATCTTGTTTTGTTGACAAAAATTTCTAGGTTAAAGTGACAGCCGTTTGTTGGCTTAGAATGGATGTTATTGATTGTTTTAATTGATTTTTATTAAGTGTTTACCTACGACAGTTCCCGCAATTTAATTATCAATCTATTTAACGTGTTTTCAATTCGTGCAAATTAAAATTAGTGACTTTTTTACGTATTTTACGAAGTAAAATTTAAATTTCGAATTTCACCCGATCTTTGTGTTCATTTTTACAATTATTGACCTAATTACTTGACGTGTGCATTTGAACTGTAGTTTATCAATTAGAAGGATTCATAACAAAGATATAAATGTAAATTTCAACTAGTTTAGAAAAGTTTTAATCCAGTAAACCTCAATCAAAGCCAGCTGTCAGATGGTATATTTTGTCAGAATGGAAATGCGAAACTCGAAAACATTCATGCAAGTATTCTAAAAGTTTAGTAATACGTATTCTTATGATTTTTATCTTATTAAAAACCTTGTATCTTAATTTACTATATTATATAAAAACATGTTGATGAATATCCAATATTAGATCACAAATGTTTATAAAGCTGAAGTCTGATTTTGATATTGTAATTTAGGGTGTATTTGTAAAACGATTATTTTAGTTAAATAAAGCAAAAATCACGTAAATTCTTATTGATAATTGTAGACAATGAACTTATCCTTCTAATTTTATACAGTTACTTTGTGTTAAATGTATTTCAATATACTAAAAAGTGGATTTCATTTTGACACTCCGCGGTCTCAAATATCTATAAAAAAACTTCGAGCAAAATATTCCAAATCAGCTGATTGCACTTAAAAATTGACAGTTTAAAAATATGTTTGCTTCTGTGGTTATCAAGTAGGCCATAGACAACGTGTAGAAATCGAAAATATCCAATGTTGGCTTGAAAAAGTAACATTTAGGGCAATTTCAAAGTAACGAACACGCAGGATTCGCACATTTTTAATGTTTACGATTTTATAATATTTTTTTTATAATTCCTACGAATATGTGATAATCAACAAAAGATAGGTTAATTTATTGGCTATATGGAACTATAATCAGTATAATATATATAGAACTATGTATAACTATGTATATATATAGAACTATGTCTCAATATTAAAATTCGGAAATATGATTTTTTCAATGTCGGCGGAAAAAAATCAAAATGGATTCGAAAATATCATGAGCAATCCGAGGCAAAAGTTATAAAATGCGCCGTCGCTCCAGTGGATGTGTTAGTATCTTGACGTGTGAACGTTAAATAAATTTTAAAAAATATATCGACACAATCACTTATTTCATTGACGGAGGACCAAATTGTCATTGAAAAATCTTCAGAGCAGAGTCGTTAGGTCGAATGCTGTTCTTGTTCCACCGGTATTACAATGGAAGGTGCTCCGAGGAACTAGCGTCATTGATATATTGATCTCTTCGACATAGTCGGCGAATTTTCCGACCGCGTGCCCAACACTTGTACATGATTGACCATTTTCACATGTAAACGGGTCGTTTCTACAACTCGTCCTTCGGTTCAGTTCTCGTCCTTCGGTTTCAGCTCGGTTGTGGAATGATTTGCCAGCCTCTGTATTTCCTCCCTCCTATAATATCCTGACTTTCCTAAACGTACTCACAGCATCCCCTAGGGCCCTCTGGGCCTTCTGTGCGGAGCTAACGCAATCAACCATCCATTGTTTGACCCCAATCCAAAAAACTTGATTTTAAGATAGAGACTTAAAATTTATATTTTATACTCAGAGCACAACATAATATATCATCGTTAAATGCATCATGCTCAAAACAAAAAAAGGTTTTAGACTATTGAAAATGGGAGATGGGTGTGGGTACCGCTGCCCCGGGAACACTTTATTGAATAACAAGCACTCCTGCCATAGGTAAGGTTTGTCTTGGTCTTGGCGGAGAATTATTTTGCCAGCCTACAGTGTGGCGGACCGGATCGGAAGAGATTGGTTGAGAGAGCTATGTGTGGAGCTAACGTTAAAAAAATGAAAATCATCAGAAAAGCACCCACGTAATACGGTGTAAAGTCAGGAGGAGTATTTCACTACAGAGGCGAAAGGTAGGGACTGTAGGGGATTTAATTTATGAAGGAGGAAGAAAATTTGTCTGCAGTTCTTTCCTCATGCGAACCAACTTATACCGATGCGAATTGAAGAAACGATCCGTTCCCATGGAGCCAACCTCAACTATGAATGGGTGTCTGTAGAATTTTACGCCCGTGCCATGGGGCACTAAGAATCAGTTGCTGCCAGCTCTGTTGATCAGGCTCCTTTAAAATACCTGTAGCATGTCTAAATTGCGTCCGTGCTTTATATATGGCAATCGGTCTGTGGAAAACTAATTGTCAATCGGACGGCTCGCCCTAGTTTGCACAGAATAAAGATGGGTTTTTATACATATTGGGGGTTCCGGCGCAGAGGTGCCTTTTCAATAAAATTGTAGAACCTACGTAAGGGATAGGATTACCATCTAGTTATTACTGGTTGAGGGAGGTCTTTATTCTCTCCAGCCAGAATCTCTCGACCCACCGCCTTGCACTGCAGTTGGAGGAATGGAATCATATGTCCGTCACTCCTGGACACATTAACCCCCAGATTCCTACCCACCCGTATTACCTATATCCTTCCCAGAAATTTCTTTCTTTCCTTTCAATAAAAAAATCCTCCACACAGCATCCCCTAAAATGACGTTGGTCTTGCGGAAATTTAATTTTCTTAGGGCCTCCTGGTGTAGAGCTAATGAAAAAAAGCTTTTCACGATTGACGGGTCAAATATGTTTGCGAAACTGGAGTCCTCCTACTAAGAAGCTATGTATTTATAAGTAATTTTAATATTCATTTGTGCTAAAAACTATAAAAAATATGGTCAGAATCGACTGCACTTAATGTCAGTTCAATATCAATTTTTATTTTACGTATGTAGCTTCTCTGACGTCTTTGAAATTATATTTATTATCAAGTCGTTTTTTTGTCAAGCCCAATAATTTACGCAAGACATATTATTATAATCTTAATGGTTCGGCCTCATTGAGGCCAACATCCAACATGAAACGTTTGGACGATTGTGTGGAGGGGTAGTTCGTGCGTTGGAAGCTCGAGTTGGAAGGTTGGAGTTCAAGTTAGCCAGGATTCACCTCCGAGGTGATTGGCGATGGCATAAAAATTGTTTGAAATTATTTACCTCTATAGCTTTTGGGCCATTTATTAATTACGTCACACTTTAAGGGTGGGGGAGGGGAGTAGGGACGTGTGACATTGTGTAACAAAGGGAGGTCATCAGCTCTGCGATGTCACATGTAAAGATCTAAATTATTTAAACACAAAACTTAAAAAATTAAAAATTGCAAAAGATTTGACGTCACACTAGGGAGGAGGGGGTCTTAAAAATGTGACGATGTGTGGCAGAGACAGGGGGGAGGGGGCAAAAATCATGAAATTCGTGTGACGCAATTTATGGATGGTTCAAATTAATGAAATACGAAGTTTTTAACACTTTTGTTATTTATAAAAACCTACTTGTTTCGTGAGCAATGCTCACTTCTTCAGGGTTTAATTGATTAATATTAAACCCTGAAGACGTGAGCGTAGCTCACGAAAAATGTGTCTTTTTAAACAATAAAAGTGGTAAAACTAAGTTTTCTTATTATTAATTTGAATTAAAATGGTTTCACAAAATAAGTTTGCTGTGTTAGAAAAAGTTATGAATGTTTCCCTTTACGAATAGACAACCACATGACCGAAACTGAACCATTGCATCCACAATTGTAGGTAATACTGATAAGATATTGCGCCGAATCAGCGATTCGACGTCCGAAAATTTGGAGTTCACAGTTCGGAGTTGGAGAGTTGGCCGCAGCCACCACACGATCGGCCAAACTTCCAACTCCGAATTAAATTCAGAGATGGATGGTTGACTTCAGTGCGTTAGTTGCATAAATGGCCAGATGTACGGAAATGTGATTTATTGCCTATGACATCATCATTGTCTATGCAAAAATAATGTATTTTTTGACACAATAATAATAATATTTCGGCTACTGGCATTATACCTAGGTCTCTCATTTAAAATTTAAGCATATTAGATTTGTCAAAGAATTTGTCAAAGATTTGTCATTTTAAATACATGTAGGATTACAAAAGATTTTTTAAATATTTATATTGAGGGATCAGTAGGATTTATTGGTTCAATTAGGAATTCCACAGAGCCGAACCCTCTGATATGAAAATATCTGGAGTCGGTGAATTATTTTCCCATTTGGTCTCTGGTAGGTTGACATGTTGTTCTTGTATTGTTTTGTATTTATAATACTTAATATAGTGTAATTGCATAACGTGGATTGACCAGATGATCATTTGGGAAGTGTATGAAAAGGTTTAGTTTTTCCTGTGGGGAAAATTAAACCCGGACATTTAAATCTGGTGCGTATAATTTTTTGTAATTTGTACATTTAAATTTACACATTTCTAATTGATTATAATATTTCGTATTCACTATATTTTTTCATGTTTTATGTAGCTCCTACAATACATTTTGAACTTTCCAATTGGTGTGGACTTCAAAGTTTCTGGTAGTGTTATGCAACTTCATTCCCTTGTACAGTAGACTGTTCTGCGTATTCGCTTTGTCCTTTTTTGTAGCCTAACAAGCTTTCCTCACCGTCAGTCATTTGGTCCTCTTACCAATCTCTAATTCTACATAATAACCCTTACGCTGTTTAACCCACACAGTTTAATTTATCATCACATACTTGTGATAGTTATTGGTAAGTTCTAATGCTGACATTAATCACGCTAATCATTTTGGTTGCGACCGTTATTCCAAACCAAACTGGTCGACCATTGCTCTTTCACAACTGCGCAGTGTCAACACTCCTTAGTTTACTTTACCAATGCCGATCAGTTCAACTTGAGCAAACTATGCGAACGCCAACTTCACGTCATTCAAATTAAAAATGGCGCGTTGCGGAGCGGTGTTCATTCTTTCAATAGTGTTAGTAGTTTTTAACATTTTAACAATAAATAACCATTTGTTTATTTTCATAATGAAGCCAAAATCTCTTATTGGATCGACATTTGACAAACTATCCATTTGTTAGAAAAATTGGGATAGTGGATTATGAGGTAGGTAAGTTTTGTCCTATTATTTTCTAATAATTCATGTTATGGCAGCGTGTTATAAATGCAGCTCAGAGCTGCATAGGTAAAAGTTTATATTTGTTAAGATATAATTAATGATTAACCCGTCAGCAACGTCTCCATAGAAACCGTTATAACTCCGTTATTGTTTTAGTTACATCCCTCAAATAAAAAGTGAAAGGTCGATAGTGAATCATGCTGCACATCTCTATTCAAGTTGTCCATAGAAATACATAAAAAGAACATTCTGTCAGACGCGCAGTCTGACACATAATTTATCCCGCCAAATTTCCTACGGGTGGGCCCGCTCCCGACATTGTTAATTTTTATTAAATATTTTTATATAAAAATTATAAAAAAGTGAGGTGACAAAAGTTTTTTTAACACATTTATACAATAGAATAAGTATTGTTGTTTACATAATCTGTGATTTTAGTACCGTTTTTACATAAAAACATCACGTGAGTCATTTTGACATTTTTTTAATGTTTGCATTCTAAATTTTAATATTTACAAATATTAATGTTTATTAATAATATAATAATTCGAAAGCTTATTTTGTAACCTGTCTAAAACAGTTATTACTATTCGGCTACGTTCAGAAATGTTTCATTTATAGAGCATTAATTGTGAAGTAGTAATAACACAAAGTTTTCGTAAAATATCATTTCGTTTAAGACATTTAAAGAGCATATTGGCGATTTTCTGAGGGGTTAAATAATGTTGCCTATATAATCGTAACTATGAAATACTCAAAGTGCTCTTTTTGTTTCTAAATAAACAATGTAATAGTCTCTTTACTTTGTTAAAAAATGGCCGCCATGTAGGAATACGAACAATTTATTCCCATAAAATGCGGATAGGATCAATAACAAACCTGAATGAAAACTTTGGTTATTTTTATTTGTTAATCGATTTTGCTTTGCATTAAAAATCCAACCAAATGTAATAATTTTACCACTTCAGTTGACAGTTTTATTTATTTGGGTTTATCATTGAATAACATCAAGTATTAATAATTTCAAATGTCTTTTGCTTACAATATAATGGATTACAGGATTTTGAGGTCTAATGGTGGACATTATACGCCAAAATTCTGCATTTTACAAAGGCGAGATGTTACCCGTTGTCGCTGAAATGAAATTTAATGAAGGATCAGTCAAATCTTATTGTATACTTCCAATATATGATGGCTATAATTATGTTAGTGCATTATATGATATTATTTATTTTAGACGCTTTTCAAAGTAAAATACTTTTTTGTACGAGTGAATGTTTGGCTCAGGAAGTAATTATAGGAAGTATGGGAGTTGTTTTACAACTCTCATAATAATTATTAAATCTATTCTATTATGTAGGGTTCTGTTAAAATAAAATAAGAAGAATGGTACTCGCTTGGTTTATTGACAAATAACAATTACTAAATAATAATTAAAAGAGATGTTGCTTGGTGCACCTATTGTCACGGAGTGACAGGCCGTGCCGCGTCTCCGGTGGTGGGAGTATCGACACTCCACATGCCTCCCCTCCTAGAATGATGATCATCCTTCCTGAAGTCCTCCTTGAATCCTCTAGCAGGTGGATGAAATATTGGACTGAAGAGGTATATGTACATGACGGAGAGACAGAAGATTGTATGGAATGAAGGGCACAAATGTTCGAAGATATCTCGTGCCTAGTATGCCCATCTTTCAGGGAATCTAACTCGCCTACCCGATCGAGTTTTTCTCCCTGGTGTTTTCTCAGGAATAATTGTTGTGGTCGGTTTAATAGTGGGTGTTTCTTTATCCTCCAAATCTGTTGGAAGAAAAGCAGGTTTTAGCCTATCAATGCTTATGTACTTTTGATGGCCACGTATTTCCACCAACATTTTCTTAGAATCCCTCATCAATACTCTGAAGGGTCCTTCATATGGCGCCTGTAAGGGAGCTTTTACTGAGTCTGTTCGAATGAAAACATGAGTGCAAGTTCCCAACAAACCGTGTACAAAAGGTTTATCATGGTTATGGTTTGTAGCTGGTATGGGTTTAATATCTTTCAACATATCGGTGACCTTTCTAGCGAACGTCTCTGGATCTGTTGGTGTTGTCTCGGTGAAAAAATCTCCCGGGAGCTTAAGTGGAGTTCCGTATGTCATTTCCGCGGGTGATGTTTTTGCATCCTGTCGAATGCAAGATCTGAGGCCCAAGAGAATCAATGGAAGTCTCTCTGACCAACTGCTTGTGGAAGCTACTTTTAGAGCCCCTTTTAGTGTTCGATGCCATTGCTCTATTAGGCCGTTTGCTTGCGGGTGGTACGCTGTGGTTCTTAAGTGTTTTACCCCACACAATTTCATGAGGTCTTCGAAGAGCTTACTTTCAAATTGACGTCCTTGATCTGATGTTATTGTATCGGGCACTCCATACCTAGCTATCCAGTTCTCCATGAGAGCGAGAGCAACTGTCTCTGCCATGATATCCTTAATGGGAATCGCTTCTGGCCATCTAGTGAAACGATCTATAATGGTCAATAGGTAGTTGTTGCCACGTGATGGAGGCAAGGGTCCAACAATATCAATATGTATATTCCTAAACCTCTCCTTGGGCAACGGTAGTGTTCCAATAGGACTGTGGGTATGCCTATTTACCTTGGCCTTCTGGCATAATATGCACGTGGTGACGAACTCTTTTACGTCTTTTTGCATCTTAGGCCAAACGAATCTTTGCCTAAGTATTTTGTAGGTAGCTCCAATGCCGGGGTGACAAATACTGTGCATGTTATCAAGTATACAGTGTCTCCAAGTCTTTGGTACAAATGGTCTTGCAACTCCAGTAGACTTGTCACACCAAAGTGTTGCAGGACTTCCGGGAATCTGGACACGTTCCAAACGCAGAGAAGTCTCGGTATTCATGATTGCGATGAGTTCTGGGTCATTGTTTTGATCTAATTGATAGTCATAATTGATTGGCGATGGAATTTGTATTTCGTCAATCCTTGATAATGCATCGGCTACCTGATTTTCTTTTCCGGGTGTGTAGACGATTTTTGTTGTAAATTGCGCGATAAAATCTAACTGTCGTCTTTGCCTTGGCGAATCATTATCCGCTTTTTTGGTGAACGCAAAGCATAAGGGTTTATGATCGGTATATATGGTGACTTCTCTACCCTCAACCTGTCCTCGAAAGTACTTAATTGCTTCGTAAATGGCTGTGAGTTCTCTATCATAAGTACTGTAATTTTTTTGTGCGTTGTTGAGTTTTCGTGAAAAAAATCCGAGCGGTTTCCATTTCCGTTGCTTTCCTGTTCGTTGTTGGAGGGCTGCGCCTACAGCAAAATTTGATGCATCCACCATAATTGCGAAGTCTGATGATATTTCTGGATGTGTGAGGAGTGTAGCATTAGCCAAATCAACATTGGTCTGGTCGAATGCCTGAATGAGCTCCTCTGTCCATTGGATTGGTTGCTTGTCTGCTTTTTTGTATTGGCGATTATGGCGTACAACAATCGTTGGGCCTCCACAGCCTTTGGAATGAACTTTCGATAGTAATTCAGCATACCCAAGTATCTGCGCATGTCCTTTGCTATTTTTTCTATCTATTTTGTTATGTTTCTTTTTCCCCTTCTGGGGGTGCGCTAGACCTCGTCCTTGCATCAACAGGAGTCGTTGGACGATGGCACGGTGCCCTCTAAAATTAAATGCGCCACCCCCAGCAACATGTGCAGGCTTTAGGTTTGGGGGGGCAACCTCGGCTCTCCTTCGCCTTGCCTCCGGCTACTCGACGCTGAATTCCTTAGGGTCGTCGGGTATTTCCCCCCAATCTCCCATTTACGTTTCTTTGAGGCATCACCGAGGAACCGGCTAAGGGGCGCGGAAGCTGAGTGTGGTTCACGACTAGACCGAACGCCAAGCGCATTCTTGCTGGGACTGCCAATCGATTGGAGAGGACTCCCAATCGTTTGCACTTATTACTTATCTACTGTGTCTTCCTCCCAAACAGGTGCTTGTAGGATACGCTGGATACAATCACTTAGCGCTTGCCACCTCTTGGACTTTCACCAACCTGTCCCATTGTCTTGTCTATAATTTGTCATACTAACACATATTGTATCTGTATTTCCCGCTAAGCACTTGCATACTGCTTGCTAACAACGTATGCAGGGACATTGGAGGTTTAGTTTCGTTTTCACATGTAGAGTCGTTTTTACCAAAAAAATTAGAGTCCTTGCAAGAGCCTTGAAGGGGTAACCATCTGTTACCTATACCAGGGCGGGTAAGTGGTGGGTCCTCCAATGTCCTTTGCTGTTTTTGGTCTTGGGAAATCTTTGATGATCTCCACTTTATCGGAAAGTGGAGTCATTCCCCCATTTGAAATTTGGTAGCCAAGGAATTTAATACTGGATTGACCAAACGTGCTTTTCTGGGCGTTAATGATCAAACTGTGTTCCTCAAGACGTTTGAAGACTGTTTCGAGGTGCTCTATGTGTTCGTTTTCGTCCTCGGATGCAATCATAATGTCATCGATATATGACAAACAAAAATCCAAGCCATTCAGTACTTGATTTATAACGCGTTGAAACGTCTGTGCCGCATTACAAAGCCCAAATTGTAATTGTGTGAACTGAAAGAGACCAAATGGTGTTATGATGGCGGTCTTTGGAATATCAATCAAACCAATGGGAATTTGGTGGTATGCACGAACTAAATCTATAGTGCTAAAAATGTTGGCTTTAGACAACTTGTGAGCGAAATCGTTCAGTTGTGGAATCGGGTAACGGTCTGGAATCATCTGAGAATTGAGCCTGCGATAATCTCCGCAGGGTCTCCAACTGCCGTCCGATTTTTTTACCATGTGCAAAGGGCTTGCCCAACAGCTTTTTGATGGTCTACATATTCCTTGTTGTACCATAAGGGCAAATTCCTTCTTCGCTGCCTCTAGCATTAGTGATGTCATTCTTCTGGCCCTAGCTGAGGTGGGTGGTCCAGTTGTTTCAATACAGTGGGACCCAGAATGTTTTACTTCTACTTCTCGATTGAAGGGTCGAGTAATTGCAGGGTATCGCTGTAGACATTGGTGGTATTTGCTTGTATTGTTGACCGTAGATATACCCGTACTTGCATAGTGAATGCGCTGTCCCGTTGACGTTAGTCCCGTCGTTGCGTCAATGAGCCTCCCTTTCCGAAGGTCCACTAGAAGATTAAAATTTTCTAAAAAATCTGCCCCCAAAATTGCGCGCTCGACTTCGGCTATGACGAATGTCCATGGAAATGTTCTACGCAATCCGAAGTTAACCATCATTCGGCGTAGTCCGTGTGTCTTGATAGGAGTACCATTTTCCGCGTAGAGTGCCACATTTGGCTCGTGTTGTTCAAATGTTTGCGGTGTTTTGAGTTTGCTGGGAATTACAGAAATCTCCGCCCCGGAATCAATCAAAAAGTTTATATTGTTTTGCCGGTCCCAGATGTGCAACCTTTTTCCAATTTGCTCTATGTAAGTTGCATTGACACAGAGCTTCTTTAGCTTTCCGAACTCTTTGTCGTCGGCGGCCAATCACAGGGTGCGATGCACTTTTTCGCAAGTTTTCCGAACTTGTAATGATACCAGCATCGTTCGTAAACTTTTTTTGTTTGATGCCTGTTACGCGATGGTGATCTTAATCGCCTCTGTTTATTAATTTCCATTAGCTTTTCATCGCTTATTTTAGTTGAGTAGGATGAACTAGGAAAACCTCCTTCTACGTGGCATATATCATTGCTGCTATAGACATCTGCCATTTTGTCGGCGATTTCTGCTAGCCTGTCTAAGTCCTGATCGGCCGATACAGTCAGTATAGCTTGCATGTTATTAGGCAGCCGTTGTAACCACAGCGTCCTGAAGAGTTCCATGTTGATGATGGTGGGTCCTGCCAGTTCTTTCATCTGACGTAATAACTGAGACGGTGTATTATCTCCCAGCTGAAGTCCTTATACGAGTTTGGCAGTTTTTTTTCTCTCGGACTCTGTAAACCTAGTCACCAATGCCGATTTTAATGTGGCATACATATCCCGTGTGGGTGGGTTCAAAATGATGTCACTAACCATGGTTAGCGTTTCATTGTCCAGGCAACTTACGATGGAGTAGTATTTTGTTGCATCGGAACTAATGCCGGTTATGAAAAATTGGGCCTCAATTTGCATCAACCACAGTTGACACTTATCCCTCCAAAAAGGCGGCATTCGAACCCCCACTCTTGCAACCTGATGACTAGTGCCCTGGTCCGTCATATCTTTATCGTTGTTTTGCTGCGTGTTAGCCATTAACTCGCTTGGGCAACTTTAATTGTGTATGTAATGGTGTGCAGTCTCAAATATAATAAATAATAAATGTATAAATTATTACGTGTAATAATAATAATGTGTAATAATGATATTTGAAATCGATTGACTCCGGACGTTGTTTATTTGCATTAGTCAAAATACGTTATTAAAGCGCCAAGTGGTCCCAATTATACCTACGAATATACTAGTAGACAGAACCCTACGCAAGAAACTAATTATCAGCGATATCAAAACGCGAAAAAATGTTAAGACGGCAAATAAATACTAGATACCGGTCAATAAAAGGGAGAAGGCCTTGCGTTATGCGCTCGAATACATAAAATGCCCTTTTGAAGAGGCAATTGTACTAGCCGGTTGAGTAAATCTGTCGATTTTATATAAGACCAACAACTATTTGACACAAAGGAAGTTTGGCATCTTTATAAGACAGCGCATATGGCCTCATAAAAATCGTTTTATCTCCCTTACTATAATAACCAGAGATATGATCTAAACAGTGTTAGAAAGAGAAAACACTATGCTACAATTGGTGACCAGACAACTAAGTGGCAACTTTTTAGACGTGTGAGTTTTCGTAATGTTGTCCTAATAATTCGGCCCTATAGATTGTCATAATTCATATGGTAATAACTGAAAATTGTGATTTTTAATAATATGAATTTTGTCAATGTTACCAACATCATAGCATACTAAACAAGCATGATTGACAAGCTGACATGATGTAAAATGGTTGAAATGTAGTAAATTTCAAGATGATATTACTGGAAGAATTATCATTTGTAATTTGAAATTACATTATAAAAAGTATTATTTACTCTGACGCAATACTAGTCCAAATTGTAAATATTATCTACTCGTGGGATGTGTTTATAATGGTAGGCATTTACATAAAATATAAACAGTGAACATACAAATTAACCTAAAAAATTTATGAACCCAGTAATTTCATTATTTCTTTGATAATATTACGCTTTGTAGTTTTCGTTTTAAAAGTTTAGTGTTTTTGTTAAATAATCTGTACTCAAAAATCAGTTTTTAGCTCCCTCTGAACGTTTTACGTTTTTGACACATGGGAGATATTTTGGTGTGCACCTAGAATATTTTCTTTTGTAAAAAAACCCTTTGATTCATCAATTACTATAAAAGACAACTTTTTGCATGTGGAGCGATGCATTCAAAATTTCAACCGTTTGAAATCGTGGCCTTTCGGATTATATAGCAGAGAAGGGCTGTTCAGGGAACATCCATATTCAAAAACATTACACATACAGCAGGAGCAGTACAGTAAGACGGTCATATATTATGTTTAGAATGTTAAAATAACATTTCTCTTTCTCAGTAACTTTGTAATATTGTATTCTTTCTAAAACTAAACCTTCAAATTTTGGTTTTTCAGATTGTCCCAAGTCTGCTGGACGTGTTAGTTGACATAGAAGTGACAGGTCAAACGTCAAAGCATTCAATCTGACCTTAAATTTAACCACAGGCGGCACACGTATCTGCATCTGGTGATGGATTTCTTGTGGAAAATCAAAGAACACAGATTGTTTCAAGTATGCTAAATAACTATTAACATTTATTAAATAGTTCCAGTGAAACTCACAAAGTTTGTTTTTTCGATCGCTTGAAGCCAACATGGAAGATGTGGCTTGTACTGTGAAATGAATGTGTATTGGAAGGCTCTGAGCAACATGGCGCACATACGCTCTTTGAGAGCGGTTTGAGACTAATTCTTTTTTCCATATGTCTATTCAGTTTTATAATTAACAAGGTAGCTTTTTGTGCTTTAAGTAAGTTTATTTACAGATTTCTTCTGAAATTAAATGATCTATAATCAATAACGCTAAAGAGAAAAAATATTATGGTAACTCACACCAACAGTCTCAATAAGCTCCCGGGACCGGCCTCCGGATTCAGATTTCTTTCACATTTCAAGACTCAGTATCTTCCTGGTGGAATACCACCATTCAGAATCAAAACATTGCTTTTTTATATTAACTTCACTCATTGGCCCTGAGGACAATTATTTCCCTCAGAGCTTATGTCATCTTTGGGGATACTGTGCGCAGGGTCCTTTTAAGGAGAGTAGGTTCTGGGAAGGAAAAGGGTAGGAGTTGGTAGAAATTATTTGGGTTTATTGTGTTGGAATGATGGAAGTATGAATCCATCTCTCCCACTGGTGCAAGGCGATGGGTCAAGAGAGTCCAGCTAGACAGGTCAAGTGTTATGTACAAAGGGCCTTCCTCAACTGAACCCTCCCTGGAGTTGGTGGGCAAGTGCATCCACAGCCAAGGCATGAAAAAACCTCACAAATCCCGGCACCCCTGCTAGGTCACCAAACGTACGACCTGTGGCAGAGATTTTAGCTATTCATGAAATGTTTCCCAGACCGGCGGTACCCACACCCGCCTCCCACATTGCCTCCTAAATATATTTATCTTAATAACAAATTTAATATTACTATGGTTTTTACTATGCCTATCTCATTGGGAGGCATTCCCGTTTTGAGGCAGAGCTTTCTGGTGCAGTTTTGTAACTATTGTCCTTGTTCTTTAGTGAAAACAATGAATGGCAAGTCTGAACTCCATGGCGCACTTGGCAATATCCTGGCATCCTGACACCTGGCAGGGGCACCACGCGCACTCTGGAGACCAATCAATCACCGACCAACGCAAGTCACTTTCTGTTCAGCCACTCCACCATGGTCGGCGGCATCACCTCAATGCTCAACTACTTCCTCCTTCACCTGGTGGGGCCCAATCAGAACATCTTCAAGGTATTCTTGCATTGCATTATTTTAGACAATATCACGCTGAATATTTTGAGCAAGTGTTTACGAAGTACAGTACAGTACAGTCATTCTAGAAAGTGCAGACAAAAAATAGTTTCAAATTGGGATCACCAGGATAATTCAAAGGAGAATAAAAAAGAAAACTGGAAATGCCTTGCATACAAATATGAATGGAAACAATGTTCCGTTTAACCCAATAGCCCAGCGCTCACTCTCACTTATATCACTCTCACTTACATCCACCCCGTTTGGATTTCGTAAACACAGTATTGTATTGGAAATTTAGGCCTCTATTAGGTAAAATTTGGACCGTGAAAGAAACCCACAAGACATTTCTTGTGTTATTCTTTAATAAGTCAGGTACGCCCCATACGTCATACATATGTCTGGTAATGTTATATTATTGTGAAAACAGGCTTTTGGGTTCGAGTAGTTAAGCTGCAGATACACATGCTATTATCTCGATCAAAAGCATGCTAGTAGTGGCCTTCAGCTTGCCAGGAGCATGTGTATCGTGTCCATGCCGTTGTAGGCACCGCGAACATTATTTTTGTGCCCTGTTATTATTTTCAAACTGACAACACTGCCTGCGCAGTCGTAATGCGCAGATGACAGAAGTGAGCTCGGATTTGACGTAACGTTCGAGATCATTCTGTCACCGGCTTTCTTCCCCACCAGCACTCGCCATTAAATTCGCTTGCGTTAAAATTATTGTCGCGAATAACTCATGTGAACCTTTAAAGTTACTTTATGTAAATAAATCTACCCATCTAAAAATATCAAAGTGTTATTTATTTGATTGAGTTGCGCGACATTTAGATTGCGGGATATCTCCGAGCAGTAAGCAGAGATATTCCGATCCAATCTAAAATTGGTGACCCGACTAAAAGAACTGTGCTGGCGGGGAATGATTGTCGGAGACAGGGTCCTGGAACAGCATGTAAGTAAAATCTTTTTTAGTATTGCTAAACTTAACGTAAATTCATTTTAGTAAATGTTCCAGTAATTTTTAAAATAAATACACGACCGTGTTATTTCGATAGCATTGTCACACATTCTTGTCAAACACATGTTTTACATCTAATTATCAATTGAAACATCATCATCCCACTAATGTTTTAGTAACATAATCATTTTTTACAGAATAATAAGTGCGTTTTACATTATTATCCCGCTATGTTTTGTTAAAATAAATTGTTCCTTCCTGAATGATAAGTGCGTTTTACCCTCTATTTCAGTGAGAACGGATTGGCGCAGCGATGACCGTAGGTGATCATCACCAGGGAACGAGGCATCCCGAGTTCATCACCAGGGAACGTGAACCCTGAGATCTCCGCCAGAGAACGCAGGATCCTGAATCCGTCATCAGGGAGACCAGCATCTACTCCATCTGCATCCAGAATTCATCTGAGAATCGTCGCCGGATAAAATTGGTTCGACATATTTTTACGACAATGATGCCATATTTTTTCTTGAGGTCAAATTAATACAATAATGTTGCAAATCGCACATGTTCTGAAATATTGTAAAGATTTTTAAAGTTTCTTTCTTATCATCTAAAACTATTTAATATCATCGAAAACGAGTTTATTTATACAACAAAACTCTCAACGCATTTTATGATAATTGGTATTACAATTCAATTCAACCAATAAATAGTGGATGTTAAATTATTCCCACTTATTTTCTATTCAAATTATTTTCATTTGAATATTATTTTAAAATTATAAAAAAGATATTAGTGTGGATTATTATTTTTAAAGTATACAATTGAGAATTTCAATTTTTTTAAATATTTTTATCGCTTTGATAATCATTGAACTTGTCCGATATTCAATATTTTTTTTTTTTCTTACCTGAATTGTCTTTAAGAAAAAGACATACCTAAGTGTGGATAGCATTATACAATTGAGAATTTCAATTATTTTCATCTAAAATTGGTTTCACTTGATAATGAATCATTGATCATTACTTTGACAGTCCTCTATGATATATTTTTGCCTCGCCTTTTATAGTTTACAAAAAGAGTGATTTCCAAATTTAATCTTAAATTTTGATTTGAATATTTTTTAATTTGTAAAAGAATTTACAATTTTGCCAATAGTGGATGCTATATTTTCCCACTTAGTTTTGATAAAAATCTTAACACCAATTATTTTTATTTGAATATTTTTAAAAATTTAAAAAAAAGAGGTTAGCGCAGATTATTGCCATTACACTGTCCATTTTGCCTTCGTCCATATTTATTTAATTGCACCGACGAAGAATCTATCCACATAATGGAAAATTACCAGCGAATGGAATGCGGCTCCGGAGATTCGAAAAATGAATCGAAGACCAGTTCCAACCCAACAGTATTGGAAATGATTAAACTGGTGGCATTACTCAGACAAGAAGTTAAAGAACTTACGCTTGCGGCAAATAATAATTATGATGATACATCAACATACTGCAATCGCTTCCGCACTCGCCGCAATCGGAACGAGCAACCTATGTCGCCAAGGGATCCTCCTAGAAGACCATCAAGTAGATCTCGGAGTAGATCAGACAACACTTCAACAAACGTGTTTTGCAGACTCCATGCAAGATTTGGCGAAAAGGCTCATAGATGTTACCAACCGTGCTCATTCAGAACGAAGAGAAATTCCACAGTAGAGACATGCGAAATTCCTACTCAGACTCGTCGTCTCTTCCTTTATGACCAAGAAACAAGCCAAAAGTTTTTAGTAGACACAGGCGCCGACATTTCTGTGATCCCAAAGACAGCGAAAATAGCGAAGAATTACATAACTTCCGACAAGTGCCCCACAACTTTATACGGAGCTAATGGGAATTCCATCCGAACCTACGGCACAAGGACGATTGAACTTAAGTTCGGCCTCCGGAGAACAATGAAATGGCGTTTCATAGTGGCTGATGTGAATAGAGCCATACTTGGTGCTGATTTTCTCCATCATTTTAACTTGTCGGTCAACCTAAAAAAGGGTACACTTACAGACCAGTCTACAGGCTTACGGATTCGAGGCGCAACATCCAATGGACCCTCATCCGGTATCTCCAGTATTTCCTCATCACAAAAATACAGAGAGATTTTAAATAAATATCCAAGCCTGACGCGACCGAATATGCAAGCTCTAAATAACAAGAAACATACAGTGACGCACTGCATAGAGACCAAGGGTCCACCCGTAACCGAACGAGCTCGCAGACTCGCACCAAAATTGTTAGAAGCAGCCAAAAAGGAGTTTAATTACCTTATGGAGCAAGGCATTTGCAGGCCGTCCAAGAGTAACTGGGCGAGCCCTTTACACATGGTGAAGAAGCCTAATGGGGAATGGCGACCGTGCGGTGATTATCGTCGTCTCAACGCCAAAACGATTCCCGACAAATATCCCATTCCGCAGCTCCAGGACTTCTCCCATAAACTCGCAAAAGCAAAAATCTTCACAACAATAGATATGCTGAGAGCATACTACCAGATCCCTGTGGAACCAGAAGATATACCCAAAACGGCTATTATAACACCATTTGGCCTTTTTGAATTTACGACTATGCAATTTGGATTATCCAACGCTGCCCAAAGCTTCCAGCGTTTCATGCATGCCGTAACCAGAGATCTGGATTTTTGCTTTGTTTATCTTGATGATATCCTTATAGCCTCCAGCAATGAAGAGGAGCATAAAAAACATTTGGATATTCTATTTAAAAGATTAGCAGATAATGGATTGGTAATTAACATTAAAAAATGTCAATTTGGACTCCCGACTGTTAATTTTCTAGGTCATACCATTTCACCGGAAGGGATGACTCCAATTAAAGAGAAAGTGAAAACTATTATCGATTTTCCTCTCCCCAAAACAGCCAAAGGATTAAGACGTTTTTTGGGAATGCTCAATTATTATAGAAGATTTTTACCCAACACTATCAGCGCCCAAACAACACTTTTTGATTGCATTTCTGGATATAAAAAGAATGACAAACGTATCCTTACTTGGACCCCGGAATTAACGGAGGATTTTAACCAATGCAAGCGACATCTCGCTTCTGCCGCATTGTTAGCACAACCAGACCCAAACGCTCAATTAGCAGTTATGGTGGACGCATCCGACCTGGCTATGGGAGCATCATTGCAACAAAATAAAGGTACAGCTTGGCAACCTTTAGGATTTTTTTCAAGAAAATTTACCCCGGCACAGCGTAAATACAGTACGTTTGACCGTGAATTAACCGGTGTTTACGAGGCAGTAAAGTATTTTAGGAGCAACTTAGAAGGTCGAAATTTTACTATTTACACGGACCACAAGCCCATCACTTTCGCTTTCAACAAGAAACGAGCCTCAAGTTCTCCTCGTCAAGAGAGACAACTAGATTATATATCTCAATTTACCACCAACATCAAACATATTTCCGGACACCAGAATACAGTTGCAGATACTCTTTCTCGCATTGAAGAGATAAATAGCCCTTCTGCAATTGACTATGAGAGAATGAGACAAGAGCAGAGTCACGACGACGAAATTACTAAGGCACTTGAGGACTCCTCTCTCTCTCTACGTCAAATGGTGATTCCTGGAACTAATTCTTCATTGTGGTGTGATATCTCTACCGGTCATGTAAGACCCTTCGTACCATCTAATATGAGAAAAGAGGTAATAGAAAATGTGCATAATGTTTGTCATCCAGGCATTAATGGGACTGTCAACAGTATTAAATTGAGATTTGTTTGGCCCAACATGGCGAAGGATATAAAGTTCTTTGTCAAACATTGCGTGAATTGTCAAAAGGCCAAAATCTCCAGACATACAGTCGCGCCAAGAGCCACGTATGTTCTGCCTGAAGACCGTTTCCGGAACGTCCACATCGACTTGGTTGGACCCCTGCCCGCTTGTAGTGATTATCAATATCTGCTCACCATGATTGACAGATTCACTCGCTGGCCCGAAGCAGTCCCCTTAAAGAATATGTCAGCAGACACAGTCGCCACAGCACTGACAACTCACTGGATTTCGAGGCATGGTGTCCCCGAAACTATTACGACAGACCAGGGACGTCAGTTTGAGTCATGTCTTTTCAAGAAACTCACAGAAAAATTCGGAATCAAGCATACGCGGACAACCGCCTACCACCCTCAAGCTAATGGCATGATAGAAAGGTGGCATAGAACCCTCAAGTCGGCACTTATGGCTAACGGCGACCCGAACTGGTTGGAGACTCTCCCTATTATACTACTTGGATTGAGGTCAACAGTTCGTGATGATTTAAAATGCTCGCCTGCTGAACTTACCTATGGTAGAACGCTGAGGCTACCATGTGATTTCTTCACTCCTACGCCTCGCGAAGAGCCAGATACTTACGTCGGTCGACTACAAAGAAGATTTGAAAATATAAAATCTACTCCTGCCAGTAATCACGGTTCAGGAAAGTTTTTCATACATAAGGATTTACCTTCTTCTACTCACGTTTTTCTGAGAACTGATTCCGCACGAAAATCACTGCAACTCCCTTACGATGGACCTTACAAAGTGGAAGAACGTAACGAAAAGACATACGTCATTATCATCAACGGAAAACCAAAGCGCGTATCTATTGATCGCTTGAAACCAGCCTTCGTTCCTTCCGAAGAGAAGTTGACTATCGAAGAACCTGTCGCAGAACCTCCTCAGGTCAAGATTACTACTACAAGGTCCGGTCGAAAAGTGCACTTCACGGACAGATACCAGTCCGTTTAGAGAAAAGGCAGACAGAGGCATAGTTTTCCTATAAAAAATAATATTTAATATAAAATCATTATATACTTCCAAATTTGATTCATAGATCTATATTTCTTTAGTAAATCCACATTATTGACATAAATTTTGTTAGTATTTTTTTTTTTTTTAAAGATTACTGTAACTACAAATAACTAGAGACATCAACTTTTGATGGAAGTTGGAACTCTAAGTTTATTTAACTATGTTATTCTTTTACATAATTGATATATTCAATAATCCTGTCTTAAGGAAGGGTTGTTTTTGAAAAATCTCATGTTCATAGAACATGATGTCAACATGTATATTTATACAGAACAAAATACCATGTAATATGTGTCGTTTCGTTTTTTTTCCACGCTTTTTTAAGTGCATGATGTGTTTTTCCATACACTTACAAAAGTGTGATGAGTGTTTTCCATGTTTTTGCAGGTATGTGATGTATCATTCCACAATACCTGGGAAAACATGATGTAGTTTTGCCATACGTTTTCAGTATGAAAATTCAAATATGTGTAGAAGGTACAATGAACTGCCTTCCCCATTTCCTTATTATAATACCATATTTTGATAGGTGTGGGATGACTGCTTACCTTTCCCACACCTGTCAAAACGTGAAGCACATTGTTATCATGTATTTATAGGTAAATTTTGTACTCTTTCCGTACTTATAAATGTATGACGTAGACCAAAAAATGTACAGCTGCTAAAGCATTAAAAAAAAATTTTTTTCATCTATTTTTATAAAAATGTCAAAACATGAAAAATCTTTTCATTTTTTTTCAAAATGTAATGTTAGACGCAAATAAATAATATGATCTAAAAATAATACAAGCTATATTGTATTCGTTTTCCCATGCTAATAAAGGCATGATGTAATTTTAGATGCACTTAAATGCATGACCTAATTATAATACCAACTATTGCGTGTAGTATTCCATACTAGTTAATGTATGATGTATGTATATAATTTTAGTTACACATAGATTTTGATCTGCATAGGTTACAACTTTTCATTATGATATCCCACGATCTACGGGACATATGTCTAAACACATTTCTTAATATAGTTCACCTTATTTTTATATACGTTTAATATTTTTATATATTTATATACGTTTCCTGATGTTCTATACATAAAAAATGAACTTTATTAATTTTAAGTACTGAAGTATATGATACCATTCTGCAGTGAATATCACACCTCATATAGATATGACGTGGTTGCCCCTTTCCATATCTCTACGAAGTGTGATACCCATTATTTATTTTCTTCCTTGATTTATAAGTTGTGTGAAGTTTTCACATATTTATTTTTTTATTTCTGGTTACATGTTTATAATGCACACTTGTCACTCATCTTAATTAGATTTGAAGTAATCTTGACTTATAAGTTGTGTAAAATTTTCACTTATTAATTTTTATCCCTAGTTGTATGATTATAATGAAGACACACGTCACTCATCTTTAATAGATTTGAAGTAATTTAACTTAGCCAACAGGTTATATATTTTTGTATTAGCACGATGTGGTTTCCCCTTTCCGTAGTTTTTTGGTATTAGCACGATGTGGTTTCCCCTTTCCGTAGCTTATGAGACTTATAAAAATTTATTAATTTAATTAACTTTTTAAATTTCATTAAGTTTTTCTTTACATATATGTTTGTTTATCGCATGAAATGCTGGTGGGGAGGTATGTAGGCACCGCGAACATTATTTTTGTGCCCTGTTATTATTTTCAAACTGACAACACTGCCTGCGCAGTCGTAATGCGCAGATGACAGAAGTGAGCTCGGATTTGACGTAACGTTCGAGATCATTCTGTCACCGGCTTTCTTCCCCACCAGCACTCGCCATTAAATTCGCTTGCGTTAAAATTATTGTCGCGAATAACTCATGTGAACCTTTAAAGTTACTTTATGTAAATAAATCTACCCATCTAAAAATATCAAAGTGTTATTTATTTGATTGAGTTGCGCGACATTTAGATTGCGGGATATCTCCGAGCAGTAAGCAGAGATATTCCGATCCAATCTAAACCGTGTATGTATGCCATATTCAATCGCGTATGGTGTTTTAATTTTTCATATGTCAGTGGCACTCGGGGTGAGATAAGGGGAGTGGTGGGGGATGCGCAGTATGTGTGAAAGCGCTCTGCCAATTAACCAATTTCACCATTGCCATCTTCCGAGATCCATTATCCGAGACGCTACCCAGATTACATAAAACATTCTTGGAATGATTTTTTCCAATAAAAAGGGCAGCCGCCCGTAATATGGAAAAAAGAATTAGTTGAGGATAATATTGTAATTCTAAAATTTGAAATATGAGATTGACAAATATGAGATTGACAAATATGACGATTTGACAGAAGGTGGCAATGGCGAAATTGGTTAACGCGCACGTCCCGTTTAGACGAGAGGTCTGGGTTCGAGTCCCAGTTGCGACCATTATTTTTTCTTTTTTTCTGTGTCTTGTTCTCTTTCATATTTTTGTTTAGATTCTTATTGTTATCTTCTTCTTCATTAATATAATACATTGGTGGGAATAACCTCCAAAAGTTATAAAAAGAGAGTTTTTCTTGTAAAAATATTGAACATTTCTTATTTGTTTATAGTGGAGTAGAAGGCATACCTGGCATGTAAGCCGCTGGAGGACGAGGAGACGCTAGCTGATGCTCCTGAGAAGTTCCTGGACCCCATCATGAACACCTTCATGTTGGGCCCCGTCAACCTGCCCAGCTCTAGGACTACCACTGCAAGGTTGCTCGAATAAACAAATACTTTTTTAAATTCTAATTGGAGTACCCTTGAGGTGGTTTTTCACAAAAACGGCACTCTACAAATTATCCAATTATTATTATTATAAGATATTTATATGATATCATATTTATGAGACAATATTCTCATAAATATGATTACATATTTCAATGCAGCATTGGGAAATATGCTCATATTTCCCACTTACTGGGAATGGGTCCCCCTGCACCCCGCACAGCATATCCAAATATAAGATAGGCCTGAGGGAAACCTTAAGGCCTCGTAGAGTGGAAGAGTTAGGCATCCACAATAGGCTTTTAACTATCTGCCCACAACTTTTTCTAATGTACTTGGGGCATGTTGCCAAACTGAGGACTCCATCTTGGAGAAACTCATAGTCACTGAGCTCAATGTTTGGCAGAAGAAGCAGAGGAAGGTCACCGCAGCCATAGAGTGACGTATCCCTGGTGTCTGGTACTAGAGTGTCCATGCAGTGCAGAACCATGAGGAGTGAAGGAGCTTTGTCCTCTGGATATTGTAGTAGGGTTCACGATCCTCAGCAATGAGGATTAGAATGACTTGAGAAGAATGTGGTTAATATGAAAAGCCTCCTTCCTATAATGTGTTAGGCCAGGGTTTGCCATTTTAGCCCTCCGTATCTTTTTAAATCATTGCTTCATCTCTATTGTGGGCTTCCTGGTGGCATTTTTCCTTATTTTTTTTTTACTTCTTCTTTTTTACCTACAGGAGGCCCCGAGGGGAATTATTTTCCTCAGGGTATTCCTTTTTAGCTTCCTTCATCAGTAATTTTTTTTACAACAGCACCACCACTTAGAAGGTCCTGAAGAAAATAATTTATTTCAGGGCCTATGTCATCTTTGGGGATGCTGTGTGGAGGGTCTTTTTGGGAAAGAAAGAAGAGGAAGTTCTGGGAAGGAAAAGGGTATGAGGGATGGGTAGGAATCTGGGATCAGGGTGTCCAGGAGTGAAGGACGTATGAATCTATCCCTCCCACTGTGGTGCAAGGCGATGTTCCGAGAGAGAATAGCTGGAGAAGTCAAAGGGGACTCCCTCAACCATTCTCTCCCAATCCGGCCTGCCATGCAGCTGGTGGTCAGACGTATCCGCTGTAGAGACCCGGACAAACCTCTCCCCGTAAACCCGGGCACCCCTGCTGAGTCACCAAACGTATGAACCACTTGGGGCGACCTACGGCAGAGGTGTTGGTTAACCAATAAATGGTTGCTGGGGCGGCGGTACTCAGGCCGGACTCCCAAATTGCAACCCTTCTGGTCTCCAGTCAATCAGAGTTTTGCATCAACAATTTATTTCCTTGCTTCCCATCCTGCCCAGTGCCCGTACCCATTTCAGTTCTTCCATTCTTTTTGCAATATCTGTGAGGTGGAAACATTCATTAAATATTTGTTAAGTGATTTCACATTTACATTAACCATTCTGTACTTGCAGTCATCTCCTCAGTGATCAATCCGACCCATTCAACTGATCCCCCCTCAGTGTCGGTCTATAGACCAGTCCAACATCAATTGAGCCCAAAATCAAGTCCTACGACGAACTCCGGGAGCAGATCATGGAGTGGACACAGTGGAGGAAAAGCCGCAAAGAGGCTGTGTGTTCAAGCAACTATGTTTCATTCACCTAAAACTATATTTCTGTCAGAGTTGGCAAAGTAATAAAAAAAAATGTACAGTTTGTATTATATATATTACTGTAGTGTTGGTAATATGAGTATCTGTCGGGTAGGTTCGGGAATACCGAACCTAGCCGAAGCGGCCGGACATCGGCACAATATAATAGCGAGCACAGAGCTCGTGCGGGTCTTTTCTCGTTAGGCGGCTTACAGCCAACACTGTAAATATTATATTCAATAAACAGTCTCCGTGTATCAAAGATACTACGTGTTTTAATAAATAACCTTGAAGACATCCAAGAGCGATACTGGAGATAAAGGGCCCAGTATTACCTGCAGTACAGGACATTACAAGTGGCGCAGCTAAAAAGGATTACACGCCAGACTGTTTATCAGATTGCGGCAAGTCGTGACAGGGATCGTGACTTGCAAAAATCTCCCGAAGGTGACAATAAATCACTTGGGGCATCGCTGAAGTGCCATCCATCAGGAGATTTTCAGGGCATAATAGGAGACAGTGGAGAAGGAGGAAAGAAGAGGAAAATCACGGGACCCTGGGTAACTAAGTCCAGCCCGGTAATACAGGAAAGAAGAGGAAAATTACTTACGGGACCCTGGGTAACTAAGTCCAGCCCGGTAATATACAGTGGAGAAGAGGAAATTACGGGACCCTGGGTAACTAAGGCCAGCCCGGTATTGATAATCCTGGAAGCGGCTGGGCGCCTGGACTGCAAAGGCGCCGGTTCCTGGTGTCAGGTTGTTTTGTTTATTTTTCTGGAAGGTGTTATTGTTGCCGGGTGTGTTTTTTTTTGGTGTGGGCGATCATGGAATCGGGCGGAATTTCCAGGTTCTCTCACGTTAATGGGGATTGGAGTTTGTTTCGCCTGAGGTTAGAACAGTTCCTTCTAATTCGTGATGACATAAAAACGACTAAGTTAGATTTTTTTTTTTTTTTTTACAGTTAATACCCCACAAGAATCTCAACTGCTCCCGTCTGGAGCCAGTGAGACTATGGCATCCCCAATTGGGGTATGTTGTGAGGCTGAAGGTGGTGGGAAGGGGAAGGAGGTGGGGAAGAGGAAGGTTGGGAAGTACCTGGCTATTCAGATCTGGTCACTAAACACGGCTAAAGCCATTTTCAAGCAACGTTTCAATTCTGAATGGTGGTCTTACACCAGGGCGATACTAATAGTATCTTCCACTCTGGAACATGCCGCAAATATACTATATATTATTTTAAATGAATTAATTGTGAAATAACACAAATTAATCAAATAAAATTTATTTGCGCATGCCGGGTTCGAACCCGCGACCTCCGGAATGTGAGTCAAGAGTCTTAGCCAAGGAAACGCGCATATTTGCTAAATCTTCTAGAAGCGGAGACATTAACTCTTTTGATCAACTTATGTTTTCCTTCTAAAGTTACAGACGTGGCATTCGATCAGTTAATAGAATTAATTGAGAAACATTGTTCCAGACCGCGATCGGTGTTCAAGGAACGAGAAAATTTTTATCAGGCCAAGCAATCGCTTGGTGAATCAGTCAGGGATTTTGCAGTGCGTTTACGAGGATTATCTTCGTTTTGCGAGTTCGGAACGCGTTTACCGGAATGTTTAGCTGATGTTTTTGCAATCGGCATTTTGCCGGGCCGAGCCAAGGAAAAATTTTTCTCGAGGGGACTAAATTAACGTTTAACAAAATGGAAGAATTAGCAATAACGGTTTCAGTTTTAGATAATCTGGTTCCGGAAATTAAATCAGAAATTTCCGTAGGGACGTCGGGCGGCGTGAATTCAATTAATCGCTCGTATTCGCCGGGGAGAGATTCACTTCCGGATAAAACTCAAGGTTTCCGGAGGTCATCTTCGCGGGCGAAAAGTCCCGAGCCGAGAGGATTCTCGAATATTAAAAAAATGTACCATTTACGGTGAATCACATTTAGAAAAATATTGTAAATTTAAGAATGCAAAATGTTTTAATTGTCACAAAATAGGGCATTTGAAGAAATTCTGTAAGAATCACAATGTTTATCCGATTTTTGAACAATCCCGGGAGAAGGTTATTAATAGGATTTCTTACATTAATCCGTTTAGGGCTAATATAATAATTAATAAATTAAAATGTGCCGCTATGATTGATTCAGGCGCCAGTATGTCGGTCATGCCGGATTTTATTTTCAACCGATATTTTAGGGATGTAACATTGTCACCTGATAAGCGTACTTTATCTGGATACGATGGTAAACCACTTAATCTTGTAGGTAGTGCTTGTTTTACCGTGGAATACAATAATATCAAAAACAAGTTATTATTTACTGTTGTGATTAATGGCTCGGAATTGATAGTAGGTCGGGACTTCATGGAGGCTTTTAATCTGAAGATAGTTCCAGTGATGGATAATTCGGTTTCAACAATCAAAGACAAAATTGAAATGATTTACAACGAGTTTCCAGAAGTGTTTTCGCCGGGGCTGGGTAAATTCAGTAAACATAAAGTGAGTTTCAAAGTAAACAAGGAAGCTCGTCCTGTTTTTTTTAATGCGAGGCCGGTTCCGTTCGCTATTAAGGAAAAAATTGAGAGAGAATTAGAAGCTATGGTAGCTGATGGTATCATTTCTCCGGTAACCAGCAGTGAATACGCGTCTCCAATTGTACCGGTAATTAAAAAGAACGGGAATGTTAGGATTTGCGTGGACTACAAGAGATCTTTAAATCTCATGACGGACTTGGAAAGGTACCCGCTTCCCTCCATAAATGAAGTTGTTCACAAAGTAAGTTCGGGTAAAGTGTTCGCTAAACTAGATTTAAGACAGGCTTACTCACAATTAGAATTAGCTGACTTTTGCAAAAAGTATACTACAATAAATACGCATTTAGGGTTATTTCAATATAACAGACTAGTCTTTGGTTTTAAGTCAGCGCCAGCGATCTTCGCTAGGACTATAGCAAGCTGTCTTCAGGGGTTGAAGGGGGTGGCATTCTATTTAGACGATATCATCATTTCGGGGGTCAACGAACTGGATTTAGTGTATAACATACAGGCAGTGTGCGCGCGTTTACGAGAGTGCGGGTTGAGGGTCAACACGGATAAATGCGAATTTTTTGTAGAATCGGTAGAATTTTTGGGGTATGTAATTTCGAGGAGCGGAATCCAACCTCAGCCAAACAAACTTGAAGCTATAAAAAACGCTCCGTATCCTACGGACGTTCATAAATTGAAAAGTTTATTGGGTTTTCTAAATTTTTATCGGAATTTCATTCCTAGGATGTCATCAATACTGGAACCCCTGCATAACCTTTTGAAAAAAGGGGTAGAGTGGAATTTCTCAGAAGACTGTAAAGTAGCAGTCGATACCATTAAAGAATTAATGGGCAACAACACGATTCTTACAAATTATTTTCCGGACTTACCGGTAAAACTGTATACGGACGCTAGTACATGCGGACTCGGGGCTGCGTTAATGCACGTGTTTAAGGACGGCACAATGCGTCCAATTGAGTTCGCTTCTCGTAGTTTGACAACCGCCGAAAAGAAATATAGTATTTTGGATCTCGAAGCTCTGGCAATTGTGTTCGGGTTAAATAAATTTTTTCAGTACCTTTTTGGAAGGGAGTTCACGTTATGCGTTGACAATATGCCGTTACTAAGAATTCTAGGGGAACACAAAAATATTCCGGTTCTCGCAGCAAACCGTTTGCAGAGATATGGCATCATTCTGGCAGGGTTTTCGTACAAAACGGAATTTGTGAAATCTTGTAATAACCAAGCAGATTTTCTTTCTCGCTTACCGTTGAAGGACACAGTTGAGGGTTTTAAGGATGATTGCGGGACTGACTTTGTTTGTTTTATTGAGAATTGTGACCATGTTAATTTTCAAGCAGTTGTGTTAGCCACCGCAGCAGACAGCGAATTACAGCTAGTGTTTAGGTATTTGCGGCAGGGCTGGCCCAAACGAGTAAATCGTGACAGCAGTATATGGAAATATTGGTTGAAAAGAAATGAACTTTCTATCGTAGAAGATTGTTTGTTTTGGCAACATAGAATAGTTATACCTGTTTCTCTCCAAAGGCAAGTTTTAGATTTATTACACAGGTCACATCTAGGTATTGTAAAAATGAGGGGAATTTCTAAAACATATTTTTGGTGGACTTCTCTAAACAAAGATTTGGAGGAAGTCGTTCAATCTTGTTCAGATTGTTCGTTGTCAAAACAGTCACCACCCAAAAGTCAATTGACGGTTTGGCCAAATCCAGGTAAAGCTTGGAGTAGGGTACATCTAGATTATTGTGGACCCCTAGCGGGGAAGATGTTTCTCGTGGTTTGTGACTCATTCTCGAAGTGGTTAGACTGTATCGAGGTGCAGAAGGCAGATTCAACTCACACGATTATGGAATTGAGGAAAATTTTTTCTAATTTTGGCAACCCTGAGTTAATTGTATCTGACAATGGCTCAGTTTTTACAAGTGAGGAATTTAGAGTTTTCTTAAAGGAGAACAATATTAATCTTATGACTTCTCCGGTGAAATACCCCCAGTCAAACGGGCTGGCAGAAAATGCAGTAAAAATTTCGAAAATGTTCCTCAAGAAACTGTTAATAAACGGTAAATTCCCACTAGATTACAATGTCAAGCTGTTGAATTTTTTAGTGGACTATAGAAATTCTTTCCATTGTTCGACAGGTATTGAACCAGCGGTTCTGTTAGTAGGAAGAAGGCTACGTTCTACGTTCGACAGTTTGTTGCCAGTGAAAAATGGAGAAGACTTTTCGGAAAAAGTCAAGGAAGCTAACGTTAACATTTCTAAAGCTCAATCTGATCAAGTTAGGTTGTACAGAGGGGTAAAAACCAGGGTTTTTAAAGTTGGACAAAAATGTTTGACAAAAGATTATCGTCATGATAATAAAGTCGTTTGGGCTAAGGGTGTAGTTTCTAGAAAGCTAGGTAAAAAAGTTTATATTATTAAAATAGGAAACACTGATGTGACATGGAAGAGACATGTGGACCAGATGAGGGAAATGTCAGTGAGCTGGAAGGAAGATGGCAAAATTGCGCAGCATCCCGCGTCTGAAATTTTGAGGAACGAGCCTCATGAGTTAGAGACTGCGACCTTGTTGCGTGGATTGACTGGTTGTTCTCCTGATTCCAGGTTGGTGGGGGAGGAGGTGGTGTCGGAGCAGGCACGGCAACAGAGACCATGGTCGGGAAGACTGCGTTCAAGTCACAAGGCACCTACAACTTCCAGAGGAGACGGGACAACTTGACCCAGTCACCGCGGTTAAATTATGTGTATCTTAAAAAAAATATTGTGTATGAAGTATTACAATTTATGTTAATTGTTATTTAAGTTATTTAAGTTATTTTGTTATGTAAGTAAGTAGCTTCAGAGTTGAAGGAGGGAGAGATGTAGTGTTGGTAATATGAGTATCTGTCGGGTAGGTTCGGGAATACCGAACCTAGCCGAAGCGGCCGGACATCGGCACAATATAATAGCGAGCACAGAGCTCGTGCGGGTCTTTTCTCGTTAGGCGGCTTACAGCCAACACTGTAAATATTATATTCAATAAACAGTCTCCGTGTATCAAAGATACTACGTGTTTTAATAAATAACCTTGAAGACATCCAAGAGCGATACTGGAGATAAAGGGCCCAGTATTACCTGCAGTACAGGACATTACAATTACTATAATTATCTAATCCTCACCGATGTGAGTACTGAATCGTGCTATATAGATATTTGAATCCTGATGCGCTTACTCATGCGTGTGTGTGCTCGCCCCCTCAGTACATCCAGGGCTGGGCAGTATTTGAAATACTTGTAATTGAAATACGTATTTGAAATACAAATACGTATTTTGTACTTGTATTTCAATTACTTCCTAAAAATGTATTTTGTAATTGGTATTTCAATTACCTGCTGCTGAGGTATTTTGTAATTTGTATTTCAAATACTTATGGCTTCAAAATACATTTTCAAATACATTTAGCGATCTTAATAATGATAATGAAAAATATACACACATAGATAATACATAGACTATAAACGCTAGAATCCTGTATTATTGTCCTTTGCTATTTATAGCACTCTTACTATAGGTCTCTTAGGGGGCATACATTAATTACGTGAGCTCAAAAAAAGGGGGAGGGTCCAGCAAAATCTCACGTTACTTGAAAAGAATAAACGAAGGGGCCCAAATTTATCTCACCGAGGTGCGGGGTGAGTATAGTTTGGAAGAAAAACTGCTCACGTAATGAATGTATGCCCCCTTATCATTGCTTTATAACGTACTGTACATTTTTTTACGTCATGCTAGTTATTATTATTGTCCTGTGCTATAATAGCACTGTTATTGTACATTTTGAAATGTACATTTTGTATCATACTTGTCATTGCTTTGTAATGTACATTTTTGTATCACAGTATTAGATCAAGCACACAAAAATACCGAAAAAAAAACCCTTGACTCTGTGCAGAAACGGGCGGTCCGTTTGATAAATTCTCCCATCTTAACAGACGGACTGCAATCTTTAGAGCATAGGCATCAGGTGGGAATGTTGTCCTTGTTCTACCGGTATTACAATGGAAGATGCTCCGAGGAACTAGCATCATTGATCCCCTCGGCACCGGTGCATAGTCGGGAAACACGTCAAACACGCGCCCAACATTTGTACACGGTTGACATTACTCACATGAGAACGGGTCGTTTCTATGACTTGTTCTTGAGTTCAACGGCTCGGTTGTGGAACGATTTGCCGGCCTCTGAGTTTCCTCCCTCCTACAACAAGGGTCTCTTCAAGACCCATGTTCACTCCTTCCTTTCCTCAAAAAGACCCTCCACACAGCATCTACAAAGATGACATAGGCCCTGAGGGAAATTATTTTCCTCAGGGCCTCCTGTGTGGAGTTAATTTTTTTTAAAAAAGCACAATAGGAACAATTTGACTGATTACTAGATTATTTTGAAGTTAATTACTGTAGAGAAAGAGCAGAGAAATGAAATAACATAAAATTGCGCTATACAAATGTCATCCATTTATATATAAAAATTAATCCTTGTTTCCCTTGGTCACGATAGAACTTGAATGACTTTACCTATTTCATTATTTTTTTTTAAGTTTTCTAATTCTTTGTAGAAGGTTCTTACGGAAAGAAAAATTAAGAAAATTGGATAATTTCAAAAAACTTTACGACTATTTTAACTTCGCACGTCTGACAGTTCGCGCGTTTGATGAAATTGAATTTTGCAGGCAGCTGTTTTTTTTTGTAACAAAAGAATTGTCTACGGATTTTTTAAATCATAGATATTTTAAATAGGTACCTATGTTAGGTACCAGATTTGATTGATTGTTCTTATAATATAGAAAATGAATATTTGTAATATGTGAAAAATAAAAATTTGAATAAAAAAATTAAATTAAAATAGCTGGCACGTGAGTTGTTTGAAAACTGAATGTACTGAGACTAAATATATGGAACGCGGGAGGGGGTTCGTGGGATGGGGTGGGGGAGCGGGAGAGGGGAGAGGGTAGGCAGGGAAGGTGGAAGGGGAATGCAAGAGGGAAAAGGGATGCGTTAGGGTAACGGGGACGCATGGGAAAGGACATGCAGAGAGAAACAATTTATTTTTTTGAATATGGCATTGCAACGCATGCCGGGAACCAGCTAGTCTTATTATAATAATAATTATTATAATCTAACACCTAAGTCCCATACCACAAAACTTTACAAGAGGAGCGGAGACGAGATGTGTCTCCTGAGCAATATGATTAGTCAATTTTAGCACGTCTCTGTTTCACTCTGCTCAGCTTTGCTTCTATGGAAACGCACCCTGAGGCTGCGTTTCCATAGAAGTGGAGCTGCGCGGAGCTGAGCTGAGACTTACAAATATTGACCAATGATATTTCTCAAATCACACATCTCTGTGATTTGAGCAATATCATTGGTCAATTTTTGTAAGTCTCAGCTCAGCTCCGCTTCTATGGAAACGCAGCCTTAGATATGGGCACTTACGACAACTTTTATTGCAACCAAAGGTTCTACCAAAACTAAATGTATTTTGTATTTTGTAATTTGTATTTTGTATTTGAAATAAAAAAATGGTTAAAATACTGTATTTTGTATTTTTTATTTCAAATACACGACTTGAAAGTATTTTGTATTTCGTATTTTAAATACATGCGAAAAAGTATTTTGTAATTTGTATTTCAATTACAGCAAGGCATGTATTTTGCCCAGCCCTGAGTACATCAATATGTCTTGTGTGCCTTGGAAGACGGTGCTGCCTTGTCTACAGAGCATAGTGCTCTGACGCATCCATCGCCACCAGCTACACTAGACAGCGATGTTCCATCCCCGCCACCGAAGCTTCCTACCTCCACCGCCAAAGCGCCTCCTTGCGACGTTTACCGAGGCGTACAAAACACGGGATCTGTAGAACATATGTGGGACATTTTACATGAGTTAAGGTGTGGAACACGACTCACAACAACTATTTTTTATGTAGTTCTTCTCAGAAGAAATTGGGCCTTGGACGAATTATAGGCAATATTGATAACTACAAACCCTAATATTACACGGGAAGATGTCTGCAAGAAAATAAATATGTTGCAAAATATTTATAGGAAGGAACCTAAAAAAAAAAATTGAATTCTCAAAGCTTCTGCTGGTCGCACAGAAACATTTATAGCTAATTTTTCTCTTGGCAAGATCGAAGCTCTCGTGGCTGTATTTTCTTTCAAAATATATGTATGTAGCTACCATATCTAGCAATTTGTTGAAATTCTCATTGCTCATCCTCAGGGTAGCAATTTATACAATTTCCTTATAAAAAATTTAAAAAGTCTGTGTACATTAAAAAAAATTAATTCTTTTCTAAGGTAATCAACAAAATAATGGACGTTAAATAATGTTTTTTCGTGTAGTTTAATGTAAAATGTAATTATTTCAGTTATTTCTAGTTAAATAAGTGAAAATGTTTTGTTCTTTTTTCTGGAATAAAAACAAATATATATGATATGATTTTAGATATTCACGGCCAAAAACTTTATGGTTATTTCCTTTTGGGGTATTATGCCGTGTTGCGCTACCTCCTCCTTTAGCCAACGTTTCGGACAGCGTTACAGTGTCCATCATCAGTGGGCATAATACCCCAAAAGGAAATAACCATAAAATTATATATATGTATATATAAATTTTTTTATTTTTTTACGAGTAAAAGCTCAAATTGTAATATTTAATTAAATGAAAACAATTTTAGCCAAACTCAATCGAAAATCTGGAAACAGAAAAAAAGAGTTCCAGAGGTGCAAATACCTTTTTCTGATCAGTCAGCAAAATTAAAGTGTGAGATTTTTTTTACTTGAGAATCATCCATCCATCACTTACATTTCACTCGTTTCTTTGTGCTCAACACCAAATTTATAACAACAGGCTTTTCTTTTTCAGAACCACTACATTAAAAGCGTCTTGTGTGGGATTTGCAACAATACTGACGTCAGATACTGAGATCGTGTCATGGCATACAAATACTGACTCCTGTAATGGTACCATAATGAGCATACCGTGCACTGACTTCCAAAGTCAAAGTTCATTCAGCGGCTCTATCTCATGGCGGCTGGTTGAGTGGAGGCAAGTAGAGGTGAAAAGGAGTTAATATCTAAAGAGCCGCAAACGCCTACGCAAAAGCCGCACACTTATCTAGACCAGGGGTTGGAATTCGCGGCTTGCGAGCCGACTCTTTGCATAGACGTCTGCGGCTCTTCGACTCCTCAGACATCAATTGCAATTTAATTAACTTCCACAAATTACGTCAGACGAATTTCATAATTTTTTGACCCCCCTCTGTCCCTGACCCACATCGTCACATTTGTGAGACCCCCTCCCCTCTAGTGTGACGACACATATTTTGCAATTTTACATCTAAAAATAATCAAAACAGTAGTAAAAAAAAATAAATTATAAAAATATTTAAATTTTTACATGTGACGTCACAGTGCTGATGACCCCCCATACCTTGTCACACTTCTTTACTCTCTTCCCCCTCTTGTGTGACATAATTCATGGATGGACCCTCAACCGGCCTTATGAGATGGAGCCCCCAAACGATTATTTTTTTTGCATTCCGAACACACTCGTTTTAATTTAATAAGGAATCTATGCGTGAGTCTGTTTATAGAAATATTTAAACGGGCAGAAGTGTGATATTACAGTAAGAATGTACATAACACAAAGCAAATCGAAATTATTGTTCCACCAAATTTTTACCACAGTACGATTACCTCCCCCCATTATAATATGACTCTCTGATATATTTGTTTCTTTGACAAATTGACTCTTCTCACTTGACAAACTGCCGACCCCTGGTCTAGATGATGACAAGAATTGTAGTAAGGTACCTTGTACTGTAAGAAGTACAGTACAAGTTCACACAGCATCATAAAATATGTTGAAGTGTATATCCTCTGATCCTACATCACACTTCGCTAACTTGTACCTTGTACTTCAAATACAAATTGTAAAAAAATAATCATTTCAGTTATACTCTTATAAATTGCTGCCTATTTTGAAATGAAATACATATATTTGATTTTTCATTTTGATACTTCTTGAATATTTTGTCAGATATTGAAAAAATAAATGGATTAATAAATGAAATTTTTTTTTATACCTAGCACGATGGAAATATAAATCAAAAGAGATTTTGTTTTTTTTATGTTACACCTCACAAGAGCGCCCCTATCTATGGATACTATGTCGTTATCTGGTTAAGAAGGGTTGTGATTTATGATACGGGTTAAGGTGGGGGCTGTGGGAAGGGATTTATTTGCAGGTCTTGAAGAGGCCGGATTATATGATGGAGGAAAAACGGATGCTGGTAGCTCATTCCGCATTCGAGCCAAATTACACTAAAACGAGTAAAAGAAGCAACCTGTTTTCATGAAGCCAACATCAACTGTGAATGGGTGTTCTGCTTGTGTCATTAAAATTCCTGTAGAACAGACTTAGCACGCCTACATTGCATCTGTGTATTAGAGATGGCATTCTATATGTGAACAATGGGTTGTCAATCAGACGAACCGCCCTTCTTTGCATATAATCAAGTACGTTTATCAAGAATTTTGGGGCTCCAGCGCATACGTAGCTCCCAAATTCAATTATTGGACGTACTTAAGATTTTTTACAGCAAGCATTTATTAGCAGCAGCAGCTGGTCATTATTGAAGAATCTGCTAGCCCTGTACAGGACAAGGATGCCAAGTTTCTTGGAAGTCAGATTTACTGGGGCTTCTATGGAGCCGAGCCGGTCTGATATACTTACTCCAAGCATTTTATTGGGGAGGGTGCCCTTATCAAATTGCACCAGACACTGATCTCCTTCTTTACCCAAATCAGACAAGCTTGACTTTTTGAGACATTGAAACTGACCCTAGGTGTGAATATCCTTGAGGTGGTGGTTAACTTTTTGTCTCAAAACTTTTCAACTGTTCGGACATTATAAGTGGAAAGGTGGCTTGTCAAAAAGATTACCTTCGTTAGTGGTGTTGTCGTCACCGTAGCAATGAGTTGGTGCTTATTTAATGATAATGCTTAAGGAATTAGATATAATGAGTGAAACAAAGAATTTTCAATGAAGTTTTAATTTTTATCTACAAGTTAATTTTAAGTTTTTATTTTCAAAGTTTAACAATTTACTACTTTAGAGAACTGCATTATCACAAAGACTTCCACAAATACCATACACGACGGAAAGAAAACATTAGACTAACAAAAACATGAAATTGTTTACTTTATAAAAGCATAAAAATTAAGCAACGAAATTAATAATTAAACGATAACAGAACTTGAATACTGACTTATTTATATGTACGCAGTGGCGTAGCTAGCATGTGTTGCACCCTGGGCAGATGTCACCCCCCTGGGCGTAGTGACTTCATAAAATTGGTCCATCCTGGGGGTGGCTAGAGAATTTCAGAATATAGGCTATTCTGTCTATAAAAGACCGACCGACATAAAATTTGAGTTACGAAAATATAAATAATGGACCGTGTTCATGTGTATGCAGTATCTTGGTCGAGTGGCACCCGGGGTGGTCCGCCGCCCTCCCTCGCTACGCCACAGTATGTACGCCCCAATGAACTCTTTCATTATATGTAATAAAGTAATAAGATACATTTTTCTATTGAAATGTCATTAATGATATAGGTACTGTACTGTAGTATTTTAATTTTTATTAAGCAAAAGGGTAGCTGGGAGACTCACTATAAAAAATACCTATATTAGAATGCGACCTCAGCAAATTCCCAGCTGCATTTTGCTTGTAATGGCAGTATAGCAGTGGTAGTAATATCTGTATACAATATACTGTTAGCAGCATATTCAAATTCTGCCGCCACAGTGTTAAGTTTGATTTGCCGCCAGAGGCGCTACTCTCTTTTCTGTCAGCCAAGCAGGGATCTACACTTCGTTTGCGGAACCGCCGGCAGAGGCGCTGCTCACATCTCGGTCGGCAAGGCAGGGATCGCTATCACGGATCATCCCCGCGACTTGCGAATTTTCAAACTCAACAGCTCGAAGCGAAGATATACGTTGTATAGAGGCTCGCTGTGGTTTGTATATTTATGGGCTCGCTCGACGGCTCGAACCTCAAATATCTCGTATGTTAGCATATGTTAGGGTACTCTTCTCGAGGGGAGGCGTCTACTAATATCTACAGGAATTCCAAAAACTGAAAAAATCGAATTAATATCTATGAGAAGGAAAGTGTTGACGAATATCTACAGCTCAAACTGTTGACGAATATCTATGAAAACCAAAGTGTTGACGAATATTTAAAGCACTGGCAGAGGTTGGATTTGCTATTATGTATAGCATATTGGAATAACGTAATATTGCGTATGCAGTTTAAAAAACTTAATTTATGTAAGCATGTGTGTAAAAATTCCTAATATCGGACTATTGGACACATTTAGCTGATTAATCCAACCTACGCTCTGTAGATATTAGTCAACACTCTGAAGTTCTTAGATATTAGTTCAACATATGAGCTGTAGATATTCGTCCGACATACAGGCTGTAGATATTAGTATCTGGAGTCTCTCGAGGTACCACTGTATTGTTTATATCAAATGTAAACATTGGAAAAAATATTTTATCGATTTTAAACGGTGATATTTTGGAAAAATTACCGAAGCAACCCGTGATACCTTTTAAAATATAAAGATACAACCTTTTATTCTTAATCTACAACTGCTTTTACTAACCTCGAGAAGTACGCTGACCTCAAGTTACACTATTCCAGCTCCAGCTGATGGCCAGTAAAAAGATATAAGCTTAGTGAAAGTACACATAATTACACATTATAAAGTACCTACAGAGATATGAACGATTTGATATTACGCCTGGTATGTTTTACCAGTTGTAAACGTACTAACATCGGCATTAAAAATATTACAGAGGTATAAAAAACTAAAATAATACTTTAAGAGAAAATTTTTATCATGTTGAAACAACTGGCGTCCAATATTTGTATATGTATTGCCCAAAAAATAATCCTGTATGTAAAAGCATGTAAATCTGCTGCTTAAGCCGTTTCCCACAAACAGGAGTAAAAGGGTGTCACTTCAACCTTCTTGTGCGTGAAGGAAACTACAATGAAGTTCTCCACCCGTATCGATGGAATCATTTTTCATATTGTGAAGGTTTACAAAACATCCTACTAATGTATCATCACAGTACCCAAGACTTTGGAACATCAATAGAATGGCGAGATTTAATAAGAATAAAACGCAAATTTTTAAGCAAAATGCATCAATTTAACGATAAATGGTTTCGTGAATTTTGTCATTTTCACGCAAATAATGCGAAATTCGCAATTTTCACGCGATATTATGGTATTGTAAGAAAGTAGGTACGTTCTAAATAGTTCGTGTTTTGGTTTTGATAAGCTGAATAGCCATAAAATGGAACCAACTAATTCACTTTCGCGCGTGTCGGTTGGTAACCGTGAATCAGTGTTGATATGAATCGTTACTAAGGTGAGTTATGACGATATGAATTATGATTTGAGGAAGTGTCTTTTCCGAGAACGTTCATTTCCCAAAACTCATATGGTGAGTTCTCATATTACCGCCGGCCATGGAACCGCTACAATTTGTATTCCAAATTCCAAGGTTCTTCATGGAAAAATGAAATATTCGGACTTATGACGTCATACATCAGCCATCATGTGTGAACGTCAAATACGAGAAAACTTATGAAACTTTGTGAATTTTTTATTAATTATTTTTGTTTAAAATGATACAAAAGTGAGATGACTTATGTTTAAAATACATTCGACAATTAAAAAATGTGTTTCTTTTACGTTATCAGTTATTTTAGTTCAGTTTTTAAAGGAAACAATGTATGGTGAGTCACTTTTAAAAAATTTTAATGTTTGCATTCAAAATTTTAATATTTCAAAAATGAAATGCTTATTTCAAATGATACAAATCGAAAGCATATTTAATCGTCTTTCCAAAACAGTTTTTAGTTTTTAGATACGTTTAGAAATATTCAAATTATTTTGATTTGATTGAAATGCGGAAATTCTCAAAAATTCGCCGGCATTTGACAGGATTTTCATGAGCGGTATCAGTAATTTAATCTCAAATCTACAGGGGTTAAAGTGACATTTGACAGAAGGTGCTCCCTATTGTCTAATCTTCTATGGTTTATTAGTGATATTTTGCAATTACTTTCTTCTAAAAGGTGGGAACTACATATACCTACCAATATAGTCATTATAATATACATTACATTCACATTTTTCCTTTTTATTGTTTTTAAAGAATTATGAAATGTTTATTGGCATTATGCAAGAATTAATATTAGATAAAATTAAAAGATTTCTCATTGTATTCTATTTTTTCAATCATCCATACTGAAGAGTAAACTTATTTTATACAGGTGTGTTATTTTCATGGATTCTCTTCGGTCAAATTAAAGTATTTAAAAATAACTAAAAGCAATAGCTCAGTGGAAAGGGCCCCGGCAAGGCTAAGTATCGGTTTGATTCTTAGATGCGATCGAAATTTGTTAACCGACAATTCTGATTTGTCGGTTAACAAATTATCGTTTGAGAGTCGCTTATTATATTGTATTCAATAATAAAAAAATTAGAATTTGATGTTTTATTCATAAGCAATTACACACTACAAAATATGGGATAAAATCTCTGAACTATGTTGCCTATACACTATACAATTCGCTACCAGATATGTACAAGGGAATCGAGCAAAATAAAAAATTCAGAGTAATGCTTTAAAAGAATATTTTTTAAGTATGTTTAAGGATGAAACTTTCTAATTTTCTTGTCATGTTCAATTGTCTTGTTTCTTTTCTCTTCTTTTCTTTTCCATTTAGTTGTAATCATCCATATTTGTACAACCTTGTTCCCTTTTTCTTTAATTGTTTCCCATTGCTGTTTGTTCTACTCAACCTGTTTTTATTTTCGTCTATATTGTATGTGAAATTTATAATTTTAATAACTTAAATTCCGATGTAAAATTTTAACTATTTCCTCCCACCCATGATTTGTATGTTCCTCCTGTCCTAAAATGAGTTCTGCAACTCATCGGGATTGCTCTAGCAAGAAATAAAAACAGTAAAATAGAAAACAAAAATAATTTGGTCCTATTTTCTAGCTATAAACAAATTTATTTTACCTGATAGGAATGCGTGTGCACCTGTACCGTGAAATGTTATTTCGTTACACATAAATAATTACAATCGGAATATGAGAAAGTTTTCTCACCAGAGTGAGTGCGGTGAGTCCGTGACGCTTCAAATTGGATGTTCGAGAATACGAATGCTTGCATTCAGAAAAAATGACAGATTTTTCCCTAGAGTGAATCAGCTTGTCAGCCATTAAAATAATAAACAGGAAAACTTCATTTAGAACAAGGGAAAGGTTTCTCGCCAAAGCGCTTTAGCAGGTGAATCTGTAAAGATAACTTACGAGAACATGAGTAATTGCAATCAGAACAGTCGAAAGGTTTCTTCCTAGAATAAGTCAGCATGTGCTTCTTTAAACTTGATTTATGAGAACACGAGTAATCACTTTCAGAACAATTGTAAGGTTTCATTTTTGAGTGTGTCAGCATGTGCCTTTTTAAATTTGATTTTCGAGAACACGAGTAATCGCATTCAGAACAATTGAAAGGTGTCTTCCGGAGTGAATCAGCCCGTGCAGCTTTAAATGTGATTTTTGAGAACACGAATCATCGCATTCAGAACATTTGGTCAACCTGTCACTCCTTAAATTTGATTTATGATAACATGAGTAATCGCATTCAGAACAAATGAAAAGTTTTTCCCCGGAGTGGGTCAGGCTGTGACTCTTTAAACTTGATTTTTGAGAACACGAGTAATCGCATTCAGAACAATTGAAAATTCTCCCCGGAGTGGGTCAGACTGTGCCTCTTTAAATGTGATTTACGAGAACATAAGTAATCGCATTCAGAACAACTGAAAGGTTTCTCCCCGGAGTGGATCAGCATGTGCCTCTTTAAATGTGATTTTCGAGAAAACGAGTAATCGCATTCAGAACAACTGAAAGGTTTCTCCCCGGAGTGGGTCAACCTGTGACTACTTAAACTTGATTTTTTAGAACACGAGTAATCGCATTCAGAACAACTGAAAGGTTTCTCCCCGGAGTGGGTCAACCTGTGACTCCTTAAACCTGATTTTTGAGAACACGAGTAATCGCATTCAGAACAACTGAAAGGTTTCTCGCCGGAGTGGGTCAGTCTGTGCCTCTTTAAAAGTGATTGACAAGAACACGAGAAATCGCATTCAGCACAACTGAAAGGTTTCTCCCCGGAGTGGGTCATCATGTGCCTCTTTAAATGTGATTGACGAGAACACGAGTAATCGCATTCAGGACAATTGAAAGTTTTCTCCCCGGAGTGTGTCAACTCGTGCATCTTTAAATGTGATCTTCGAGAACACGAGTAATCGCATTCAGAACATATGAAAGGTTTCTCCCCGGAGTGGATCAGACTGTGCCTCTTTAAACTTGATTTATGATTACACGAGTAATCGCATTCCGAACAATTGAAAGGTTTCTCCCCGGAGTGGGTAAATCTGTGACTCTTTAAACTTGATTTATGATTACACGAGTAATCGCATTCAGAACAAAGGAAAAGTTTTTCCCTGGAATGGGTCAGCATGTGACTCTTTAAACTTGATTTTTGAGAACACGAGTAATCGCATTCCGAACAATTGAAAGGTTTCTCCCCGGAGTGGGTCAGCCTGTGACTCTTTAAATTTGATTTACGAGAACACGAGTAACCGCATTCAGAACAACTGAAAGGTCTCTCCCCGGAGTGGATCAGCATGTGCCTCTTTAAATGTGATTTTCGAGAAAACGAGTAATCGCATTCAGAACAACTGAAAGGTTTCTCCCCGGAGTGGGTCAACCTGTGACTCCTTAAATTTGATTTTTTAGAACACGAGTAATCGCATTCAGAACAACTGAAAGGTTTCTCCCCGGAGTGGGTCAACCTGTGACTCCTTAAACCTGATTTTTGAGAACACGAGTAATCGCATTCAGAACAACTGAAAGGTTTCTCCCCGGAGTGGATCAGCATGTGCCCGTTTAAATGTGATTTTCGAGAAAACGAGTAATCGCATTCAGAACAACTGAAAGGTTTCTCCCCGGAGTGGGTCAACCTGTGACGCCTTAAATTTGATTTTTGAGAACACGAGTAATCGCATTCAGAACAACTGAAAGGTTTCTCCCCGGAGTGGATCAGCATGTGCCCCTTTAAATGTGATTTTCGAGAAAACGAGTAATCACAATCAGGACAATTGAAAGTTTTCTCCCCGGAGTGTGTCAACTCGTGCATCTTTAAATGTGATCTTCGAGAACACGAGTAATCGCATTCAGAACATATGAAAGGTTTCTCCCCGGAGTGGATCAGACTGTGCCTCTTTAAACTTGATTTATGATTACACGAGTAATCGCATTCAGAACAAGTGAAAGGTTTCTTCCCCGAATGCGTTCGCATATACCTCTTTAAATCATGTTTACTATCACAAGAGTACTGGCAATCGGAACCAAACAATCGTTGCGAAATTGTTGTCTTTATCGGATCATCTTTGTCAGTCGCCGGGTTGTTTTTCCTTTTATATATCTTTTTTTGGATGAGTTTTGCTGAAAAAAGTGAAAAAATTAAGGTTAAAAAGGTTACTAAGGAGATTGAAGTATATTAATATTTGTATTAAAATTCGTATCGAATTATTCAAACCCGATGCAACAATTGTGAAAAAATATGATTCTTTGTACGGAATAATGCATTTGCAAATGGCTTTATCTCTATTAACCCAATGGGTTTATCGAAACATGGGGGAGATCAAAAAGTTCGTAGAACTGGCGTAAAAGCGATATACTACAGATTTAAAAAGCACTTATTTCTTATTGCCAAACTCAATAAGCAATTTAAAAGCGTCCTCTCATATTAGTCTTGACGGATTGTTTGAATGAAATGATTTTGACTTTTTTTAAAATGGCTTTAAACTATATTTACTGAATAAAGCTCAAATAACATTAACCGTTCACAAAGGGAGACGATAGGCTCAAAAGCAGTTAATATCTAGTCCATGGCTTAAGTTTTTTTAATGCAAAATGATTTATTATTTTTGAGTTTTTTTTAATTGAAAGGGGAAAAACTCAACCGACATAATTATTGTGACCTATTGGAAAAGTAACTACCTGCTGTTGCGAAATGCAATCCAGAAGATAAAGTAAAAAGGGTAACTTTACAAATAAATAAAGAGCAAAACCTTAACCCTAACCATTGTCATTGTATTCTATTCTGCGTATATTTTTTTTCTTTAGCTTAGTTAATTATATTTTCAAAATACGGTTCTTACCTGCTATCCGATCAACACTTTCGATGTACTCCAAACATTCCTTCTTAACGTCCTGGAGGACTATATCTATCTCTGTATCCGGCATTTCACCTTCGTCTCTTAAAGTCCCTGGTTCCGTCTTGATGGAAACACTCTCTGTGTTGGGAAGGTCCATGATGATGATTTAAGCTGAACAGTAATTAGTGGCAGCTTATAGTAAAACCTAAAACAGACGGTTAAACTGCAAACGTTAAATAAACCCAAAATTTTACGAATTCTTAATCCGTGGAATGTCAATCGAAGGCACACTGATTTCTGTTTTATTGTTCTTTGTTAACAAAAGTTAATAGCGTAGTGCCTTCCTTTCGACTGTTAGGTTTGGCTTGATTACGTTGGAATTTAACTATTTACTACCACTTTTAAGCAAGTAAGATTACTTAACCCTAGACACCTAACGTTCGTGTGTACCCTAATAAACCTAACCATTCGTCGAATCGACAAAAATTTTTTTCATCAGTATTTTATCTATTTAACATATTTTTTTTAAATTTATTTTCAAAAAATATGAAACAAAAGTTATATTGATAAATAAAACTATTTATTTTAATGTACATAATTGGAAAATATATTTGTTTTTAAATTTTTTTAGCAAGGCACTAGGTAATTTATCATGCAAGAAAACTTAGAAAAAACTTAGATACTTAGAAAATTAACAATAAAAAAAAAAAAAAACAGCCTCTTTTTTTTTTTTTTTTAATATTATTTATTGCAACATTTATTCTTATTACAATTTTACAACAAATATATATATATTTTTTTACAGGTATTTTTTTTTACTACCCTTCCATTTAAAGCATTTGCTTGTGTATGGAAGGGGAGTGTACATAAAAGAAATTAGTTATTAGTTATAAGTTAGTACTTAAATAATTAATTGTACATACATGTGAGCAGCAATATTTATTTGATAATGGTGTGAATTTAAAAAAAAAAAGAAAGAATGTAATGGAAAACTAAGGATATTTGTAAGATTAATTGACAGTAGTTTTTTTCTTAAGAATATTTTTAAAATGTTTCTTGACAGAGAGCAGTATTCGGGTTTTATCATTAATGCTTCTGATTTCTTCTGGTAGACGATTGAAAAAAGTTCTTCCCTGGTAAGTATAATGATGCTGTGCAAAAGACGTATTTAGTTTTGGGCATAGAAAAACATGTTTAAGTCGAGTTCTGTTTTCATTTAAAAATGGATATTTATCTTTTTCCTTTATAATTTGAATCAATGAATTTTTAATATATAAATCTTTAAATGTGTGTACTTGAAATTCTTCAAACAGGCGTTCTGTTGGGTAGTCTAAGGATTTTTTAAATATAATTTTAATAATTGTCCTTTGTACAATTTCTATTGGAAGAAGGTTACATTTATACGCGGATCCCCAACTAATAATAGCGTATTGTAGAGTGGATTGAACTAAGGCATAGTAGAATAAATATAGATTTTTTATCGACAGAAAATTTCTAATTCTTAAAAATATATATATTAATTTTCTGATTTTGTTTACTACTTGACATATTTGTTCCTTCCATTTCAGATTTTTGTCGATAATTACTCCGAGATATTTAATTTTATTTGTTGTTTTTAATATTGTACAGTTTGATTTGCAATAATTTTGGCTATGAGTTTTAGAATTAGTGTCGAAAAACTTTTCTTTGGCAAAACAAAATAAAAATATCACGATCCCTTATCCTTATGTGAAAACATAAAAACTAGTTTTTGAAGCGCAACTAGTGCAAAAATCAATTTTATGTTCACCACAAATTGCAGTGCTGCGCTTTGAGCAATAAATCTTCGTTAAACGCCTTTTTTTATACGGACATAATCCACAAATTTTTATTTTTCGCAAATTGGCAGTCTCTATCGATCCAGGGTCATTTCTGGAGGTAGACTGACTACTTTTACATTGAACGTCAGTGCTGACACGTAATATATCTTGTATTTTACTTTTTATATGTGTTGGCATTGTACGAATTTGCAGTCTTCACTCAATTGTCTCCTTGTTCACTTACAGATGACTCCTTCGATGAATTTGTGTCCTCTTCCATCAATAAACGTTGAACATTTGCAACAGACAGCGGCTTTTGCGAAGCCACAGCGAAAAAAATGCAAAAAAACAACAACAACAATATACCAAAAAGTCACACAAACCCTAGACATTCGTTGAAACGATGACTATGCGCGTAATATACCGTCAATACGGATTCCGGCGGAACCGCTCGTGCGGTGATCTTCTCGCGTATGTGACGCATGTTTGGGGGCGATGCCTGGAACGTTTCGGTGAGACCCAAACGGTTGCACTGGACATCTCCAAGGCCTTTGACCGGGTTTGGCACCGAGGACTTGTCAACAAACTGCATTCTTACGGACTTCCCGCATCCTTGTGTACGTGGATTGCCGACTTCTTGAGGGAGAGGTCGATTCAGACGGCAGTCGATGGTTTCACCTCTTCCTCACACTCGATAAATGCTGGCGTCCCGCAGGGATCGGTTCTGTGTCCGACTTTGTTTTTGCTGCACATCAACGACCTTTTGTCATGTGCACCAATTCACTGTTATGCGGATGACAGAACAGTTCATGATAGCTTTTTGTTTGACAAGCCCCCAAAGGGCTCACAAACTCCAACAGCTCGTAAGGCTTTGAAGCAAAGAATGGACGGATACCTCGAGAGTGTTTTCTCTTGGGGTAAAAGTAATCTCGTTGAATTTAATGTTTCAAAGACCCAATCTTGTCTGATTACGTCTAAAAGGGATCGAAATTAAAATCTAGTCTCTTTCGACGGAAGCAATCTTCCGAACAGGCCCTCCATTGATATGCTTGGTGTAACCCTAAGTGACCAGCTCAGGTATGGGGGCTCCATCGAAGCCAGAGTAAAGTTAGCCTCCCAAAAACTGGACGAACTGTACAGGGCCCGCAGATACTTTAATAGTACACAACTGCTAACCATGTACAAATCGCAAGTGTGCCCCACGGTTGAATTTGGCAGCCACCTCTGGTCTGGAGCTCCAAAATACCTGAAAAATACCCTCGTTTGATAGATTCTCCCATCTTAACAGACGGATTGCAATCTTTAGAGCACAGGCGTCGGGTGGGAATGCTATTCTTGTTCAACCGGTATTACAATGGAAGATGCTCCGAGGAACTAGCATCATTGATCCCTTCGGCACCGGTGCATAATCGGGAAACACGCCAAACGCGTGCCCAACATTTGTACACAGTTGACATTTGTCACATGAGAACGGGTCGTTTCTTCGACTCGTTCTCACAGCTCGGCTGTGGAATGATTTGCCGGCTTCTGTGTTTCCTCCTTCCTACAACATGGGTCTCTTCAAGACCAATGTTCATTCCTTCCTCTCCTCAAAAAGACCCTCCACACAGCATCCCAGATGACATAGGCCCTGAGGGAAATTGTTTTCCTCAGGGCCTCCTGTGTGGAGTTAATGTAAAAAAAATATATATATATATATATAAAAAAATACTGTACTTACGTGCCAAACCCGGGAAGGCGTCTACTAATATCTACAGGAATTCCAAAAACTGAAAAAATCGAACTAATATCTATGAGAAGGAAAGTGTTGACGAATATCTACAGCTCAAACTGTTGACGAATATGTATGAGAACCAAAGTGTTGACGAATATCTACAGCACTGGCAGAGGTTGGATTTGCAATTATGTATAGCATATTGGAATAACGTAATATTGCGTATGCACTTTAAAAAACTTAATTTATGTAAGTATGTATATAAAAATCCCTAATATCTGACTATTGGACACATTTAGCTGATTAATCCAACCTACGCTCTGTAGATATTAGTCAACACTCTGAAGTTCGTAGATATTAGTTCAACATATGAGCTGTAGATATTCGTCCGACATACAGGCTGTAGATTCGTATCTAGAGTCAAACCCGGCCACTCCCCGTAAGAGTTTTACGAGCACTGAGTTGACAAGGAACGACATGATCATCCGCGCACGCGTTAAAAAAGGACAGCCTATTTTGTGTCGCGTATTCGCCGAATCGACGAAGGTTAGGTTCCTGTTTATTGAAAATTCTAAAATTAATAAAGCTGTCCAAAGATTGGTATCTGATGTCAATTTACTTTTTTCCCTTATTAACAGTTCTGCTTTACTGTAATTGATTGCATTTCAAGTTCCTAATAAAGTCACACGAACTAAAAATATACACTGCAACAAATATGTCAATAATTGTCATCGTGTTAATAATTTATTTCCAAATTCAATATAGAATTTGGCAAGTAAGAAGCAGTCTTATTTTTTCAGTAAATTCTTAATCAAATGTTATTCATATGTGATAAACATCATAGATATAAGACAGGGCCGCATTTTCATATTGAGTCTATAGTTTATTCTACATCATGGGAGTGACTGAGATGCCAAGATACACTTACTCGCTACACTAAGACGAATATATGTATGAGATGACCTACTATCATAGGTTGTCATTAAACGGCAGTTGAGTACTAAAACTACGAAGTCGAAGACAAAAATACAATTGATTGTTTTTGCTTACCACTTTCGAGATTTCTACCACGCGTCTATGTAGGTATTATATATAACGTCATTGCGTTTGACTAAACTTCTTTTCACAGAACTGTGTGAAGACGCTCTTGTAAGTAGGTAATTCAAATATTCCGACAAACGCGCTGTTCATCGGTAAATGCAATAATCACGTGCATTGTGAACGGAAAATTGTAACAATTTGTTGCACTTGATAGCGAATGAGGTGCAAAAAAGCACCAAAAAACGTTCGTCCAAGTAATATAAAAAAATTCTGGGTAGTTAAGGTAGTAGCGTAACCGGTGATTAGAAAGTTCACCAAAGTTTGTATGACATTGAACAGCAAACAAGGACTAAGGACTTAAATATTCCAGATGCTTCAGATAACCGATTTTATACATTGAATGAATGACGGTGAATATAGTTAACAGATTCGTACCTCGATACAATAAAAGGCTTGTGATCACAATTACAACGAGGGATACTACTTCATAAACAAGATGGATGCCAAGAGTGTCGCGTTTCTCGCCTCGCGTCTGTCAGCTGTTGCAACAGGGTTGCCAATGCACGTGTTTTAAAATACCCATAATAATAATTCGACAATTTGTAGAGCACCGTTTTTATGAATAATCACCTCGAAGATACAAGAGTTATTCAAGTTCCACAAAAATGAATCAAAATTCAGTCGTTAATAGAATTATTCATCACTTTTCATCGTCGGATTTTCTCTTTCGTTCAGGCTTTAAAAATAGATTAATGTGAATATTTACTGAAAGAAAATGAAACCATGGGACATCCTCAGGATTTTTGAAGATCGTTATTTTTAATTTGGTTGGAAAACCAAGAAATGCCCAGATTCTCCGCCTTTTCCCCACCGCAAGGTTCTCCCGCAAATTATAGAATTCTTGAAATATCTATCGCTATTTTGGGTAACTTGCAACAACATGCCAAATGCCAACCCTACTAATCAATGGATTTGGTGAAGCAAGTTTTGAAAAAATGCTCTTAATAAAATTGCCGTATCCAACGTTGGGAGGCGTCTACTAATATCTACAGGAATTCCAAAAACTGAAAAAATCTAACTAATATCTATGAGAATCAAAGTGTTGACGAATATCTACAGCTCAAACTGTTGACTAATATCTATGGGAACCAAAGTGTTGACGAATATCTACAGCACTGGCAGAGGTTGGATTTGCAATTATGTATAGCATATTGGAATAACGTAATATTGCGTATGCAGTTTAAAAAACTTAATTTATGTAAGTATGTACGTAAAAATCCCTAATATCGGACTATTGGACACATTTAGCTGATAAGTCCAACCTACGCTCTGTAGATATTAGTTCAACCTACGCTCTGTAGATATTAATCAACACTCTGAAGTTCGTAGATATTAGTTCAACATATGAGCTGTAGATATTCGTCAAACATACAGGCTGTAGATATTAGTATTCAGTAGATAATTGCTCGCATGCGATAATTATGTACTTTGTCTATGGTTTTTCTATCATCTAGTAATTATCTACTAATTTTCGATGTAAAGCGTATTTTGGAATTTCTAATAGATAATTATCTATTACAAAGCAGTAGATAATTAGACTATTGGTTTTAGCAGTAGTTCAACTGTCAAAAAGTGTCACTTGTACGGTTTCACCTTACTTTACTTCCATTCCAACACAGTGGTACGATGCATTTTAGTAAGCATGTGTGTGTGTTACAATGCAATATTTGATATCAAATAACTCAGGAAATTTGGTAATAATTAAAAGAAATGTTTATTTTATTTATTTATTACAAAATCCTTTTTAAAATGTATAACAATTTTTGACAATAAAATATAAAACTATACAATAATAAGTTTAAAAGTTGAGTAATCAGTATACTATTTTATTGTATTTTTGTTTAATTTGTAAATTATGCTATTCTACTAAGCTATGCCTGTCCCAGAGTAGCGTTATAGAATGCAATTCTATTTTATTGCATTTGTCATAGTATGAACTGAACTATGTGTCCCCGAAAATACTGGTCCGAGGCAGTCAACACTTAGATCAGCAACCTCATCAGCTGTAGGCAAACTAATGGAACCTAAACGCAAGCCAAATACTAAATTTGGAGATCGCGTTTTCGGAGTATCTGGGCCGAAGGCTTGGAATAAACTCCCTCCGAAACTTAGATGCATAACAAGCCCAACAGAATTTAGGTCCAAATTAAAAACCTACCTTTTTGGGCTCTCATACCCTTAAATAAAAATATCTATCTGAGAGTATCATAAAATTTTACTTTTGTTTTCAAAGTGCGCTCATTACAAAACATATTATGTATTATTCTATCTTCTTACTTCTTCTGGCGCTAATCTTAATCTAATTGTATGTTATTAAGTCACTTGCTTTAGGTTAGCATTTAAATGTCTTAGTCTTAAGTCACTAGCTATAAGTCTTAGATGTAAGTCAGTAGTTATAATTGTAAATCTTAATTTTAAGCCAGTAAAATAAGTCTCTAGCTATAAGTCTTAAATCTTAATTGTAAGCCAGTATAATAAGTCTCTAGCTATATGTCTTAGATGTAAGTCACTAGTTGTAAATCTTAGTTGTAAGCCAGTAATATTAATTCCTTTAAATACTTATTTGTACAGCGCCCTTGGGGTGATTTTTCACAAAAACGGCGCTATATAAATTAGCCAAATATTATTATTATTATTATTATGTATTTATTTTTATAAGAACCTACACATTATGCATTTTTATTAGTTCCCAGTATGCAAACGATTGAAATACATTACCTAAACAAATGTTATTTTATTAATAGGTACAGTTTCATTTAACTCTTAATTCAACACAGCTTATGATCAAATAGTAACAGAAAGTCCAAAGGTAAAGCAAAAGTCGGTAATATTTTGAAAAACACGCAAGAGGAAACAACTACTTCTTCAACGAACAACAAAGTGAATTGACAGATTGACAGCCGTAAACAGAAAAATGTATCAAATCTATGGAGTCAAAGACACGGGTTACCATATAAAAAAATAAAATTGGTACATTTTTATGTTGGTATTAATATCGGTTGTTTTACATTATCTACGACGGTCGAAAATACGCATTTATCGAAACAGTAGATAATTTATCGTGCGCGATCCTCGCATGCGAAAAATTATCTACTGAAATGAAAATTGGGTCCCTGGAGTCCAACGTTGCACATGTTCGATCCCTAGATGTGGGGTGATAATGCAAAACTGACTATTTCCAAAATAGACTAAATTGAGTTATATATGCAGTCAGACAAATTCGAGGCTAAGGAATCGAATGGCATCATTATTTTTACGATAAAATGACGAAATCCTCCTCATTTTCAATTTGAAAAACACCTTTTTCTGCAAAACTGACTATTTCCAGCTAAAAATTAGGTACCTTTTTCTGCAAAAGTGACTAATTCCATGTTTATGGCAAATTTGACTATTTCCAATACAAATATTATAAAGCGGCAAAATTTTTCTTGCTAAACGTACTATTTTTTAAGTTACTTTCAGACATCTAAAATAACCTCTCATTTCAGTAGATAATTGCTCGCATGCGATAATTATGTACTTTGTCTATGGTTTTTCTATCATCTAGTAATTATCTACTAATTTTCGATGTAAAGCGTATTTTGGAATTTCTAATAGATAATTATCTATTACAAAGCAGTAGATAATTAGACTATTGGTTTTAGCAGTAGTTCAACTGTCAAAAAGTGTCACTTGTACGGTTTCACCTTACTTTACTTCCATTCCAACACAGTGGTACGATGCATTTTAGTAAGCATGTGTGTGTGTTACAATGCAATATTTGATATCAAATAACTCAGGAAATTTGGTAATAATTAAAAGAAATGTTTATTTTATTTATTTATTACAAAATCCTTTTTAAAATGTATAACAATTTTTGACAATAAAATATAAAACTATACAATAATAAGTTTAAAAGTTGAGTAATCAGTATACTATTTTATTGTATTTTTGTTTAATTTGTAAATTATGCTATTCTACTAAGCTATGCCTGTCCCAGAGTAGCGTTATAGAATGCAATTCTATTTTATTGTATTTGTCATAGTATGTATTTATTTTTATAAGAACCTACACATTATGCATTTTTATTAGTTCCCAGTATGCAAACGATTGAAATACACTAAACAAATGTTATTTTATTAATACTGTTTCATTTAACTCTTAATTCAACACAGCTCATGATCAAATAGTAACAGAAAGTCCAAAGGTAAAGCAAAAGTCGGTAATATTTTGAAAAACACGCAAGAGGAAACAACTTGCCAACTTAGGGGTAAAATAAGTGGGATGGGATTTTTTTACTGGTTTAATAGGTGTTTAAGAGTATTTTTTGTGGTATTTTTGGGGGTTTTGTGATTCCAAATATTTTTTTAAATTTTTATTACATCGTATACACGGAGCACTCGCACACTTCTTATTTGAGGATTTATTTTTATTGTACAAAAACTTGCTGAAACGACTTGTGCCTTCACAAATGGAAAAATTGGTGGACTCTTGAAGTTGTAGAATTTTTTTTTTTAATTTCCGAGAACACCTGATCCATACAGCTTCAATGTGTTTTGGTTTTGATTTTCTAAATATATCACAAGATCTTGAAGAAAATGATATATTTTTTTTACAGTAAATACCGTACAAGAATCTCAACTGCTCCGTCTGAAGCCAGTGAGACTATGGCATTCCCCAAATTAGGTATGTTGTGAGGCTGAAGGTAGTGAGGAGGGGAAGGAGGTGGGGAAGAGGAGGGTTGGGAAGTACCTGGCTATTCAGATCTGGTCACCAAACACGGCTAAAGCCATTTTCAAGCAACATTTCAATTCTGAATGGTGGTCTTACACCAGGGCGATACTGATAGTATCTTCCACTCTGGAACATGCCGTAAATATACTATAATATATATTATTTTAAATGAATTAATTGTGAAATAACACAAATTAATCAAATAAAATTTACTTGCGCATGCCGGGTTCGAACCCCAATCTCCGGATCGTGAGTCAAGAGTCTTACCCACTGGACTACGGAGGTCGTCAGGTCATTTGATGGATGAAAATTAAAATCTCTTGATTTTATGAAACAAACAGCCCCGTATTTTGCGTATCGCTTGAGAAAGATATGTTTTATAAGGTATATAACAAATCGCGTACTGGCAACACAAAATATTTGGAAATGGCGTCTTAGACAAAACGGTTTGACATCTTGGTTTTCTGCATAACATTAAAAGGTAAGATATAGCATTTTTCTGTTGAAAATAATTATTATACTGTATACAGATGTTTAATCTGATCGATAAATATGATTTCCATTCAAAAACATTGCTTTTTCATTTTGTTTTCGCTAAAAACGTTCATGATCCTGTGATGGCGCATTGGTGGATGTTTTTAATGGAGATCTACATGTTTTGGCCTTTTGTATTGTTTTACGTATTTTAATTTGATTCTTTCAAGATGTATTAATTTATTTTAATGTTTTCCGGTAGACTATATATAACTTATTGTTATCATTTTTATAGATGGCTGTTAGAGGTTTGTCACATGAAGAAATAACTATTGCACTGGAAGGAGACATTTCCGATGTCAAATGGGAGTCTGACGGTGAAGGTGAAGAGAGCTGGTCAGTGGAGTATCTACAAGATGACCAGGATCAGAACCAGTACCAGGACATCAACATTCAGCATTCGTCCGTAAATTAATTTGAGGTTAGGTCGGTTAGGATACCTTAGTTTTTGTGTTATGTTTTATTATCAATTGTCTTATGTGTTATTTATTATCAATTGTCTTATGTGTTATTTATTATCAATTGTCTTATGTGTTATTTATTATCAATTGTCTTATGTGTTATTTATTATCAATTGTCTTTACTGAAAATAAACATATTTAAAGATGTTCTCAGTGTTTCATTTGTCTGATGTAACATTTTCTGATTCCAATAATTTTGTTCTTAAATAATTTATTGGGCTAATGAAGTAGGTCGAGAGCGATTATATTGTCTATGGTAGACAAATAAGTTTCCTCTATCTTTAGTCTATTAGCGCTGGCAGGTGCGGGAAGGGCGAGGGGGGGGGGGGGGCTGGTTAAGTTGGTGACGAAAACCGCTAGGAGGAAAAAAAGCCCGAAGATATCGATCTAGGGGTTAGTATATTTATGTACCAGTCGTTCAGCAGAGGTGGTTTGTTCAGCCGGGTCCCGTCGCGCGGGATTTTGCTCATCGCGCGAGTGACAATATTAGTATTATTTTTTATTAAGTATTAACTTTATGAGTAAAACCTCAAATTGTATTAATATTAATTAACCCGCCATTGGTGACGTGAATTTGACTCGTTGGAGACCCCGGTCTCACGCACCGGGGTTTTCGACTACCATTTTTTCAATAATTTACTATTCATGTTTTTTTTCAATGGAAAGTTAATAAAATGATATCTTCTTCGTTCAATAAAACATAGGTATTCCTTAAAATCAATTCTTTTTTTATTAAAATAGCACAATATCTTCAGATGCATTAAAATTATGAGATATTTTAACAATATTTATTTAAACCCAACAATCTGAAATATTTAAAAACTAAATCAGTCTTCGTGAGTCTTGTGACGGTTCGCACATAAAATAAAAGAACATAAATGATAATACTTATGTTTTTTTTATTTATTTTATCTTATAAAATTACCTATAACCATTTGACTTACTTAGTTGGTGATGCCGATCTCCAAAATTCCTTGACGTGCGTCCGCGTCGGGGTCGTGGGATAGTCCGGTGGCAGGGGGCTTGGATTAAGGCAGCTATTCGAAATCGCAGTGTGATTCGATGAACGGTAAAAAAAATATTACACTTTTTTCGAATTACCCTGTCTCACAGACATATACGTCACCAATGGCGGGTTAAATGACAACAAAACTCGGTTGGCTTTCGCTAGTATTGTATTCATTTAATTCAATATTATTTTATAGTTTAATCCAATTTTTTTTAGTTATAATTATGCACAGAGCATGCGTTTACTTTGTGTGACATGTACCAAATGTCCCAAATGTTACATATTAAAAATAAATATTTGATTGAATTTTACATGATTGTTTTATAATATACCTATTAGTAATAATATAAATAAATATGCTATAATAATGTATTTTTTGGCTATTTATCCACTGGAACGATTTCGGTCGAAAAATCGACCACTTTTATTTTTCTGCGATTGAAATCGGTCCAAAAATGGACCGATTTTCCTACCATTCGTAAAATATTTATTGTAATTATTTAAAACCTTTCCATGGCCAGCTATTAGTTTTATCGCATAGCTGATAAAATATTCTTTATGTCTATGACCTTATCGGTTGTCTTTGAAGTGTTATTTAACGAGTTTTCGCGGTTTTTTATAGCGTCCTGTCAGAAAACAAAATAAAACTTTTCAGTGTTTCAACGAATTTTGTTCTAAACCTAAAATGCCGTAAGTAATTCATTTATTGTGTTTTTAACAAATAATTATATATCTGTGTTATCATGATTGAATTATCTATCTTTGAAATGCATTTTTAGTTCGTTTGTTCCTAATATATTGTTTTGCTGGATGTTTTTGTGTAAAAATGCGTCGACTGAAGACGTCATCTGTTTTTGATTTACAATAATTTCATAAATACTGCACTCGCGCATTTGAAATATAGTTATTCAATCAGAGTGATTCATAACAAAGAGATACATATAAGTTTTATTTGAATTGCTTCATTATTAATACAGATATTTGCTGTCCAATTATTTAAAGTCATATGTCAAAAAGTTGACATTTTTTTAGATGTAAAATGGTGTACTTAAAGCCTTCGTCACACAATAAAAATTTAGTTATTTAGTTGTATAATTAATTAATTTGTTTACTTTTACCAAATTTGTGCAGAAACAGCTATCGTCCAAGGAAAGGGAGCACTCCACGACCCAGGTTTAAATAATTATTTTAAAATTTTATATTAATGCAATATTTAACAAAATTTAAACATTTAAGTACTCACCTACATGTGTTTTCAATTTAAAATATATAGAGTGGTGCTGACTGCAAGAGGTGGCAGAGGAAGAGGGAGAGGTGGGGTACGAGATGGAGTACCAGCTGGTGCCGGACTACCTGCACGTGGACGTGGGAGTCAACGCAGAGCTGCAATTGCAGCCTCGTCTGGAGTGTTAGTATTTTTTAATTCTTTTTATGAAAGTACTTTGCTGTGGCCGTTGAACTCATCATATGTTTGTATTTATTTAAACAGTGACCCTGCTTTGCTACTGGTGCGAGAGGATCGCGTCAAGGCCCTAAAGACTGTTAGGGCCCTGCCTGCTTCCTTCCGGCTAGAGCTGGAAAGCCGAAAATTTAAGAAGCAGGCGGCGCGCATTTTGCTCCCTACCGCACCTGCGAGAAAAACTAAACAAAAGTAAGTAATCGTATTTAGATGCTTGATACAATATTATTGTTTTTTCTCGACAGTGTTCCACTGTTACAGTGAGAGTTGGTAAGATCAGCGCTCTGTGCATTTGGCACATTCAGTGCATATTGTACGGAGTTCTAATTTTATTGTTTATTTACATACTGTACTTACTATTTCACACGTGAATGAGAACAATTCATATGATTTATGTATATGTTTTCAGAATTACTTCTCCGGAGAGAATAACGTGTCCCTTTTCACAAGGGACACCTTCACCATTGCCAAAACCCGTTCCACCACCGTGGATGTCCACTCCCGCACAGACCCAATCAACGGCTCCCAATGCACCAATTGCGCCAATCCGGGCAGCATCTCCGGAGCCGTTAGCTGGGACATCGCGGAGTGGGGAACTCCAGTGTGGGGAACTCTTCTCTCCGGAGGCCGGCTACCACAGCGAGCTGTGGGTGGACGTGCCATTCTACCAAGAATTGTCGGCGTTTGGGAACGGTGAGTTTATTTTTTGAAATGTCATACCAGGGGCTCAATATAAAATCAATTATCTATATTTTATATTGATATCCCTAGCACAGTTTCACTGTTGGTATATTGGCAGGAAATAAGCATAGTACTTAAAAATTCTACATAACAAACATACAAAATGTGCTGTAATCCAAAAAGATACGATGTACCTACATTCTATGCAAATAAATATGTAGTTACTAACGTAGAAAGTCTGAAATTTGAATTTGTTTTTGGCTAATTTTTGTTCGATAGTAAGAACTTCGCACAGCATTGTGAATACCGACATCATAGTTTCACAATGTGACAGTGCATGATCTATTTGTTCTTGAGTTAATGTCCTGAAACGTTAAGTGCCTCCATACATGACGCTACTTACAAGCTACTCGATCTTTGTGAGCGAATCATACGCGCCGATCGTAAGTACCCCCCGTACGATTTTGCTGGTAGCACCGTGTACGGGGCGCTACGCTACGTCTGTCGGTTTCAAATCAGTTTCACGCAACCGGCGGTGCTGATCGCACGCGACGCGTTGCATCATTTGTGTCTGATACTTTTTCGTTTGACGTTTCACAGAAATGGCATCGGAACATAAAAGTAATGTTAGATTTGTTCTGGAAGTAGAAAAAATGCATGTTTATATAACGATACTTTACCAGAGTACGTAAGAAAGGATTTAATGGAGAAGGCATGAATTGATGTTGGAAAAAAGTCATATGACATCGCTTGACATCGTGTAAACTCCACGGCTGCACGTAAAAAATGATCAAGTTCAGTATATTCCGGATAGCGCCGTGTACGGAAACTAGCATTAAAGAGTGGTATATATGCAGAGTACTTGTAGTTTCGTCACAATCATGTAGTTTGTAAGTATCTCCATGAACGGAGGGCCTTACATTTCAAAACATTGGCATTAAACAGGGTGTAAAAAATTGAGGTCTTCACTCAGGAGATTTCTTTTGGGCAGACTGGTTTTTTTATAAATGAAGCACTTTTTTGTTTTAACTTTAAGTTCTTGAATTTTTATTGTTATGATTTGATATTTATAAACTTATAACTGACGACAATAACTTTCCCCACCCAACGGACAAGGGTTCAGTAGTATTTTAAATTCTTAGTGCAAGTTTTCGTAAAGAAGCAAGTTAATTTTACTGATACAAGCCTTTTTATAAGACTTTCGTACCTCTATATTTCCCTTGTTTGTTGTGTGAGAGAGACAAAAAATAAAACATGATTCTATCGACATCTAACAAACAAATCAGACAACTCTTGGATCGCAATCCAACCTTTGATAGTAACTCAACTCCATAATTGGTTTGCGTCCTGGGTTTAATTCTAAACATTCTCCGCCCCAAAATGGGCAGATATTTATTTAGAAATATCGAATCCATTTTTCTGCAAATTATACAAATAACATTATGCAAACAAATTATGAGCCTAAATTAAATATTGACTTTGCTCAAATCAAATTCAAATTCATTAAATTAATTTTAAAGTTATTCAATAACATAACACACTAAGATAATTCCAAAAACAAACTACATTTTTAAAAACAAACAGAAACCATAACAATAATTACCTACATATAAACATATAATATAGACGGCACAAACATATCGCGGTAGGTTTCCTGGTCATCCTTCCTTCCTTCCTCGGGAAAAAAATAAATAAAGATAAATCATCCTTCCTTCCATAGTTCATTGCCACATTTGGAATTATTACAATGTCTTTCCAGATATATCTACATATGCAGTTTGCAATTCTAGCCAGCAGGCTATGTTGGTTTATAAGCGTTCATTAAGTGGTTTTATCTTTTTTTTAATATATGGATCTACAATCCTTTTTGTTTTATTATTTTTTATATCACTCCCTACCACACTCAAGATTTTATTGCTCCACATTTATCCGCATTTTGTACACTGATTTTTACTTTTAATTTATTATTATATCTTCCTTTTGTCCTTTTTGGTGGTTCCATGCGATGTTCTGAAAGTCGCCACACGTACTTTCCCGTCAGCGCCTGGATGGACTGCAATCACACGTCCGAGTTTCCACACACATGGTGGTAGGTTGTCTTCCTTCAAGACCGCCATATCGCCTGGTTTTAGTTGCGCATTAGGTCCGCTGGTCCACTTCGTTCTGTCTTGGAGCTGAGCCATGTACCTCGATCAAAAAACATCGTATTAGCAAGGAAATTTTTTTTTTGATATTTATTCAGTCCGTTGACTGAAATATTTTGTAGATCTTGTTCCGGAATTACTGCAAAGCTTCCACCAACAAGAAAGTGACCGGGACTGAGGGAAATTAGGTCATTTGGATCATTTGACAATGGGGTAAAAGGACTAGAATTTAAACAAAATTCATCTGACACAAAACGGTATTAAATTTCTCATATATCAATAAGGAGTTACTTGCTAGCCGTTTCAACTGACATTTAAACAGATTTCATTCTGACTTCTCAAAGGCCTCCAAAGTGCAGCGCCCTTGTCGGAATGTACCCCCATTGAATTGATAATCCTGATGATGATTTTCCGATAGTAGGTAGTAGCATTATCTGAAAATAATTTACTCGGCCCTCCACTACTCGCGATAAAACGCTTCAAGGCATTTAAAAAACTTTCTGTATTCAAAGACAGTTCAAGTTCTAAGTGTATGGCTTTTGACACCACACATACAAATAAACATACATAAGAAAAACACCAATAACAAAAATATATAAGCTCCTTTCGGCTGGAAGGTCTGCCATTATTTGCTGCATCGTGTATTAGATCTATAACACATTATACATTTCCTTATTATCATTTTCACAAAATTTTCCCATTATTGGCCAGAACTTCAATCTGATTATTGCCAATACGGTATGAGTACCTGCATGCAAGTGTAACTGATAAATAAATAAATAAATGTAAATGTAGTTTTTCATAATTAATTCGGTTAAATTATGATGTGGTGGCAGCAAGATTGGATGTCGTTGATTTATTGACAGCAATTTTCCTTCGGAAAGCCTGCCGCCTACGCAAGGTAAATCATTATGTACATAAGGATTTAGTAGAAAGATGTAGTTCCTGAAAATATCCAAATCTTGCGTTACTGTTGCCAACACTACAGTTTTTGTTTTCACCTCAGGTGGATCTATGTACGTAGATTCTCCGCATGGCCAACTGGATGGTGCAAGAGTTAGCCAATCGGGTCCGTGCCACCAAATGGTGGATGTCAATAATTGAGAAGTCCTAATATCTCTGGATAGTACATCCGCAGCATTATCTTCTGATATCACATGCTTTTGACAAATGATTCTCCTAGGTACCTTCACATTATTTATCTGCGGCAATTCTTCCATATAAGCTCTCCAAACTTTCCAAATGTCAGGAGATATATCTTCAACCCACTGAGTTTTGTTCTGCCACAGACGTTGCATTAGTAGCTTCGCTACTATCGTTACAGGTCTTATCAGACCCGGGGGATTAAAAATGGATGCTATGTAGGATAACATCCGTCGTTTGCTTCTACTTAGCAAGCAATCTTCTTCACCACTGTCACCCGCCATCAAGTCATCCATGTAAAAAATTTCTTTAAGAATGTGACTGACCTTGGGATTTGTGCCTTGATTTTCATTTCCTAGCCGCTCCAAACATCTTGGGGCTAAAAATGATGATCCCAGACCGTAGACTGTATTCAATCGATAATGTTGAATCTCCTCGCTGGGTGCGTCCCTCCAAAGGATACGTTGTAAGTCCCTATCCTCTGGCTGCACTAATATCTGCCGGTACATTTTTTCTTTGTCGGCTGTTAACTCGTACTGATGTTTTCTGAAATTCAACAGATGTGCACATAAATCCTTTTGCAATGTCGGCCCAATCATGAGGGCATCATTTGGGATTATTCCAGTTGAGGATTTAGCTGATCCATCGACTACGACTCTGGTCTTTCTAGTTGTACTAGATTCCTTGATCACCGCATGGTGAGGCAGATAATAAGGTATTTGATTTTGTGACAATGGTTCACATTGCGTCATATGACCTAAGTCTTTGCACTCCTGCATAAAATTCTTGTAATCTTTCATTAATTCTGGGTTTGAGGCTAATTTTTTCTCCAAATTATACAATCTCTTCTCCGCCATAGGGAGACTTTCGCCTAGCTGTTTCGCACAGGGGCGTTGTATTAAACTTACAATGAAACGGCCTCTGCCATTTCTGTTATGAGCAGCTGTGAAGCTTTCTTCACACGCTTGCTCCTCGTGATTCCTATGTTCAATAGGATTTAGCTCCTCTAATTTCAACAAATTTTCAATTTGCTTATGTTTTAAGTTGAGTGAAAGATTACAAATTTCTACTGGCCTCTTTTCTGAAGTAAAGATGTGTCCGGAATCTTGAATCTTCATCCGGTCAGAGTGCAGAGTCTCCCTGAAAGTGTCAGCCCCGATCAACATGTCTATCGGGCCGGTTTCATTAATGTTTGGATCTGCCAATTGCAATCCTTGGGGGATGCCGGTGCCTTTTTCCTGAAATGAGATTTGCGGTAGATTACTGGTCACCTCCGACAATACTAGGCATTCAATCCTCTTTGAATATGGTGAATAATTGGAAGATATTTCCAAATCCACAATGTTTTTAATATGCTGTATTTCATTATGAATTCCGGTAATAGGGATATCAGCTTTTCTGCTGGATGATTTTAATGCGCAATTTTTAATAATAAGTCCTCTTGAAGAAGTATCACTTCCCTGATGACTTTGCATTTCTTCATTTTGTAAATGTAATAAAGTGTTGTGTGAATTCGCTCCACACTTGTGACAACTATATTTACTTTTACAATCCGGAAATTTATGTTCTACCGACAAACATTTCAGACAAGCATTCAAACGATGTATTGTTGTCAATCTATCCTCTATTGCTAAATTTAAAAACTTTTGACAATTATAAGTTTTATGATTTTTATTACAATAAATGCAATTGTGCTCATAATCTTCTTTGAACCGAGGTGGTTCAAAGATTGAAAGTTTGATAGAATTGATGATTTTACCGGTTTCGTTGAATTTATCCTTGGCCTTTGTCAATACAATATAATATAAATTTTCAAACATTTCTCGCTCGGTTCCATTTTTTAATTCATCCGGCAATAATGTCTCTATTTTATCTTGGAGTTTTCTAAAGACATCTAGAATAGGTTCGATTCTTTTCAAACGTATTTCGATTTCCGAATGTAACAACTCTTTCCCATCCAAGTAATTGTTAAATCTCGACAATTTTCCCTTACATATGCCGCACTGGGCAATTAAATATTTCAAATCCATGATTTTAAATAACAGGGATAAATAACAGACCATCAATACTCACTGATTGCTCTGGTGGTCCAATCTTAACCACGAAACCACTAAAAAACTTGCACTGTCTTTTACTCGATTGTTTCTTTTGTTAACAAAACACTAGATCACTAGATGCATGTATTCAACAACAAGAAAATCTATTGTTAATTGTTATTATTTTGTTATGAAAGTTCGCGACTCGATGACTTTACAAATGGCGTGCGCCTGCTTTACCGACTGGAAAAACACTTCGGAGTCAAACCTACGTCCAACGATCGCTTTCAGATTGTTTGAATAATCAATTAATACATTTCATGTATTATAATAATTATCCTTCTGTTTTTTGCGGTATCATAATCATATGACTACCCACA